>WEIV01011231.1:1281-38707 GCA_013390005.1 Calyptomena viridis | reverse complement strand
CACCATCCTTGGAGGTGTTTAAGAGGTGTCTGGATTTGGTGCTGGGTGATGGTTTAGTGGTTTAAGGGTTACAGTGACAGTGCTGGGTTGATGGTTGGACTGGATGATCTTGAAGGTCTCTTCTAACTTTGATGATTCTATGATTCTCTGTCATGTAGCTTGAAATATTTTTTATTGTGTGGTGTGTCTCATTTACTTGTTTCACAAGATGTCTTAAAAATCTCTTGTGTTCCCACTGCCTAAGACTACTAGGTCATCACATTCTTTGCAAAAGTTCCTGATCATCAGAGGTGTATTTGAAAGGATGTGCACTGTCCGAGGATTGTAAGCATATCATCACTAATTTCATCCTTGTCTATGTTGTGCTATATGATATGTGTACCTGCCTCACCAATTCTTCTTTTATTTTTTTGTGTGTGTATGTGGTATGCTGTGTGCATGTGTGAACTAGCTATTTCTCTTTCACTGTGCATTTATCTCAGCAAAATAGTACAGGCTTAGAGGGTCATTTGCCTTTCCTACACAATACTCTAGAAGTGATGCAAGCAACTGCTGCATTATTAACTGCCAGGCTAAAGTTATTAAGAATCAGCCTTAGGATAACAAAAATACATATAAACTCTAAGGTACTTACATGAGATACAATTTCAGCTACAACTTCATAAAATTCTCATGTTTTGAATAGTTCCTGACCTGAGAGCAAAGCACAACAATGAAGTGCCGGAGTGACATTGGCTGAAGCATATGCAGCTAACTAGACACAAAGCATTTCAACAGAACATTAATACAACCTTGGTACTAACAAGTATAGAATTGAAAGAGCTCATGGTGATATAAATACAGGTAGGAACAGGCTACAGATCACGTATTTAAAAAAAATGCTATGCCTTTGGAAGAATAAGCCATCAATATAGATGCTTTGCACATTCACCAAAAGCCTGTGGAAAACCTGGTTGCAATAACTCCAACTAGGAGAACCAGGAAGGAAGTGTTCAACAATTGGAGTGAAATGAAAACTTGATAGCTGAATTTTTTGATTTGTTTTAATATACTTAAAAACCCCACAAACAACAGTTAAATGAATGATTGACTTCCTGCCTTTCTCTCATTCAGATCACTAGATAAAATGACCATTCATTCCTTGGTTTTTGAGCAGTTTAGCACTTGAAGTTTTACACCTCTATGGAAAAAAAAATAGCCTGCTTGAAAAACAGAATGTCATTCAATCCTGTTCTAAATTTCCAATAAATAATTAAAAACTAAAATGTTTGGAATCTGTCAAGTACCCAGAATATGATTTTTGCTGTGGTTCATAAAAATACAGAATCCTGTGACTTGGTTTTTTTTTTTCCAAAATTTAAATAGTTTGTAGGAAAAAAAATCGTTTTTAGCATTGTCATTTAAAAATGCAGTGATAAGAAGAAATGCTCCTGAAGAAAAATGTCACTATTTAATAATATGTCCTATCTGGACTTTAATGAAATATTAATGCTAGTTATGATAAGAAGAGTACCTCTTTTCCATCTTTCTTTTATCTAGATTATTTAATATTTAATACTATATAATAGAGAGATAGAGTAGACCAAAGTAGAGTTTGATACTGTTTTATTATGTATGATTTTATTACCAGATAAGAGTATTTAAAAATGTTTAGATTATATGATGAGATAGAGAACATTTAAAGCTATGTAATGCATTCTGTTACAGATGCAGAAATCCATGATTTGCTAAAGGAGACTGTAGTTGTAGACTCAGGTTGTGTAGAAATATCCATATCGATGGTCCTTATGGGTCCCTTCCAACATGAAGTATTCTTTGATTCTACATAATTTTTGCCATAAATATAGCAAGGTTTGTGTTTTATTTTTGTGTTTTTTAGAAAAAGTAGTGCATTGAATGATACGTCAGATACGGAATGTATGATAAAGAAGTCTTAAGTTAAGCCTTATCAAAATGTTAGAAGAACATGGCATCTAAAACTTGATGAAGCATATGATTGGCAGTTGAATAGGGACAGCTTTACCTAATAGGGACAGCTTTACATATGGAGTGATCTTACTAACTGTATTGTCAACTGAGAAGAATAATGAAATACTGAGACAAAAAGTTTTTTTAGTTGGTGCTATATGATTTCATTTAATGATGTATCCTGTTGGACTTGGCTGACTTTATTGTTGATTGCAAAACAAAGCCAGGTAACTGCTAATCAAAGGACAGTACTGAAGGACAGTACTAAAACGTCACAGGATGCCCAGAGGGGTTATGTAGATGTTATTTTCCATATCAAATAGAGATTTAAAGATTTTGAAAAATAGAGAACACAGCTTGGAAAAGAGCTTGGAAATATGTTGGGTGGCCACAGGTGCACACAGGGGAAACAAAAAGGTTCCTCAGAATTAGGTCACTAAATGGAATTTAGCCATCGAATTCTTGGCAGTCGCTATTTCAACGTATTTTAAGTACTCCAACATAATGTCATCTAGGAGTAGTTTGACACAGGATCTTTGCCCCTGCAGATCTATGAACTTTTAAGTTGTTGGAATAGGAATCAGAAGTAACCATGCAAAACCAAATTATAGTCATGTGAAAGCAAATTTATGACAAATCAGTGACTTCATTGTCTCCTTTGAATGGTTGAGGGTACATGACTTGCATACAGTTTGGACACTGTAGAGCTTTGATAAAAGCAACTGTTTCTTTTACTTGGTTCACATCTACCTTTCCACATTGTATGGTTTAACTCTGATATATCACACAGACCAATGTTTCATTTCCTTCCTATATTTCTCTGTATATCTAATCCTTCTGTTTTCTGCTGCTAAGCCTTAGTTTGTATTCTTTTGGGAAAAAGGACCAACTTCTTGTTCTGGCTTTAGTCCCTGTTTGAAGCACATCAGCAATACCTGACATAAGAATTGACAGTGATTTGGGCTCAAAACCCCAGCAATTCCCATTTGAAGTGAATCTTTGGAGTTGAGATGTGTGTTTTGTGCTTGCAGTGAAGTCACCTCTCTGTTTTAAATAATAATTGCCAAAGCCTTTAGAAAAAGTACAATTCAGTTAACACCTTAAAAGTATGATTTTTCTTTTACCAAAAGCAAATGTTGCAAATCTAAAACCGAATTGGGGAAAGATTTTTTGTTTATATTACTTGCATCAATAAAATTACATGATAAAACCACTTTTATGCATAGATTCTAATAATTCTACTGACAGATAATTTCAAGTTACTGTTTTCTTGAACCTATTTCTTGAAGGCGCCTACTCATGAAACACATAATGAAGCCCAGTCACCTGTAGGCTGCATTAAAGGACAGATTTAAAACACCAAAAAATATATTTGATATATGGATAAGTACCTAGTGAGATTTTTCTGAACAGTATGCTTAAAACATCTTGAGTCATCTGGGTAACCTTACTGTACAACCAGAGGTGAAGAGGTAATTGAGAGTAGAGTTAGACAAACTCAAGACTCTAAGCTTAATAGTATTTTAACAGAAAATTTTACATATGTAGTCAGAAGGACAGCTACGAAATCCACAGTCTTGCAAGGATTAGCATTAAATGATGTGAATGAACCTGGAATTTCTGTTGTGATCAAAAGAAAATGACAACTTTTTTAGATAAAAGGAGGAAGAAGCTTTGAGCTATTTCCTAAGTTAATATTTCTGCCCTTATTTTAAACTTTTGGTCTCAGCAGTCTAAGATCTTACTCTCTGGACAGCTTTAAGCTCCCTGAGGAGTCAGAAATGGCTAAGTGTGCTCTGAGCATGCCTCATCAGCTCCCACAACTACCTTGAGTTTAGCAACAAGGGAAAAAACCCACACCCTTATGCTGACATTAACTTTTGCTATGCCTGAGTAATAAAGTGCCTTTCTCAGGAAAAGAAAGTGTTGTTATTCTCAGCCTGTGGGAGTTTGAATTCAGAGGTGTGACAAATACTGATTTTAATAGTCAAAAGTACTCACCTACAAATGCTAATAAAAATATTTCTAAGTGGCCGGTAGGTTTGTTTTGGTGCATTTTGGGTTTTTTTTTAGGTTTTTGGTTTTTTTTTTTTCGTTTTTGGGGGCAGGGGTGGTGTTTGGGTTTGTTGGTTGGGTTTTTTTTTGTTTTTCTTCCTCTCCAGTGTTTCTTAGTCAAGAATTCCATTTAAATTTTCTTGACTTAATGTACCTACCACAACAAGAACAAGAAATCCCTAAAAAAAAGCAGCCTGACTATGATACTAAAATCTGAGACCTCAGAACTCCAGTGTTAAGGAAACAGGCAAAGGAGGAGAGGAGAATCACTGCTTCCTTGCAGTGTTGGGTCATTCAGTAATCAATAATGAAATGGGTAGCACCCTCAATTGCACATATTTCACTCTTAGTGTAAGCTCTGTTGTCCTTCTTGGGGATTTATAGTTGTACGGAGAGGCTCCTTCAGCAGTCAAGTGCTTTTTCACATGAACCTCGCCTTTACTGCCTTCTGGGAGTTTAATGTGCTGGCTGATGTAAGTTTTCAGGATCTGGGTACAGAAAAAGGATGTTCTGCTAAAGACTAAAATCCTTGTTATTCTTTATCTTTTATACAGAGTTTTTCTGGCGTATATATCCAAGAATAATAACTTTCTGGTGATTTGACCATTTCCAAGGCTGTATGGTAGTACTACTGGAAGAAATCCTACTTGAAACAATAATGGAATTGAACAGGATGTAACATTCTGAAACATTAAATATTTATCTTCTCATGGAAATAAAGACATGTATGTAAAACATTGAAAGGCTGTGACTGAAAGAAAGACTAGCACTCTCTGCTGTGTACACTTTCATCTCAGTTTTGTATCTCCAGTTAATTCTGGGCTACTGGGATATTGAAAAACAAATGTGATATTTTCGACATCCATATTATAGGTGATATAATTTTTGGCCATAAACTATGTCATACTGGAACACTAACAGCATTTTTGTAGCATTTTTTTGAACTACTGAATTCGGTGCTATGCTGACAAAATGGCTAATGTATCCTTAGGTATGAACACAGAGGATCAATAAGTAGGTGATTTTTACCTCTTTAAACCAAGTCAGCAAGACAGATATTGAGAAGCTAAATATGGTTTTGTTCCCTACAGTCTGGCTGTGTTCATATTTTAAAAGTGAGGCCAGGGTGTAAATGAGCTGTGAAAATGATGTAAAGGCTTTTGAAGGGCAGACTTAGAAACCTCCAGCTGTTAAGCTGAGAGAAGAGAAAACAAAAGGCTGCAACTTGATTACTGCGTGTAAGTATTTTTGAGGTGAAAAAAATGTTGGCTGTTGTAGAGATCTTCATTCTGTCTGGAAAGGCACAATTAGACTCCCTGGGAGCTGCTGCCATGCAGTGTGAGGGGGCAAGCACTGAAATGTACTACAGGTTGGACAGAGGGTTCTTCACCTCATGCATCTTGGCAAGTCCTAGGGCAATGCTACCGTTTAAAGGAGACAGTGAATTTGAATTAAAATAAATTCGATATTAACTTTGTTGAGACTTGTTTGGGTATGAAGATAGAAAAAACTTTTATTAAAACAGAAAATAAAGTTATGTATTATCAAAACAATATAAAACCCAGAAAATTAAATTGAGTATCCAATGTTAGAAAATACGAGTAGCCAGCACACAACAAAATAGTCCTCGATGAAATAACACAAGCTTTTTGGCTTGAAGCAAAACCTGCCTGCAAGCAGGTGTGAAGGGTATAGGAGGGGTTGCATAGCTGCGATGACTCCTGGTGGCTAGAGAGGATGTTGGAGAGAAGAGAGGGTTGGTGAAAAAAGGGGCTCCCACAGGGACTTCCTGGGGGAAATGCTCCTGGGGAACAGAGAGAGAAATTTAGAGATAGAGAGAGAATGAGGCTGGATAAGCCTCAGGAGAGCAAATGGGAATTGGCTCCCCACCCCGGGATCTGGGGACCTGCGGGGGCAGAACTGGGCTTGGGGGCCCTGAGAAGCCTGGTGGAGATGGGAAGAGGGGCTGGCTCCCACCCCTGGGATTCTGGGGACCCACGAGGGTAGGACTGGGTTTTGGAGCTCCCTGATCCTGATGGAAATGGGGAGAGGGGCCCTAGAGCCCGTGCCACAAAGAGAGAGAAGGAGAGAGAGGGAAGGGCAGGATAGGTTTTTCTAGCTAAACCAGGAATTTGCAATGAGGAAGGGATTCAAGTTGATGCCGGAGATCCACGGTGTTCGGGAAACAGTCTCTCAGGTCCTGGTCTAGCCAGCACGTGGTCAAAGATGGCGTCGTCAAGGTCCCGAAGAGCAGCAAGTCTGTCCAGCAGTTCAGTGCAGCTGAAAAGAGCAATGGTGTCCAGCTTGCACCACTTTTGTCCCCTGTGTCCTGGCCTAGCATTCCTCATGTGTCACGCATGTGTGTATGTTTTGTTCCCATGCCTTCCCCCTCCTTGGAGAGGCATGGAGTTGTGTCCCATTGGTCCATCATTGTCCCTGCCTACTTCTGGCCCCGAACCATGGGAAAGCCTCCCCGCCTCTGCCATGTGGCTCAGTCAAAATGGCATTCGTCTCCTCCCAGCCTCCAACCGGGATTCCCTGACCACCCTGGCCACCAGAGGCACAGGACTCGGGTATCCCGCAAGCCCGTGCCACCCATGCCACACAGCTTGGAGCTGCGTTCTTGCACTGGGAGCGCGCCACAGCAGAGAGGCAGGTGGCTGCCGGCATCCCTCAGGGCCATGTGGCTCTGCTGCGCCCCAGGAGAGACCGATGGTGGTGTCACCGCCCTGGGAGCAGCACCCCGATGGCAGCGGGCCCTGGTAGGCAGGGGCTCGGCACCTGAGGCGCCCAGGTGGTGGTGGCAGCGAGAAACATGCGGCAGCTGTGGGACAAGAGCGGGGGGGTCCTCCCCCCCCATGTCAACCCCTAGCCACTCCTAATCTAGGCCGGGGCTCCGACAGGCAGCAGCGACTGGGGCTGTGCCTGGCAGAAACCAGCAATGGTGGTGCAGCAGCAACAGCACCCAGAACCGCAATGCGGTGGGGGAACGGCATGGCCAGGCCGGCGGCAGAGCCAGTGCAGCACCACGCGGCACCTCCATTGGGGGGAAAAAGGACCCCCCCACCCCCGCAGCCACTTGTAAACAAAGGAGAAAAAAGTTTTCCGTAAAATAAAACCATAACAGCAAATATCTCTGCAGTTGTTGGGCAAACATTACTTTATCCAAGATGAAGTTTTTCAGTCCAACATAGGATAGCTGGAAGATACATAATACATGTTAAGTCAGGCTTGGTGGTTAAGAGATCCTTTCAGGGCTTAAACTCTCTAATTATTTCTTTGAGGACATTTTAAATTTTAGATTCACCCTTGGCTTCTCAAAAGACAGTCACAGATCCTGGTTCTATTTCTATCTTGACCTTTCATCAGTAGTTTAAGAAGTGGAGATTATTGCCTTTAGATCCAGGATATGCTATTTCTATATAATTTTTGTAGATATGTTTACCTAAAATGCCCCTCTGAGATCAGTGTTGTTATGATTTTCTCATTGGACTGTGAAAGGAACGTAATGTGATTTAGGAAACTTTCTTTATATTACTCTTTACTGCTTTTATGACATAGAATCTTTTTCAGAGAGAAGGACATGCTTTTGTTTAGACGACTCTGCTGAGATATCTTTCTCTTAAAATAATCCCACATATATAGTGCTCTTCTTTTGCTCCTTAATTTTATGAAAAAAATGAAATTAAAAAATCCGGAATACATTTTTTATTGGTTAGGTGATCATATCTTATGATTGAGAGATTTTAAATAATGGAAAGCAATTGTCCTAGAAATTTGAAAACTTTTGCCAAGATACTAGAATGGATAGTTGGGACTGAAAGACAAGCCCTGCTTAGAGAGACAGACTTATTTTATAAAGCTTGTGGGATTTAAGGAAGTCTAACATGATGATGGGTTTTTTAAAAGAACGCTTCTGCAGAGAAAAGTGTCCAGAACAGTGCTGTTTGGAATGTCTGACAGTGTTAAGACCATGTGTTTTCTTTCAGTCCTCTGGAGGAATAAGAAATCTTGTCTGTGTAGGGTGGCATGACTGAACATGGAACCTAAAATTGTGAGCCTCTCACTAAGGGGTCACCTATAAAAGCTGAGCAGATGCTGTGTACCACACACATGGCAGAAGTCATAAAAGTCTTTTACGGACTTCCAGCAGTAGTTATTGCATCTTACAACTAGGGAGAGAAAAAGGAAAATGTGAAATAAATGGATAATTTTCATGTATTACCAAACAATATTGTCTTTGTCAATCACTGCTGCCAGTAGATGACAGTGATACAGCCTTTTACCTATCAGCATGCCTTCTGTTCCCTTACAGTTGACTTTCTTCAATCTCTAACTCCTGACCTTTCACCTCAGTCCATGGTTAGTGCAAATGATGGATGAGCCTTGTTAGGTGCATAAGATGTGCTAGTGCAAAGGAAAAATGCCAACAAGCACATTGTGTTCTTTGTAGATTTTCATAAGAGTAACTTGCCTTTAAAACAGACAAGTATCTGCTCAGGATGAGCAAAATAAATTTGTCATGAATGTTTTGGTCCTTGCCATTTAATACTGATGTCATATCAGCAGATAGGGAAAAGTGATAGGCAGAAGACTCTAAAGGAGGGAAGTACTGGATGAGTTGAAACAGGCACTCAGTTTTACTGCCTGAATCTGAGCTCAGGGAATACAGAGCAGCCTGATTTAACCCCAGCTGGCAACTAAGCCCCACATAGCCCCTCGCTCACTCCCCTTCCATGGGAAGGGGGAGAACCTTAAAAGAATAAAAGTGAGAAAACTCATGAGTTGAGATAACAACAGTTTAACAGGTAAAGCAAAAAGACTGCATGCAAGCAAAGCAAAACAGGGAATTAATTCTTTACTTCCCATGGGCAGGTAGGTATTCAGCCATCCCCAGGAAAGCCAGGCTCCATCATATGTAACAGTAACTTGAGAGGACAAATGGTATCCCTCCAAACTTGTGCCCTCACTTCCTTCTTCTTCCTCCCGCTTGAGATGCTAAGCATGACACCATAGTGTATGGAATATTGCTTTGTTCAGTTGAGGTCAGCTGTCTTGGCTGTGTCTCCCCTACATTTCTTGCACCACTCCAGCCTCTTTGCTGGTGGGGTGGGGTGAGAAGAAGAAAAGGTCTTGAATTAGTGTAAGCAGTGCTTATCAAAGCTAAAACATCATTGTGTTATCAACATTATTTTCATCCTAAATCCAAAACACAGCACTGTACCGGCTACTGGGAAGAAAATTAACACTATCCTGGCTGAAACCAGGACATTCAGGAAGAGAATAAAGATTTAGTCCTCACTGAAATATTCTGTATATCTGCCCACTTGAATCACACACTTGAAATGGAAAGATAAAGCATTAAAATGATGAAATCAGTACAGTGTGATTTTTTTTCAAGGAGTTTGAACATAAATTTAATTTTAAATTGTTTCTAGTAAGACAAGAAATATGAAATTGTAACATAAAAAACTTGAATTACACCTTCACGGTGGAGGCATTTCTACCTCTTTAAGAATAATTAGAGATTTTTTGTTTGTTGGGTTTTGTTCAAGGAGAATTCTTTTAATTTTTGCAGCAAGGTAGAAGAAAATAAAGCATTCACTTTAATCATTAGATAGCAGAGTGGGAAAGAGATTTCTAAGGAGAGAGTAATAGGAAGGAAAATTTCTTCCTAAAATAGTAGATAGGGCTTTTATTTATGTCTAAGAAGTATGGTTTCATGAAATTTTTTTTTAAGTGTTGATGATTTCATAAAAATACATAGATAAGTACAATGAATCCAGTGTTAGAGCTCTTGGTAGAATTTTTCCAAGACTCCATAGGCTTGAACTGTGGGCTAGAATTCAAAAGTCCAGGTAGGGAATAGCCCATACAATATCCAAATAAACAACTTTTTTTTTCATGTTTGACAGGCCCAATGAAAAAGAACAAACCAGTGTATTTTGGAAAAAGTGTAGTTTTTGGCAAGACTTGTTATTTCTTGCTTGTAATCATTTGTCATATGTAGGTGCTTATTCAAAAGTCTTGCTTTCACGATCCAGTGACTTGTATTTCTCCTGTTCATGGTGCATTTAGCACTATCACCCATTTTCCTAAATATTCTAGTGAGTTTCATAGCATTTAAGTTTCTGAAGGATGACTACCTTAAGAGTCCTCATTTCAACATGATTTTACTTGGCTCAAGAAATAAAATGAACAGGAAATAAACAGATTTGCTTCTGAAATTTTGATTACAACTGAACTGCTTTTTTGCACTGAAATCGTGAAAAGGCAGTTGTTTTCATTCTGTGATTCTGTTCCAAGCAAACAAAATTAGCTGTAAGCCTTCTCAAATATTGGCATTTTAATCAGCTCATATTTCAAATTGTGTGCTGTGTCCCCATCATGAATAGATTCTAATTCACTAGTGGGACCAGTGACTGGCCATGCTATGTGAAGAATTCACAAGGAGCTGCTTCACTGTGCTGAAAGCTATGAAAACTTTGGCTATGATGCACTTCACTTTTCTTGAGTAATTGGAAGTGTTTCTATGAGAAGGGAACCTCAGGCACAAGTGTTTTGCTATATGGCTCATGTCATGGATGTGTTTTAAGTTTGGGAAGCTTGCAAAGTGGGAAACTACAGTCAGAAAAAGTGTTTCATTACAGCCACTATTTGAATAGACTTGCTGACTATTCAGAGATATAGTATTGAAAACCTGAGGATAAATTAAATTTTGAATAGTTCTATGCATTGCATTTCTGCATTTGGAAAAACCATTTCAGAGACTGAAAAGATAGGAAAAGAAAACAAAAATCCCATCACAGAAAAGAATGTACATATTAAATGCAAGAATATTTGAAAGTTCAGAATTCTTTTAGCATCTTGGCAACTGGTGAAGAGTCTTGAAAATCAAGATTGCTGCTTACCTTTCTAATGAGGCCTAGAACTGATCTGCTACTTCTATGATAAATCTGCCCTAAACAAGATTCTTGTAACCATCCTGCAAAGATGAAACACAAAGTTTATTTTCTTTTTTAGCATTGCTTCTCATTTAATGGAAATAAAAGCATGGTAATAAAAGCAAGGCCAAGCAAATGAAAACAACATGTCCAATTTAAAGAATATCAACAGTTGCTAAAGTGTAATGTTTCTACAGTGCCTTGATTTGTGGCTCAAGTTCATGTCTTGTAGACAGTCAATGGCACGTAGCCACAGGTATGCCTGGTACCCTCTTGGCGGTAGTATGAAAGGAGATGAAGTCCCGTGAATTAGGGAACTGACGTCAGTGTAACCCCAGTCAGTCAAAGGTGCAACCTACATCCATGTGAGTAACAACTCCCTGCAGGTCCAGAATTGCAAAGGGTTAGGTGGGTTGAGCAAAGGAATGACAAAAAGAACTTTTGTAATGAGAAATGAGTTATAATGAGATTTTTAAGGAAATCAATCTATCCATTTTTCTAAAAAGAAGATTTATAAGTGCTGCAATTATAATGCCCAAATATCTTCATTTTAAGAAAATCTTGCCTCTGTAATTTAAGAGAGAAAAGATTAATGGCAGGTAGTTAAAGGCATACAAAAGCATGCAAATTCAAATAAGGAATCAGTTGTAATTTGTAACAGTGAGGGCACTGAAATATTAGCACAGATTACCAGTGGAACTGGTGGTTTCTACACCTTATAAGTTTTCAAATCAATGCTGAATGTCCTTCTAAAATAATTGATTGAGCGAAGAGGTTTTGGGAATACAAATAAGAGGAATGGCATGAAATTTAAGGACTTCTATTCCACAGGACACAATCCTGATTGTAATTGTCCTTCTGACCTTTGTTTCTCTGAATTTATTAAAGATAAATGTTAGATAGCTGGTGAATCACTGTTGTGGACTGCTAGTTATTTCTATTCTTACACTTGACATTTTATACAATTACTATTTTCTTATGATCCTCAGTGAAAGAATAGAAGTTTATGATGTCATCTAGTATATTTATTTTAATAGGTTATATGATTGTAATACTATATTTCTTTAGTGGAATAGAATTTAAATTTCTTCTTTCTCCAATACGGTCTTGTCTGCTTGACCTCCTCTGACCAATCCCCTATTATCCAGGAGTGTAACATGGCCATTTCACAAAGAAGGCTCCTCTAAGTCACTGAAGAGAAGCAAGGTAATTTGCTATCACCTGGGGAGGTGGTGACCAGTGAGTCACCTCCCTTAGGTGAGGAGTGAAGCATCGTTTGTTCATTGGGCCAGAGGCACTTTCCTTTTGCATTGGACTCCCCTTCTCCCTGACTCTACTTAGATGTCTTATTGTAAAATCAGTGTGGGGCAGACAGTAGCTGCTCAATACAGATCATATAAGTATTTCCTTTAAATTTTCTGAGTATGATAAAATACATTACTCTTCCTGATAAACATCACTATGCACACATTCTAGCATTTTGTAGGTAGTGGAGTTGTTTTTTCTCTTAATATTAGTGTGTTTGATTCTGTGGGTTTTGACGTCTCTATTCTTTTGTCTGACAAATCTGTGCGCTGACTTGTAAAAAAAATCAATATTGTTTTCCCTGGCACTTTCTCTGCAGTTGAGTTGATTTATTATCACAGTTCCCTTTCCCCTCTTTTATCAATGTGTTTCTATTGCTTTAGGGTTGAGTACCTGATAACATCACCGAGTAGAAGACACACAGAGAGTTTTGTGACCTTATCCCCTGTGTGATCTTGTCCAGTGTGACGGTGAGCCATGGCTATAAAGTGAACAATGATATTATCCAAGCTGTGTGATCAGATTTATGTTCTATTACGTTAGAAATAGAGATGAACTAGAACCAATGAACAAAATTTAGATTTATGTGTAAACTGCACTTGTCCAGGATCTTAGCGGATAGAGTAGACATCCACTGAACAAAACTTTATGTGTCTGAAAAGTAGTATGTGCTGGAAGAATTATAAAGCCTATAGTCCTTGCAGGATTTAAACCAACCGTAATGGTGAGCTGGTCGTTGCTCCCGAAAAATGTAATCTTATTACTTATATTACTTATACTCTTTTTGTTAGTCACTTGTATCAAGGTAGAGTTTAAGAACGTCTTTAAGCAATCAGAGCTACCTTGCCCTAGACAGTGGACAAGTAAGAAAAGACAAAATTCACAGAGTTTGGATTAGTTTACTTGCAAGGTGTGTCTACCAGGCCTTCATATACTTTGGTCAGAAGAGCCAGCTTATCCGGCTGGACACACAACTAGGTGTAAGTTACCTGGAAGCAATCGTACTGGTGCCCTAGTGTGTAATCTCAGCAACCTATTTCATGAATCTTATTACTTTTATCAATCAGTGTATTTTTTAAAAAAAGGCATGAAGTTGTTAAAGCTTTATTTTTCTTAGACCCATACTCACTGATAAGAATTTTATAACTGCAGTTGAATTCCTTATTAAAAGTCCAGCCACTGAGAGATGCATTTTTTTCTGGTTTCCATTGACTTTTTTAAGATATTATCAGAACTTGTTGGGTTTTTTCTTCCATCATTTGGAGCTTCCCCAGCAAGTCAACACACAAAGCGTATAGTTTTAGCAGTTGTTTTTTTAGCATCTGGTTTAAGTATGGTTTTATGGAGAACATTTATTAACCATCATACTGTAATATTATCTGTCCTTTTTCCAGATTTTGAGCTATAGTTTTCTGGGGGCATCATTGTATGACTCCTTTCTGTCTTAATTTTCGAGAAATATTCCTTTAAATTGTCCTTAGCTCTGGCATAATGATAGATTGAGTTCCTTTTCTTCTGTTCCCATATCAATTTTCTACAATTCTTGCACTCTGATTTACATATATCATCAGCTTTTTGATTCTTTAATCAACAAGCAATGTTTGCGTAGTTGCTGTCATACCTGTTAGGGTAGTTTTAATTGGTAAAGGCATCTTTCTTAATTGCTACAGGCACAAGTTTTTCAGACTTGTACTGAAATGCTTTTACACCGTTCCTAGGTATCACTGAATTTTTCTGCTTAAGCTATTTTCCCAGTGGATTTGGTCATGGATTTTGGTCAAATACATTTGCTGAGCTGGTGTCAGAGTCCAGGATATCTGGACTACACCTCAAATTGCCCTGGAGAGTCTGGGACCCTCGCAGAGACCCCAGGAGGACACAGTCTTTGATCTGTGCCCCTGGGAAAAACTTCCAATATTGATGGAAGAAGCAAAAGCAGCAAAAATATAACTTAGATTATAGTTTAGTTTGTCACAGAAGTGAAACTTGTAGTTTTAGGTTTTGTAGTATGAAAATAAAAGAAGACAAGATGGAGGATTTTGGGCGTTGCCCTAAGTTCTCTTTTCTTCTTCTTCTTGCTCCATGTACTGTAGTGGATGTGGCACAAAGCCATTGGTAGAATAGATCTGAGGTAGAATAAACGTGTTAGAACAAGTTATGATTACTGGTACAGAATTGTAAATATAACACTATTATCAGTTCGTTGGTTATTAGAGTCCTTAAAACTTAGCAGCAGCTGCCATTCCACAGCTTTTGCAGCACATGCTTCAGTGTGTTAAACTGAGGGCTAGAGTGACATACTGAAGTTGTGATAAGAACTTAATAAACAAAGAGAAAAACTGAGAAGCTGCAAGTCCAATCTCTTTTATCTGGTACTGAACTTTGATAATAAGAAGAAATGCTTAAACTCAGGAGCCTGGGCCATCTACAAGCTGGTTTGGTGGTACAAGAGTTTGAGGCACCTATTAGAAGGTAGACAATGGTGGATCTTCTTGTTCTATTAATTTTTTTTATCCAGCTTAATTGATATCTCTCTGCCTACCCATATACATAATTAATTTCTGAAGTGAATAATGTTTATGTCTGGGATAGTGGTATGAAGTAAAACGGCATATGTTTTGGCTAACATAAGTGTGCAACATTGATTTTTTTAAAACAAAACCACCAAATTTTAAAATAATGTCCAGTAGTATTCCCGAATTTAGTTTTGTTCAGGAAACCATCTGAATTCCCAATAAGCAGAAATTTAAAGCCACATCATTTTCCTTTCAGTGGAGAATTAAAATTCAAGGATTTTTTTTTGTTGTTGCTTTCTCTTTTTATCATTATTAGCACAGACCGGTTTCAAGGCAAGAACAGGTAGCACTTAGTCTAAGTATCCCATATTATGGATGAGCTTCTCTCTTCCAAGCACTGTTGTGACAGATTCTTTTGCTGTCATTGAATCATGCTTTCATTTAGTGTAAGGGAAACCCTTGCTGATGAGAATCATCCATATTGGTAGTTACCTAAAAATAATATGTTGATGAACTCACATTTTCCAGTGACAGTTAACAAAAAAGTCCTTGTGCTATTTTTGCACCTCAGATCTTTCAAGGCGGTTATGATGTGGAAAAAGTGTTACATGATTATGTATCAAAATTAAGATCTTTCCTGTCTTCCACTTTAAGATGACATTTTCCTTCTGAGATACCTCAGTGAGAATGGGGACAACTGGAGGCCATGTGCCATCAGAGAACCACAGAATCACAGAATATGCTGAGTTGGAAGGGACCCACAAGGATCATTGACTCCAACACAACCCTGCACAGGATCATCCCCAAAAGTCACACCATGCACCTAAAAGTGTCATCCAAATGCCTCTTGAACTTTGGCAGACTTGGTGCTGTGACCGCTGCCCTGGGGAGTCTGATCCAGTGCCCAACCACCCTCTGGGTGAAGAACCTTTTTCTAATATCCAACCTAAACCTCCCCTGACACAACTTCAAGCCATTCCCTTGGGTCCTGTCACTGGTCACCACAAAGAAGAGGTCAAGGCCTGCTCCTCCTCTTCCCCTCTTGAGGAAGTTGTAACTGCAATGAGGTCTCCCCTCAGTCTCCTCTTCTCCAGGCTGAACAGAACAAGTGCCCTCAGCTGCTCCTCACACAGCTTCCCCTCCAGGCCCTTCACCATCTTCATTGTCCTCCTTTGGACACTCCAATAGCTTAGTGTCTTTCTTAAAACTGCACACAATATTCAAGGTGAGGCTGCCCCAGTGCAGAGCAGAGTGGGATAATCCCTTCCTTTGTCTGTCTGGTAATACTTTGCCTGATGACCCCAAGGACATAATTGTCCCTCCTGGCTGCCAGGGCACTGCTGACTCATATTCAACTTTGCATCAACCAGGACCCCCAGATTCCTTTCCCCAGCACTGTTTTCCAGCATCTAATTCCCCAGTCTGTACATACATCCAAGGTTGCCCCATCCCAGCTGCAGAATCCACCACTTGCCCTTGTCAAACTTCATATGCTTGGTGATTGCCCAGTCCTGTAATTTGTCAAGGACTCTATGCAGGGCCTCCCTGCCTTTGAGGGAGTCAACAGCTCATTCAGGTTTTGTGTCACTTGCAAACTCCTTCAGTATTCCTTCCAGTCGTGTCCAAGTCATGAAGATGTTGAAGAGCATTCCAAGATGGAGCCCTGTGGAACCCTGCTACTGACAGGTCTCCAGTCTGATGTCACCTCCTTCTTTGAGAGGCAGCACGAGATGCACAGAACAAGAAGGTAAGCCTATAACCAAAGGGCTGCTGTGTATAAAAACCTGCTACAAATGATGGAGGTGAAAGACCATGCAAAACCAAAGGTCACAACTACTTTTTCCAGAAGATAATTGTAGAGAGCCTTCCCATAGATTTTACTTAATATACGATTGTAATACACGATTGTGTCTCTATGTATGCTGGGCAGGGATAGTGCTTGTCTGGATTTATCTATCCAAACAGAAAAAGCTATGGATCACATTCTGAGGTCTAGTTTAATATTATGAGCTACACTGCCCCATAGTTTAGAGGACTGATATTGGTTGAATTATTTGGCAAGATGCTACTCAGTCTGATTCTGCATGTCCATGTGTATGACTTGACATTATTAAAATCATGTGAGCACCCTGTCTTTGCAGTTTTAAATACCCATATTTTAGTTTGTTCACAAGTAGGTGTAATATTTTTAGTTTGATT
This sequence comes from Calyptomena viridis, assembly GCA_013390005.1. Lineage (NCBI taxonomy): Eukaryota > Metazoa > Chordata > Aves > Passeriformes > Eurylaimidae > Calyptomena > Calyptomena viridis. Next base: position 21,720 of record WEIV01011231.1, on the reverse strand, counting down.
TGATGCCAAACAAAATAAATCTAAACACATGGCTGAATTGGTGAATGTATTGGGTTTCAGTGGCCAGGTTTTGGTAGCGGGGGGGCCTATGGGGGAGGCTTCTTTGAGAAGCTGCTGGAAGCTTTCCCCATTTCCAGCAGAGCCAATGCCAGCTGGCTCCAGGCTGGACCAGCCGCTGGCCAAGGCCAGGCCAATCAGGAGTCATAGTAACACCTCTGTGATAACATATTTAAGAGAGAAAAAAAAAATGTAGAGAGCTGATGAAGATGGGTGCCTGAGAAGAGCAGAGGGAGAAGTTGTGATTAACAACAATGTAGACACCAGGGTCAGTTGGAGAAGGAGGGGGAGGAGGTGCCTTAAGCACCAGAATAGAGCCCCTGCAACCCATGGTGATGACCATGGTGGAGCGGGTTGTCTCTCTGCAGCCCATGGGGGACCATAGGGAGTAGAAAATCCACCTGTGGCCCATGAAGGACCCCACGCTGGAGCAGGTGGACCCTGGAAGGAGGCCGTGATCCCGTGGGATGCCCATGTCTGGAGCAGGGGCCTGGCAGAGTCCTGCAGTTTGTGGAGGAGCCCATGCTGGAGCAGCCTACACCTGAAGGACTGCACTCTATGGCAAAGTGATCCATGTGGCAGCAGCACCTGAAGAGCTGTTGTCTGTGGGATGAACTCATGTGAAGCAGTTTTGTGAAAGACTGTTTTCTGTGGGAGAGACGCCACGAGAAGCAGGGGTAGGACTCTCTCTCTCTGAGCAGCAACAGAAACAACATCTGAACATAACCCCCCCACTCGTGTCTTCCTGGGCTGCTAGGGGAAAGAGGTAGATCTTTGAGGGAAGGGAGGGGGGAAGGTGTCTGTAAGATCTCACTCTTAAGCTCTGGTTGTGATAATAATAAATTCTTAATATTCCTCATTGGAGCCTGTTTTGCCTGTGAAATAATGGATAAGGAGTTTCTTATGGCTCTTATTGCAAAGTTCATGAAATCCTTTAGTTTTTTTTTCTCTCTTCTGTCCATTTGCAGGGAGGGGAGTGAGAGAGTCTGGCTGTGAGTGAGTCCTTGGCATTTAGCCAGGGTCAAACCACTACAGTGAATATAAGTGACAGTTGAAAAACCATAAGAATGTATGACAATTTTCATGTTTTTCTGAAAACAAATACAGCTTTTGATTGTGCAAGTGAAATCTGTGTGTGTCATTTAGCTTTTATTGTCATAACCTCCCTCTTCTTCAAAAATGAAAATAAGTATCTTCCTCTTTTATAAGCTACAAAGGATGAATTCTTGTCTGCTCTTGCTGGTGTTATAATTTTTTCAAATGGCCCTAGTGATTGGAGTCTTGAGTGTATGAATATAATATTCAAAATTTTTAGTTGAAAGAGAGTCTTATGAAATTTGCAAGCTTTCAGCAAAAGCAGACTGTGAATAAATGCTAAAGCTAATAATGAAAAGCCCTAAACAAAACATCCCAAACCTGCAAGGCTTTCACAAGCAGACTGTTCTGAATTTTGAGAACAATACAAAAAAAACCCCACCCATTTTTACAATACTTCTGGTGTTATTTAAAAAAAAATCAGCTCTGACTACTGACCTATAACAAATCTGCCAGATTCCTTCTGTCACATTGGAAACTTATACTACAAGATCTTTTGCAAGATCTCTTTATTCTTACTGATTATTTCCCATATACACAAATACAATAATATTTTCAAATAAAATGACAAAGATTTTAATTACTGCTGTCAATCTAAGGGTGAAGAACTCTTCAATTTCCTTTTAAAATTGAACTTGATCCTAAAGGTCTTTTCCAACCTAAATGATCCTATGTTTCTATTAAATACTCCAGTGACTTCTAGATAGTGATTTTCTGTCCCATTTGTGAAGATAAAGTCATCATTATGGTATTACATTTAGTTTGGCTTTGTATGCATTTTGTGGCAATGGATTCCCAATTTTCTAAGTATATTTGGAAGTTGAGATAATTTACCATTCTGTGAAAGAGTGATGTTATTTAAAAAGTTCATACTTTAGACAGATTTTATCTGAGTTCACTTTGTCAAATTTAAAAGAGTATATTTGTTTCAAAAATGATTTTGTTTTTTAGGTAAATACTGATGATATGGGCTGTTCCCCAGGACCATTCTTTCCAAGTGCTTTGGTGGAGAAACTGTAAAATGAATACTACTGTTACACTAGCAGCTATGGGTTCATGTTGGTGGCATGTCCCTTTCTCCTGAAACAGGGTTTGTCTCTACATAGAGTGTGCCTGAGGTCAAAAAGGACACTCACAGATTAAAGTGGGACCCAGCACATGCATGTGTTTGAGAATTAAGCTTTCAATATTTACCTGATCTGAGTTTTGTAGTTTGTACTGAGACATGATTGTTCATTAGTTGATAATTCCGTGAGAAAATTACTTAGTACAATGGATTTCTTTAAAGCCTTAATTCCTAGAGATCAGTGATTATGTTATCATCTTATTTTTCATCCAGAGATGTGAGAATCTTTTCAGTCTTCCTAGTGCTTGGAAGAAGTTTAGAACAATTTGAGTGCATCGACATAAAAAGTCAAATTAAAGACTCTAGTATTTCCTTATTCTCTCTATTCTTATAGGTTTTGTTTAGTTGGTTAGTTGGGTTTTCTTTTTGTTTGTTTTTTGTTGTTTGTTTTTGTTTCTTAGCAGCCTCGTGATGTTTTGGGATCATAGCAATGATTTCTTGTTTATTGTTTGATGTTAGCCCTGCTGCACAAACACTCTGTAAATGTTAAACTGCTATGATTACTAAGTACAGCTCCACAATATCACCCCCAACCTAACTAATCTATTGAAATGTAACATCTAACAAGTGTTTTCTGCTAATTACTCATCTGTGTTGCACCTATGTTTTAGCAAAACTGTTGATAAGCTATGAATGAGTTATAAGCCACATAATTCTTCCATACATGATATCATTGCTACCTTTATTGCTCGTTCTTGGGTGGTCTTGGTGACACGGAGAGATACAATGAAAAGAGAACTTATTAGAGCTGTGTCAAAAAGCAAAGGCAAAGCAGAACACATTTTCCTTTTTTTGATTTTATTTTTTTGTGTTTGCTTTTTGTGCTAAACATTGAGAACCAAGGTTAAAGGTACAAGGTAAAGGATTGTTAATGTGAATTGTTACTGGAAATAAACCATTGAAATACGACTTTTTGGGATATAACTCTTTGGAATAATTACCAGTGTTGCTCCTTGATCTTTAATTACAAGATCAATTGTCTGAGTTTCTGTGTGTTCAACTGACAGCCCTGGTTTATGGAGGTAGCCCTTGCAATAGGGCTTTTTTCTAGCATCCCATCCTAAAGGTTTCCACATGCAGTGGCAGAAGTGAAAGGGAGGATGAACTAGACATGTGTAATGGGTTAGATATTTGAATGTCCCCAGAGTGTGAATGCAACCTTAGGCATGATTACAGGTCTCTTGTGGTGTTAGTGTTTTTATTTGGTATTGTTATCATAAGCTTCTTTGCAAGAGGTATCCACAAAGAGGTAACAGAGATGATAGCTGAAGTAGAAGACAGGAGTAGGAGAAACTGATTTTAAACCTTCTGAGACACCCTGCAAAGCCAAAGAATAAAGCTTGACTTAATAAAATTAGCCTAAGTTCTCCATACTGAAATGTCATGAAGTTTAAAAGCTGTGCCTATGTGTGCTTTATCATCTGTGCTTTGGTCAGTGGGAAATATCCCTTTAAAACTTAGTGGGACAGAGAGGGTCTGACTGGAGAAAGAGAGATGTTATGCCTGTAAATCAAGCCAAGGGAAGAAGTCTATCTGAGAAATTTCTGCAGGCTGGAAAAACTGCATTGCCAGGAAACAAAGCTGATTTTTTTTCCTTTTGCAAGCAGAGGTACTAAACTTCTTCAGTAATTGCTGATTAAAATTTATGTATGAGCTGTCTGCATCCTGTTTAGACCAACCAGGATTGAAAGTGGACCCATCTAATGAAGGTTTAGTAGCCACAACATTAAATGAGTTTGATGAGTCTTTGCTCTTTCCCCCGTGACATTGGTTAGATGCATCTCTCCCTGGGGCTGTTCACAATGTCCAAAACACAGGCCCACGACTTTTCTGGGTCCTCTGTCAGGGACTCTTGTGTTGATTTTGGGCTGCAATTGACAGTCCTAGCAATAGGTTTTTAAAAGCTGGCAAAATTCACTGTCATGGGGATGTTGAGACAAAGGAATTCTTAGGAAGTTTGATGATAGTGAATAATTGAGACTTAACATTTACATTAAAAAGAAGGCATTTCTCATAACATCTTGACTTTTGACTTCTTAACATTTTCTTCTGGAAGTACTATGAAGATACTTAATTTTCCATAGTTTCACGTATACTTTTTATTCCAGAGTTTTCCATAACTTTTTTTTCCAAAAGTAGTAGTGAGGGAAATGAACAATGTTACTTGTTTATTTATGTCATGTATTGGACAATGATGGTTTGTGTCATTCCTGAAATTTCCTGACGAAACTATGGTAGAAGTGCAACACGAGGTGGCTGTGACATAAAACAGGATCTCCATTCTGTTGATTAATTTGTCTTAGTAAATACGATAAAGTATGTTTAAATACTTTTTGATAGAAGATCATAAATACTGTGTGATTCATTTTCCACTTCTTTTGTGATTCAGAGATGCAATCTTAAAGCGGGCTTTTGAAACTATCCATGCTATCCTCTGGAATAAAGCACTTACAGCCAGAGTGTTGTACTCTTTACTTAAATGGATTGAGAAACAATAATTCATTTTATATTCAACAGAAATAAGGGTTCTTGAATGAGTGGAGTAGGTACAAGAAACCAGAGATATAATCAACTCTACTCCATGGTCTCATAAGAAAATGAAGAAGAAAACCCCCATGATTCATTAAAAAAAAAGAAGATATAAAATTTGCTGGATGATTTAAGGCAAGATTAACAAATCACTACAATGCAATTTATGGCTTTAGATAATGGGAGGTCAAACATGTATTACCAGCTGACTTAAATTTGATTTGACTGAAAGATAAAACTCTGCTACATGAACCATATTAACTGAAAGCCTCTGCTTTACATTTCTCACTGATGGCACCCTGGGGAGGCAACTTTCTTGGCATTTCACATCCAATTTAAGCACATCGTTGATAAAAAGATGGCTAAATTGGTGCTTCATTTTGTAATAAAATATCTCACGAATTGTTTATCTGATCAATGGAGAATGCAGTCTCAAGCTGTTCAGGGCTAATGTGCTCATTGCACTAAAATACTAAGTTATTGACTGTCAGAGGGACCTGGGAATTTCTAAACTCTGTTCAGATTTCCTGAATGGGAGTAACATATTACATCATAATAGTAGGTTGTAAGAGATTAGCTCTGCTAGCTGAACTCTCACTGAAACCAAATAGATGTGAGCAGAGGGCCCTAAGTACTTAGTGGGAAATGTTCAGCTTCTCATACGATCGGGCTATAGAGGGCAGAAACGGGTCTTATTCTTACCTTACTTATGCAGACTTTACATCACTGACATTCTACTGACTTTATTTGACAAAGTCCTGCATCATAAGAGAAAAAGTTATGCCATATGTGTGTCATGTCTCTGAAATGTTATTTTCAGAGCTATAGTGAGATAATTTGGTGCCTGGGGTAGGATGGGACCACTCCTTTCAAACAGGAAGCATCTGGAGCCTGCTTGGGACCAGCCACATGGAGAGTCCCTGGGGAGATGCCTTCTCTTCAAATATGGACTGAGCTAGCCCTGAGGAGAGCTGGATGGATGTGGTGTACAGGGAACAGGGAGCTTTTCTGTGAAGGAACAAAGTAAGCAGATAGGGCAGATATTCCTTTTCTCCTTCAGTCTGGCAGCTATTTTTATGCCCACTTTTCATTCTAAGGATGGGGAAACAGCACCCTGACAGTCCCCATGTTCAGCTGGACTCAGTCCTGGCCTCACAAGATTGCAACCTTCTTCCTAGCTTTCTATTTGTCATGCTTTGTTATTTGTTTTTTCATTATCATTTTCCCACAAAACGAAGAGACAGGAATGACTAAGAATCGTTTTCAAAAGAACCAAATCCGCATGAGTTCTGTGTTTAGAGAGCAAGGCTCCTGTCTCTGCAAGACTGGCCTCATTCACTGTGGATATGAGAGAGAATTCATTATGTAATATAAGTTCATTATTTATTTCCTTATTTTCCTAGAAGTGTTCAGTCCACCGTAGAAATGACTCACAGACAGAAGGAAACACAAAACCAAACTGGTTGATGGATATTTTTAGCTTAAGGAAAGTGTTCTTTTCCCAAGGTTAAGGGAGAAAAAAGCTGCTTTCTTTGCAGTCCATGGACTTAAGACCCTGCAAAACTGGGCTTATATATTCCTTCTACATAAGAATTTGTAAAAGAGTGAGAATGAGGTGTAAAGTGCCTATAATAGAAAATCACCTTCACTGGTGGGATGCAGGATATTTCAAGGTGAGTGCTCCCTGGTCCCTTGTTGAAGCTGCTCTGCTGTGCACAATAGATTTCAACATTGTTATGCCTACAGGGGAGAACAGCACTGCAGGCTGCTGCCTTATGTGTTTATCTGAGTGAGAAGCAATAGGTTCCCGTGCCCTTCCCACCCAATAACTACTAGAATTAAGTAATAAAAAATCATTGTGATTACTTTACGCAACCAAAAATACTAGATTCTGTTCTGTGTTGTAATTTCATTTTGTTTGACTGGAATTGGCAATTTTGTTAATGGATTACAAATCACACTTCCATGAGGACATTCCTACGCTTAAAACAGGTATCAGTGACATAGAAAACTCAATTTTGTCCCTACCAGTGATCTGCAGTACTACAGAGGCCAGATGGCCACACTTCAGTCCTTTTTTCTTGTCTGAATTTGGGAAGTTAAATAGTCCTAGGCTTGCTCAGTCCTTGAATGAGAGACCTAGGAAATCACAGAAAGCAGAGGAACAAACTAAAAAATATTGCTTTGTTGCTTAGATCAAAGGCAATGAATAAGTCAATAGACTTAATTTTGACACCCTATTATGGCTTGTGGAAAGCTGGTGAGGAGAGAGGTGTTACCTAAATACTGATTATAATTCTAAGCATGTCTTTCAAATCATTTTTGGGGGGAGAATTTTCACTAATTTTATCCTCCTCCACACCTCCCTGTGGCCCTGTCCAAGAGGGTGTTTATCTTCAGGAAAGCATGGGGTTTCAGAAGTCCTAAAGGCTTCTGACTGTGCCCAAACACCAATGGTTTCTTTGAGATCACAATTGTCAATGCTAGTATGCAAACAAGAAATATTAGAAAATATCTTCAAGGAACTTGCTCTCTTGAAATATCTGACTTAAAAAAAAGCGTGTTAAATTAATGTCTTTTTCTCAAAATAGTAAGCAATAGTAGTTTGGGTTTATCTCTTTCTTGATCTCAAAACCTGTTAGTATGACAAGTCTATTGGCATTTACTGCCAGCAGAAAAATTATATTAATGAAAAATTGCAATGGGCTAAATAGAACAAGGACAGTGAAGGAAAATACTCCAGATGAGGAAGCTCTTTGTTAGTTCTCTGGTGTTTTCATCATCTTTGAAGTAATAATCCCCTAATATTAAAACACACGCAAAAAAAGTATAGATTTGTAGATAATGGCAAAAGCAGCAGAAACATGAGTTTACCAGTTTTCAGTTAAAAATACTGTCCTTGTGTCCTGATGTGTTCCTGACATTTTCTCATTTTGTTTTTGTGTAAATGACGATAGAGCTCTTTATATGTTACACTAAATTATTCTAGTCTCGTATTAATCTTGTGATATGAATTGTTCATGTGAAGGCACTCCTTAGAATTCTTGAGCATTCATTACCAGTATTACAGGCTTTATTTAAAATACTATTTTTACATGCACGACCTAGAATACCAATTTTCTACTTAAGTGATAATAAATGATTAATTAATATTACTGCTACATTACAATGAGTATGTTAAAACCATGTTGTTATAATCAGGTGAAGAAAGGTGTCCTTAACAAATAGAATACTTCTTGTGTTTTAAGAGATACAGAAAAACACATTCTTAAAAATACCTAGATCCAGAGCAGTATTTTCTCATTCAGAAACTAGGTAGTTTTGCCAGTCTGGCGATGACATCTTCAGTCTTTTCCTCATCCAGAGTAACTAAAGCAAAGCCAAAAGAACACACATGGGTACATCAGGGGACGGATAATTGTGTCACTGTCATTATTACAAGACATGGTAGTGCCCAAATGCCCAACTAGTTCTTTTGGTGAAAATGCATTTGGGATCATGAATCTCTTGATTATCAGAGCAAATCTCATCCTTCTCTGATTCCTCCCTTGTTCTAGTTATAATGTTTTTCCTGTCCATTCATTACCAGGCAGGTGTGGGTCAACAGTGACTCTTGAGCTATCACTCTGTCCTTCTCAAATATTATATCCGTTTTTTCTAATTATGAGGCATAGTAAGTGATAACAAAAATATTCAACCTCATCACCAAAAGAAGGCCATGAAGATGATTAATGGGCTGGAGAAAAAATGAAGGAGAGGTCTTTTCACTCTGGAGAAGAAAAAGCTCACGGAGGACTTCATCACCATCTTCCAGTACTTAATGGGTGGAAGAAAATTGAGGCTTTCTCTTCACTTGGAGAACATGGAAACAACAAAGTACAAATTGTACCAGGTTTCATCTTGATATGAGAAATAAAATTTTCAGAGTGAGAACAATCTATCACAGAAACAACTTCCCTAAGGAAGTGATAAGAGACTCCATCAATGGAGATTTTCAAGACAGAACTGGGCAAATCTCATCCAAGTTCCCTTTTCCACAAAATATTGAACCAGGTGATCTTTCAAAGACCTTTCAGAGTGGGCTGTGATACGATTATTCCACATAGGCACATTTTTTTTGCTATGTCTGCTTTTATACAGTTGTTGAGAGAAAATCTGGTACTCCACACACCTCCACAGTTTAATGTCTTCCTAAATCCATTCAATTAACATGTGTTTTCAGTAAGTTTCCTTAGAGCTATCAACACACATCACAATTTGGTGGTCTTCTTGGCCCAGTTTACGATATTCTATGTTCTGCTTTAAAGAACACTTCAACCCACACTTACTAGAAGAAAACTGGTTTTGGATACAGCTTTTCTTCAGAATTTATTTAGAATAAGATTAGAGAGAGTGTGTGTATTCTAGATACCAGTTTTGTGATCAGCTTTTGGATCTGATCTGTAATTACAGGTTATCATGGGTTTGTTTGAATTGTTTGATTCTTTTTTTTCTTGGCAAATGCCATTCTAACTAGTGGACATATTCAATTCATGAAATGCTTCATATCTTAGTGCATGTATATTAGATTGAGTATGACTTTGTAAAAGAGAAAAACAGTTCTTTCAAAAATATCTCGGCATATACGCTATTCTCATGAAAGTTAGTGGAAATATTGGCACTTGTACTAAAGTAACACCAACCACTGAATATCTATTTGTTCAATTTGTGCAATGGAGTCATAGTGAAAATTTATAAATAAAAAAATAACTGCATTAGTCAATAAAACTTGACTGAATGGACTTCATAATGAGATAACTATAGACCTTCAGGATATGGTAAACTACTAGGAATGCAGTGTTATCTCATTACAACACACATTTACTAAAGAATAGCATGTTCAAGGCATGCATTTAGACTGCAATACGTTCCTGCCTCAGATCTGTTTTGAGGTATGAAGTAAAAGGACACTTAGCTTTAATACTTGAAAAGTAGATGCCTTTTACTGTAGCTGCATATGTAACACACACTGTTACATATTCACTGGTTTATTCAGTGTGTTAGTTGTAAGCAATAAAGTTGAAAAATGTGTGTTCTAATGAATAGCTTCCCCTACTGTTCAAAATATTTTCAGAAAGCAGGAAGAAACTTCAGAGAAAGTTCCAATTGCATTCAAGGACTCAAAAGTACATTGTTCTAAAATTTCTGCTATAGTAGTAGTATTACTGGATATTCAGTTAGTCAGAGCAGCAACTTAAATGTTGCTACCTTTCTCCTAGTGACAAGAGAGCTTAGCGAATATAAGTGCCCAATCTATTTCATCTCCATTAAGGATAAACCTGTGGCTTCTACGCATAGAGTTGCTTCTATGAATAACCAGTTTACCACAGTAGTCTGATTCTTCTTTACTTGCAATGTACTGTAAATCTGGGGTGCCCAGTGAAATTACTGAAGTGACATCAGTAAAATCAAGTGCTGTGACAGAGCATCTGATCTGTATCATGAAACTCTCTCTTGATTGAAATCAAGGAGAATTAGAGACTGATTTTGGTGCTGGAGGGATTTCAGCCACGGATATGTTACTAGAAATTGTAATGGACTTCAGTGATGTATAGAAGTAACTTTCAAAGTCAGTGATCAGGGATTCGTGGCAAAAGAGACTTATGCTCCATCAAGCAGAAAAAAGAACAGAATCATTTCCAAATTTTAAATGGCATAAAGTAGCATGGTAATAATAATAATAATAATAATAATCAACTAATAATGGTTCAGAGAAATGAAATCAGTTAGAAAGGGGGTGGAAAACTAAAGATAATTTGTCATTATTTTTATATTTGTATTCCACTGACATGGAGTGTCTCAAAAGTTGTTGCAAGAGAAAATTTCATGTCCTAAAGAACTTCAGCCCAACACTAAGAAGGTCTGTCTGGGGGCCTGAAAAATTAGTTAATGAGGTCAGATGCATGGGAGAAATAATAATTTTGCAGTTGCTGTACCGAGCTTCTCATATGTCAGCTCTGTATACTTTATGACTGGCCTGACCACAGAGCACTTACAGCACTATGCTGAAAAAAAAAAAAAGGTCTACCAGAATATATATCTATCGAATCAATAATAATTTGCTAGGGGAATTTCTACTTTGCATTCCAGTAGCTGTCTTGCTCTTACCTCTAAGGATGATATTTTATCTCCATTTTCAGTAAGAATGGTAATAATTTAATTTTGGAGCCAGATCCATATTGCTTTTAATCGCCATGTCAATCTCATTGTGTTCTGACTTTACTTTTCCTTTATGTGGCTGAAAAGTCTTTTGCTATTTGTTCTCACTATTGTTGCAGGATCTTGCTCATTTTGCAAGTTCTATGGAAGGTCCTTTTGACCGCTGAGACACATAGACAATTGTCTTTTTCCCTTTCCTTACAGGCTTTCTATACTGAACAAATAACTAACACCAAAAAACAATGAAATCATCAAGGCTAAGGCTCATCCCTCAGAAGGATCCTAGGAGGGACACAAATGTCAGAGAATAGCATGACAAGCCATAAAAATAATAGATAAATTTCTGTTGACGTTCTTCCACTATTAAAAATAAGCTGTCATGAAGAAAATAGAAAACAAAGTGGCTGGAAAAATTATTTATTTGAACTGGGGAAAAAGGGAATATGTCACACTTCTCCTTTCAGTCTTTATCAAAGCAAAATTCCAGGTGTATTCAGTTCAAGTTCTGAAATTGAAGCTCATTAGCACAGAAGCACAGAATGGGACAGGATGGAAGGGACCACAGTTGTTCATCTGGTCTAACCTCTCCACTCAAGCAGGGTAATCCTAGAACACATGGCACAGGACTGTGTCCAGATGGTTCTTGAATATCTCCAGTGAGGGAAATTCCACAACTCTCCGGACAGCCTGTTTCAGCATGAGATCACCTGCACTGTTCAGGTGGAACTTCCCGTGCATCAGTTTCTGGCAATTACCTCTTGTCCTATTGCTTGGCAACACCAAGAAGGGCCTGGATCCATCCTCTTGGCACCCTCCCTTCAGATACTTTGGGACATTGATGAGGTCACATCTCAGTCATCTCTTCCTGGGGGTGAGAAGACCCAGCTCCCTCAGCTTGTCCTCATAACAGAGATGCTCCAATCCCTTAATCATCTTTGTCGCTCACCATAACTGGACACAGCACTCTAGGTGAAGCCTCACCAGGCCTGAGTAGAGGGGCAGGATCATCAACCTGCTGGCAAGTGCTCTTCCTAATGCATCTGAGGATACCATTGACTTTCTTGGCCACAAGGACACACTGCCTCATGGACAGCTTGTTCTTCACCAGGACCCCCAGGTCCTTTTCTGCAGAGCTGCTTTCCAGCAGGTCAGGCCACAGCCTGCATATTGGTGCATGGGGGTTGCATTATAGGAAAATAAGTTAATTGTCGAAGTCAGAACTTTCTAATTGACACAAAATTGTTCTCCATAAGATTTTTGTCTTCCTACATTGCCTGTATTTTAACCTTTTTACTCATTTTCAGTGCTTCCTGTCATTGGTTCCAGACATTATGCCTCTACTTTCTTCCAGCTGGAAGGAGGGAGTGGAAGAAAAAGTGGATGGAAAATATGATGGCAAGGTTTCTTTAATTCACAGGTTATCTCTCAAGAAATATTTTCTGTTACTGCACCAAATAGCAGGAATCTAAGTTTTAAGACAGATGCCTGGAGGGAAAAAAAAAAAAAAAAGAAAAGAGAAAATTGAAATGATTGTTTTTTGTCAATCTTTGGGAAAAATGTGGCAATTGAGAAAAAACCCAACAGACTGAACAGTGCTCATACTTGATGGTCTTATTTTTGTGGAAATCTCTTATATTGACTTAATGATATCTCCTGGAATTGAAACAACAGTGTCTACACAAGGGACTTACCCTGTTTAATTGCATCAATTGAAAGTGATTCAATTTTTTTGGCAGAGACAAGCATAGGGAGATGGAAAAAATAAATGGCTATTTTTTTATAGTGAAATAAAGGGGAGGAAGCAAAGCAAACAACTTATGGCCCTGAAATGCCATTATTATATCTAGGAAACCATGACCAAAAGATGCTAATTTGTTTCAACTCACTCACTGTGAGGGCTCCCTTTGATCCTCCTGCCTTTCTTAGAGTGTGATATTCTCACATTTTAATGCAGTATCATTTGACATTGAGATGCAGAGAAAATTGTCCTGTAAACAGCTTTCTTGTAGTGATTTGGAGCTTGTGGGAAAGATTATAGCATGAGCTGGAGCCTGCCACAAGAGAAATGGATTATTACTCTGGGAACACTTACATCAAGGAGGGCCCTTTTACAGCTGAAAGAGGCAACCTTTTACAAAGAGCTGTATTCTGTGAACTCCTTGTCAGCTTGCTGAAAGTGCTAACTTACAGCATACAGGTAATTCCTTCCCAGAAACATGAGAGAAAAGCTTTAGCATGCTATTTCTGACTTCTTCTCCTTAAATGTAAAGATGTTTTCTACAAAATGACACCCCATCAAAGAAAAAAACTAAAAATTAGATTTAATGAGACACATGGTTTAGGGAGGAAGGAGAAAAGGAGTGCCTTAAAAGACATCAATGCTACATTCACAGCAGCGTAAACTTTCAACAAACCTGCCTGTGTGATTCAGATAAAATCGGAGGGGTGGCATTTTCCAAAAAAACCCCAGTTGTAATCAAACTCAGAGCTGGGTAAAAAGGTCTCCCTGAATTCCCCCACTCCTGAAATCCTGCTTTTCTTTCCATCAGTTTCAATGTTATGATAAAATTAAAAGCCTCACAAGAGAACATTTTTTATTTTGTTTTTGAAAGACTTTTTTTTTTTAAAGTCAAAGAGAACTATAGAATAAATTATTACAAGGACATTAAAAGGATTTAATTTCCTTGAGCATACATATGCATTCTACTGCACCATGTCCTCTTCCTCCCAGTGTAGCCATTGATCCACAGCTTTTATAATGAACTCTAATAACAACTCTATTACTGCAAGGCTCCTGATTGGCTCAGGCACCCACAAAATTAGCTACAAAGAAGCCAGCTTGTCAATATTAATTCTGCCACAGAGATTACTTGTTATGGTAGAACAAAGGTGTTTTGGCTTGAGCTGAACAACTTAACTCCTTGTCTCATAAAATTTAAGCTGCTATTGATCTTCTTCTTCTATTGTGCTGAAGGATTAAAAAAAACTCAGGAGTGCGTGCACACAGACACGCAGACAGACACCAGCGTGCTGAATCACTCGGATGCATTCTCCTAAACCACCAGCCACCCCTTTCCTTGCTTCCTTCCCTTCTTCCCTTCCCCTTCCATCCCCTCCCTGTCTGCTAAGAATCATTCAGTAACATGAAGCAAATTAAATCAATGAATTCATCCTAGCAGATGGGTGCTTTAACAGTCAGTTAGCCTTTAGATAATTGAGGCGTTGACTCCGGAATCATAAAATGGATGGCTCGTTTGTACATTTTACTGAAATAGATCACCGAGGTTAAATAAATGAAATCCCATTTGTCAGGCAGTAATAAATGGCCTCCCCTTCTGCAAACAGCTCTGTTTGGCCTAATAAATACAGGGATGTTACAGTGCTCCTCCCTTGATAGGGTTATGGCTTAATGAAATGGTCTTTCCTCTGCTTGTTTTTGCCTCCTCCTGCACCGTGTGATAAGTAGCGAACCAACGAAGCTTGTAATTACAATCTTACAGAGAACCCAGCCAATCTGTATATAAATCTCACCATCCAATTACAAGATGTAATAATTTTGCAGTCAAGCTGGTAATGAGGTCTAATACTCATGCATGTGATAATCCCCCCTGGATGCTGACTCTATCAGATGTTAGCTTTGTAATTATACTGGCAGAAAATCATTATTTCATGTTCAGCAGAAAAATGAGGTTGGTGGGAAGTTAATTTTCTCTATGCTCTGTGAAGCATAGACAAAATTTTAATGATTTAATCATTATGGTTATCCCTTTTGCAATTGACCCGCGTTACTTCTGTAGAAACATTGGCACATTTAAAAGTCCCTGTTACCCGATAAAGCTTGCCAGGTATGCAGCTTTTAATGTAAGAATAACCGTATACAATTAAACTATTAACCTGCTTGATAGGGAAAAATCCATAGTTTTTATGTTTTCATTATTTACACACAGGCTCCAAAGGAATGTTTATGTCCAGTCTGCAGGGTGATAAAAAAGACTCTTAAATAAAGAAAAAAGAAAAATGCTATAATTAGGATGTAAGCTCTCAGAACAAAACAGCAGGTTCACAATGGTATTTTAGCAGCTCAGTAATCTTTTGTTCCTTTCCAGTGTAGGAGACATTCACGAGATGTTATACCTCTGCACAAAGAGCTTATTATGCATGATCAGCATTTTCTCAAGAACTCGTTTAAAGGAATCCCTTGTGGTACATATTTTTAATTATTCTTTTTTGCTCTCAAAATTTTCTTGTTACTTCTGTTTGTCCGGCCTGCCATGAGAAGGACACAGAATAACGGAGAAGTCACAACATTGAGATGGGAGAGTGAAAAAAGCCTGCAGTGCAAAATCAAAACTACAGGGAAGTAGGTAGGCAAGGCAAAATAAAAAAGCATATTGTAAATTGGAACTAAGATATTTAAGGATAAATTATTTCAAAAAATTCAAGTGAATGAGAATGTCCTCAAATTCTTTTATGCTAGGATTTCAAATAAGGACTGAAAGACATGATTCCAAATAGGACTTAAAAACTCCCCAAATCACTTAGATTTGTAAGCTTAATTCTGCTATTTCTAACTTTTGGTTCTGTGCCCATAATGTTCCTTTATTGGCTTACTTCACACATATATGTTCATATTTCTATATGTGAGTGTGTGCGTGTGTATGTGTTTATAAATATTTATGTGTATACATGCTCTGTTTCTCTAAGACATTATAAAAAGGCTAACTGAATTTTATCTTCTGAAAATATTTTTATATTTTCTTTAGAACAAGCAGCAGGATTAAGACCTGTGAAGTACTTCAGTTGAAAACTTTCTAGTAGGCTTGATCTGGTATGTCCAAAGGCTTAGCAAACCAGAACCCAATTAGTATATGAAGTATGTAAAAGATAGCCTCATACTTGATTCCTGCTAGGCTTAGACTGTAGACACAGCTGTTTTCTCAAGACAAAAGCAGTTATGGATAATGTCCAGAGAACGACCTGAATGTAAGCACTTCTTCTGAGCCCTTGGGATGTGGCTGATTCAACCTCACTCCAGATTTGTCCTTCCAGTTCTGGGGAAGTAATCTAGAGCCCTTTTACAGCAAGCAAGCACCTTAGGGCTGCCCTTCTCTTACCCAGCTGAAGCATCTATCTTTTGAAAGGTGATCTGTATCCCAAAAGTGCCTTTTCATCCATCGGCTAAAAAAAATAACAAATGTATAGTTCAGGTATTGATTTCTACTCTGTAGGCGTCAAAGATTTGTTGAAATAAATTCTACCCTTACCTCCTTTGTGGATCCAACCCAAAGTGGCTCTGGAGAAGTTATGGGGTGTATTATGTATTATGTATTAAATTCCTAATCTAGTGATATAAGAAAGGCAACTTGACAGACTCGAATCCTGATCTAATTATGGTTCTCAGCCTTAAAAAAGGATTATTTTTAAATGAGTCCTGTAACTCAAAGCACATATATATTTAGACAATTTATCAAACCTCTTAAGAAGAAAATCCTGACATTAGTTATGGTGGTTCTACTGGTACTCCATACGTTTTATTCCTGCAAAAGAAGCAGGATGGTGGTGAAGAATGCAGATGAACTAAAATCAATTAGGTTATTAAGAAACAGTGAAAGCTAAGGGACTTGAGGAGGGACATAATACACCAGTCAAATGGACAGTCCTTTACTGACAAACCTGTTGTGTCTAACATGCGTTGGATGGAGTAACTTGAAATACTTAATTCCTTACTGGATACAAAATAAATTTTCCTGAGCTGGCAGAAAGATGAGGGTATTACTCTAGACAGTTGAGCCCAAAGTAATAAAAAATGCAAAGAAACTCAGAATAATATGGAAAATAAAATATAAAATGCTATTTAAGTCAAAAGCACTTCTTTCTCCAGAATAGTGCATTCCTTTCATGCCATGTCACTCAAGGTTGCCATCTCTTAAAAAGTTTATCATGAATTTACCATGTTTGTGGGGAGGGTTGGGTTTAGATGTATTCTTGAAATCACAGTTTAGGCAACATTTCTACATTTCCTTTAAAAAAAGAGAGAGCTATGATTCTATAAATGTGTTCCATAAACTTTAGCTTGGTGTCCCTGGGAAATGGCATCACGCATAAAATGGAGTGTGCAAAATTGGGACAATTGACTTTTCTGTCTGAAATATACTTTTACATACATGCTTTTGCAAGACACTGGGAGATGTGGAGATAAACCTGTTGGTGTGAACTCAAGTAATGAAATGATCTTAACTCTTTAATTAGTGAACTAGACGTTTTTCTCACTGAGGCAGAACTAGGATTAAAAGCCAAGTGAGTTTTACTGCTGGCTAGAGCATAGCTAGACAAGACTGTATTTTTATACCATAAATTATGTTACAGACTGCGGACAGAGAGAGGCTGGGAGCTCTTGGTTTAAGAAATTGGATTTAAATCCAATAGAATACTTCAGATGTTGTGCAAGTATGGTGATCTTTGAGACAAGTGGATGTTAATTATACTTCCCTCATTTTCCACATGAAGTATTGAAAACATGAACTTGTCTACGACTAAATCTTTGCTACGCAGAAAGTGGTAAGAAGCAAAAAAGGCAACTCAGCTTCCCACCGAACTTCAGCAAAATGCTTCTGTCTCAATCTCCCTGAAAATAACAGAGAAGGTGTGCAGGTAGTCAATGTTTCTAAAAAGACACACATTTGTAATTTTTGATAGAGCTTGCAGTAATAGTTGTTCTGTGGTTCAACCATTGGATCTCTTGGAGATTTCTGATGCTTCTGGTGCATCATGACAGAGGGGTGTGTATGGAAGAATCTCCATTCCTCAGGTTGCATATACCAGTAGATAGGTAAACAGCATATAAAACTGGGAGCTAGTTTGTTAACCAATAGGTACTTCATTGAGAGAGAGCAAACCTAGACAAACAATGGGCCACGAATGAGATCTAGGCTGTAGGAAAATAATCAGGTAGAGAGGTTGTCCCCTTCTTAGTTACTCTTAGGTCAGTCTCTGCCTGCATTCCCTAACGCTTTGTCATGTTTCCTCTATTTGACAGCTCTTGCCTTAAGCACCATAATCCCCACAATATCAGCTATTTGGGATCCTTGAGCCAAAGAGCTCCTCTTAGTTAAATCCAGTCATGTTCATCTCCTATTTCAATATGGAATTTACATTCAAAGCAGTGGAGAGCAACTCAATAAGACTGCATACCCACCTTGCAGTGGGAGCAGTGTCTGCAGCTGCTCTGTGGACTTTGCCTTGCACATCCACCTTGGCTGTGTTTTTTGACTCTTCCATTTGGGACCTAGCTGCAGTCAAGCCATTGAAGTGTAACGTATCCCCATAACGCCATGGTTTTCAGGCAAATAATTTACNAGGTGGAAACTTGGCATACAAAATTATGGAAACTCTTTGTGAAGCAGCCTTTGATTTTTGTATGAGTTTACAAGAGATCAGCATAATTCTATTTGAGCATAGTTAGGATTATATATTCCACTGAACAAATCCAGTATTCAAAAGAATTTCAGGGTTCAGCCATGATTTCATCAGGCAACTTTTGACAGCTGAACCCATTGAAAATGAAAATAAAATGTCTAGTGTGTTTGGTGTGGAAAATAGGAAGTTGTTTTGTAATGTGAGATGTTACCAAAATTCAGGTGAAGGGGTTAATTTATTAAAAGGCACTGTCTCAGTAGTTGCTAGGTAACATTGACCTTTTCCCAAAGGCTGTACTCCTTCAAGGAGGGTGTTTCAGAGCAGAGGTAATGATTCTGTGTGGGTTTTACTCAGTGAGTTGGTGGTAACCTATCCTGCAGGGAAGTTGAGAGGATATAGTTGTGAATCAATCTTTTCTTCCACCTGTCCTCTTCCATTCATATTTCTCTCTCTTTAAAAAACAAAATAAATGAAACAAACAAAAAAACCCCCACTCCAACCAACCAAACAACAGAGGAACAACACAATTTCTCTAATTTGCCTGTGAAACTACTTCGCTACAGTTGCAAGAACTCTCTGTCCTCCCCTACAGACTGGGCACTAGAAATGTGACTATTTTGTGCCTGTAATTATAAGAAGATCCACAATAAGAGTTGTGAAGGCTACTCTTCAGAGTAGTTAAAAAAAAGAAAGGAAATATGCGTATTTTCAAGGTGTTTATTGGAATGTCTTTTCTTTAGAATGAGTAGGGAAGTTATTAAATTAATTTTTAACTAAGGGGTTTTTTTTGTCTGAAATTATACATTAGCATTTTATCTTCCATATTAGGATCATTGCTTAGAGTTATTTTTTTGCTACTTCTGTGTTTTGTTGTATNATGTGTATGTGTATGTATGTATATATGTGCATATATATAGCCAAAGAATTATTCATATCTCTGCATTTGTTTTAGTGTATAACGGCTCCTTAAAGACTGACACTAACATCTATATTTTTACTGATTTTCTTACTGTTCCTTAATGGTAAAAATATAACACAGTTTTTTTGGTTTTGTTTTGATTTTATAAAGGACCTGCATAGCTGCTACAACTAATGATTTTTTAAAAGAAAAGACAAGACACAGCTGAAGTATCAGTTTTAGGAAAAAGCAGGAGGACCTATATGTACTTGGCTATCTTGGCAGTTATTTATATTGTCTGGCTCAGANATTAGGATCATTGCTTAGAGTTATTTTTTTGCTACTTCTGTGGTTTGTTGTATTTTTTAAGAGAAAAGGGGAAAAAATGCTTGAAAATCCACATGGACACCCAAGTGATTTGTAAGTTGATGAGACTAACCTGATGACAACCAGTGTATTTAGCTCTGTGACTAAAAAAATTAAAACTAGTGNTTTTTGGTTTTGTTTTGATTTTATAAAGGACCTGCATAGCTGCTACAACTAATGATTTTTTAAAAGAAAAGACAAGACACAGCTGAAGTATCAGTTTTAGGAAAAAGCAGGAGGACCTATATGTACTTGGCTATCTTGGCAGTTATTTATATTGTCTGGCTCAGAATTTTCAAAAGCATGACAATATATCGGATTCCTCAATTGGCTTTCTAAATAATTGACTTCAGAGGAGTCTGCTGTGGCACAGCATTTTTGAAAATCTGGTCTCTTACTGGAGTTGCTTTAGAAAGAGTTGTATTTAGGTTGTGAGATATTGTTTATATCCCAAACAAGACCATTGATCAAGGAAACTGCCATTTCTTATCATCAAACTCCTGTTTCTTCCTGTATTCCACACCTTGTTTATGGACAGGATATACTTGAAATTTTAGCATCTTGCTGCTCTTTTTATTTTCTTATTTGAGCCTGTTTCTGTGATTAAAGATAGACCTGAAATATTAGTATTTGGTCTTTTCTCCCAATACAAGCTCAGCATTCATTTCAGATTCCTGAATGAGTTAAAAACAAAAAAAACCTAAACCAAACCAAACAAACCCAACCAAAAAAAAAAAAAAATTTTTAAAAATTA
>WEIV01011230.1:19240-39682 GCA_013390005.1 Calyptomena viridis | reverse complement strand
AGGGAAATAAGGCATTCCTGCACACTGGGCTTTGAAGGTGAGCTGCTTTGTGAAAACTCCCTGCAGTGCTGTGTTGCTGAAACCAACAATCTGAAAATGTAAGCTCAGCTTTGCTATAACCTCTCTTTTAAGTGGCTGTAGAGGCTAAACAAAAATCAAGCAGTTTCTTGAGCTGTATCTGAAAACAAAAAGCAAAACCCAAAGCAAAACAAAAACCTTGACAATTTGTGTTTCCCAGCTTCTGTATTCAGTTTCAGGCCCTCCTTGCATTTGAGTTTGTGTCCCGATGAGACATAGATACCCTGTCTTTTTTTCCTTTATCTATGAACTGGGAAGACAAACAGGCTTTCAGAAGGGCCCAGTGAGGTTCTCAGTCTGGAAGATCAGGGTCTAAGAGAAACTGGATGAGGCCTTTGTGGTTGAACAAAGATGCTTGGGGATGAACATAACAGTCCTGCTGGGAGCAGGTAGAGATAACTCTGTCTTTCAGTGCTTATACCATTCTGCCGTGTTTCAGTCCTTCAGTTCAACAGTGGCATCAGACTATGTTTAATGCTTACAGAAAAAAAAATTAACAAATTTTTTTTTTTGCTTGAGTTGATGGCTTTGCAAGGTTTATTCATCTGATGTATCCATATATTAATGCAAAATGATTATATTTCCTTTCAATGTAAGGCTCTTTGCAATGGTATTTATGTGTTAGTAATGCAATTAGAAAAAACTGTTTTGTTGACTTACAGGAATTATATAAAAAATATTTGGTATAAAATGTGTCCTAGTATTCCTCACTTTGTAGGTTTGTAGGTTGGAAATGATCCTTAAGATCATCAAGTCTAGCCATTAACCCAGCACTAAAGTCCACCACTAAACCAGGTCCCGAAATGCCACATCTACATACCATTTAAATACCTCCAGGAGTGGTGACTCAACCACTGCCCTGGGCAGTCTGTTCCAATGCTTGTACAGTCTCAATTCACCAATGTTAAACCTAGCTGCTATTTATCTTCATTCCTTTTTGAAAATTGCTGTGAACTCATAAAGGTTTATCCAATGTCCTCTGAAGTCAATGGGATATAAAAGGTCTTGTAACAGTGAATTAATTTTTTCTGGTGGATTAAATGGCTTCAGGTAAATGGCAAATTAAGTAATCTAAATTATCATTAGCCTAAAGTATTATTCTAACATTATTAGTTTTACTACAGTTTCCAGGCCAAGGACTGATCTCAATTACACTGGTGTGAATGCAGATAGCTGTTAACTTAGAGCAGCTTTCCTTTGCTGTTTTTCCATCTGGTATTTCTGGTGCACTCTCCAATAGTCAAACACACTGTTCTTCATTAGAGTCAGTCTTCTTGCAAAACCATTTTTTTTTCCCTTTTACTGTTCTGTGCTATTTCTTTGGAGAAGAAAAACTGATGCAGTTGCACAGGTAACTGTTTATCTTACTACTGATTTAAATCCTCACTTTCTTGAAGAAGTTATTAAACAAACAAACAAACAACCCCCCCCAAACCAGACAAAAACAAACAAACAAACAAAACCCAGAACCAACCAAAACCTGAGCTTTTTCTCTAACTTCTGTTGAAAAGGGACAAGAAAAACTTAATTTCTACCACTATGGAATGACAATACTTTAATGTCTGTCTTCCTAATAAAATCTAGGGGAAGTGTATTTTCCCTGGGTACCCTTGTAGGTGCATAAATAACAAAGTTTATAAACAAATGTCCCTATCCATATGGTCACCCGTCTGGTGGTGAAGAATCCCAAGAGAGATACCAATTACTGGGAGCACAAACATAAAGTTAGGAAAAGCTACTAAGACTGTTAGTCATACACTTTGCAAATGAGAAATCCTGATATCACGATGATGATTAATGTTTTTCTAAAGTGTCTTTCATCTTGAACAACCCTGCAGGTACTTTACAAGGGGGATTTATTATAAACATGATTATATGATGAATCTTTGATATACAAGGGAATTTAAAATAAAATAACTTTCTGGGGAAAAGTGCAGTGTCTGGGGAATGAGCATCAATATGACCCTGCTATTAAAGACCACTCTCCCTCTGCTTAAATTCAGAGCCCTCCCTTGGACACATGTTTCCAGTGCAATAGAAAGGAGAAACTAAACTTGTGGGAATAGTGACCGCTTGGGACTGTGTGTGTCTGTGTGAGTGGGTGCATCATGTTAGAACAGAAAATCCCAGAGCTCCCTTTTGGAATATTTCTTATCCAATCACCTTTCTCCCTTCCATCAGACAGCAGGTGAAGGAGCAGGGACTTAAGGTCAACAAGAACACTCTCTGCAGACACACACATGCTCCTTCTTCCCAGTTTCTTGGGCATGGCAAGACTTGAATTTGGCAAGTTGTTTGAAGTGTGTCTGTGGTAATTGCCAGTGTGCTTTGGGAGAGCTGCTGGATGTAGCTTGACAGCTCTTTCTTAAACCTGTCCACTCTTATATTTGGATGTGGATATTCCTGAAAAGAATAGAACTAGCCTGTGTAAGGAGCCAGAGCAGAAGTGTTTTAAAGTGTTTTAAATGGTTTTAAAGCTGTGTCCAGAATTATCCTTTTTTTTTTTTTTCCAATAACAGCACCCAGGTGGTTGCACTCTGAGCATAAATACTCCTGACAACTCTCTGCTCAGCACAGTTGCTGCCCTGAGTCTTATTCTGTGGTATGTGATTGTCTGTCTCATACCCATAGTCCAGACACATGGCAAAGAATTCTGGATTCTGCCTAGGGGGAATCAGATTCTAAATGTCATATATTGGCTTCCAGGCATAGGATGTTACTTAGGAAGCAAAAAGTACACTTCAGGGAACGAACATCTTTGGTGAGGAAGTATTCACATCCTTTTCAATGGCAAATTCAGGATACTGCCACTAATCATTCCTGTCTATTTTTATTACTTAGATACTATTCAAATGAGATTTGAGGAAATTAACTCACTAAAAGACTCTCAACTGAATATTTTGGAATACAGAATGATTAATCTTCTAGCAAGATCTAAAAGAATTTCTGATGTTTAGAATGTTTTGATTGGTAGTCATGGGGAAGATTTTCAAAGGTCAAGACAGAAGAGGAATGCAGAATCTATCCAGGGGAAGACTGGAGTTCGCTATATAAGCAGGTTAAATTTACATCAAACCTAAAGGGAGGTTAACATTATTTAAATTTTCAGCGTTGACAAACAAATGACTGAAAGTATACTATGCTACCACAGTGATGCACTACACATGCAATGAAGTTTAGAGAGCTCAAACTATTACTGTAGGTATGTATGGTTATTGCAAAACTTTGGATCAGAATTTCAGTTTTTGTAGGATTTTCTGGGTGCAGCTAGCTTCTATCATCCAGATGTCTGCATTAAAAGGAGTTATAGCAAATCATGTTTCTCCTCTGATTAGTGGCTATAAAAGCTGTAACATATCATTTCAAACACACTGTTTCAGGGCCTTTGAGTCAAGTGTGATCACTTTATCAACAAAAAGATATGTACTCATAGCTGTCAGAGCTGGTAACTCAGTTTGGAATATGGCAGTCACACTGCGATTCCTCTGCTGGCACTTTATTGTCAGTAACAATTCAATAACACCTCCATAACCCCATTGCTATTTGCTCATCCCCAAAGTTACACAAAGAGAAAACTGCTCTACAGAAAATGTCCTTGTAGGGGTGGAAATTAGCATCATCTGGAGACAGTGGAACATAACCTGAAGAAAATACAGATGCAAATGTGATACCACCTTTATTGCCAGTAGTGCTACAGAAAAAAAAGGATCTGTGTGTATTCAGTGGGCCCAGATACCAGAGCTGGTTCTTGAGGAGATGACTTTGGGAGTCAGAAACTCTGGATATGTAAGTACACACTGAAGCAAATGTGACCCTGAAACACATCCTCCAGAACCATGGTGGGGATACCCATGTGGCACTAACTGCAGAAAACTCCACATCTGGTTATCACAGTGTGGGCACTGGCTTGACTTTTTATAGCTGAAAGTAGTGAAAGGAAAAAACCTCAGATTTTAAACTGAATTCATTTGATATGAACATCACTGTCATCAATGCTTATAGAGATCCACAGTCACTTTGAAGTGAAGAAGCACAATGTAAATATCAATCACAGAGAATTTATAGGTCTAAAATTATTTACAGCAGAATAGGTATAATGAGACACTGAACAGAAAGAAATCTGTGTTTGCATTGTTAGGAGGGACAAAGAGTGTGGATCTGTGTCTCTGAATAGTGTGTTATCACTTTCAACTTGAAAGACATCTAAAGATAGCACAGCTGTTATGATACTCATATTTCTTATTGAACTTAATAAGAATTCTCATCTAAATGTGTTACTGATTGTGATAGTACAGTTTCAATTGAGTTTTTAATTCTGTTTACTTAAGTATGGCAATTTCATATTGGTTTGTAAGAGTTACACAGGCAAACTCTGCTATGCATATTGTATTCTCCCCCAGAATTTACCTGAAGATGTGAGGTGAGAAGTGTGGAGTTCAAATCTTCAGAGAATTAAGATTAATAGATGAAGAGAAATGCTTATGAGAAATCCAGATGGACCAATGACTCATGTACAAAGAAACTTTTGTGAGACAAGAGAAACCTACTGAGCTGGATGCTCTTTGCCTGTTGTGTTGATTTTTGAGATAATTCCGTTTAATAATAAAGAAGTCATTATTGCTGTCTACTGAGGAAATGGCAAAAGAATCATGTCAGGCCTGAGGAGGAGGTGAATAACCTTGAACAGCAACCTGCACAGTTCAGCTTGAAACAAGCATTTTTCTTCTCAAAGGGCTTATTTGTGGGTAAAACATCAATGCGATTCTTTATAACATTGATTTTTCTCTGGGAAGATGAGACATTGAGGAGGATATTAACCAATGAATTGTAAGAACCTCAGATTTCTTGAGTTTTGACAACAACAGGCTAATTGAAGGAGTTCAATGTTGGGCCCGTTTATGACCAGACATAGAAGAACACTTGAACTGCAATTTCCTGAAGAAAAACAGAGGAGTATGTCCAAAATTCATTCTCAAAGCCTGAACAACCAACTGTGAGAAGATATAAGAAGGGAGAAGTGGTCAGTTGACTCATAAGTTCTTCACAGCTATAAGGGTCATGATAACTCCTAATGCCTGGGAAGGAAGCAGGGAAGTGTCTTCTCAATTGTGTATTAATACACTTTCCCAAGTTTAGAGAGTATCCTTACTGTCTCATTCTCTTCTATTTCACCCTAAAATGTTCTTTTAAAAAAAAAAAAAGAATTAGTGATTTAAGGATCCAAGGGCCCCCCACTGGTGACTCCTGCAGTGTGTGATTTCCTACAATTTCAGCAGCTTCAGTCCAAAAACTTGGATTGGTGTCTCTTGGCAACTTGGTTTCTCTAACAGTGTTAGGGAATCTTATGAAAAGCCTTTTTAAAATGTATTCTGCATATGCTTACTGAATCTCCATAAAACTGTGACTGGATTGGTAAAACAGGATTTCCCTTGACAACTTTTATCCAATGCATTGTGTTTATCCGTGAACAAAGTGATCTTACTCTTTCTTACAGCTTCAACTATCTTGCAACTTATGGAATACAGACTTACTGGTGTGTCTCCCAGGAGGAATGACCTAGAGGATCTGTTATTGCTTCTACACTTATATTGCTTCTAGAATTGTATCACTGAATTGGTGTCACAATCTCACTATCTGGAGATAAAAATGTCTAGAATTGTACTGTGGAGTGTCATCACCTGGGGAGTGACATCCTTGTGTGGAAAATACTGTAGTAGATTGTTGATATGGACAGATCCTCCACTTCTAACATGAAGAAAGGGTATGTTCTCATTCTGCTGGAAAACTTACCAAAGTAGTGATGGTGTGTGGTCCAAACTTCACGTGAGATCAGTGGTACAGATTCTAGAGCAGACTGCCTCGGGTTTCATAAGGCTGAAACTACTTTTTCTGGGTGGAAATCTCTCCACCAGATTGAAGCATGTGCCAAGAAGTCTGTTTCACTTTCCTATGGGACCCTGGCTCTCTCATCTGAGGATTCCTACTCTTAATGGAGTACAGAAGGAAATTATTACCTTGGTTTATGTGGATTTTACTTCAGAGACATTCTTCCAAGTAAGAAAATTAGTGGGGTTTTTTGATAAAACCCCAACTTAAGAGTTCATAAAGAGCAGTAGTTGGTTGGCACTTCTGGGAGATCTGAGTGCTGGGGCCCAGCTCAGCACCAGCACAGCCAAGGGTGTCCATGAGGAGAACCTTTTGGGAGTACCATGACTAGGGCTGACTTCTGACCCAGGCAAGCAGGTGTACACTGCTCCTCAGTCCATGCCCAAGCTATAGCTCTGTTGGATTGCAGGCCTGCAGTACTTGGCTACTGCTGAAACGGGCTCCATCCCTGAAACCATAGGTGAATGTCCTGGCCTTGTCCATCCCCATCCCCACAGGGATGCCCAATGCTCTTATCTGAGGCTGTGGCTGACTGTCCATCAGTCTGTCTTGCTCCCTGGCTGGGAGTGGTGGCACAGGCTCTGTCTTGTGAGGTCCTGCCCTGACCACCCCCATGGGGATCCCATGCTGCCACCTGCTGCCAGCCCTGGGGGAACCCTTTACCCCGTGATACCTTGAGAGTTGGTGGTGAAAAATAAGCAACATTCAGCTTTTATAAGTAAAAAGCCAGAAGAATCTGTGAAAAGTTTAGGACAGATTTCCATAGTCCAGTGAAAGAAAGACATGAGCAAGCTGGAAGGCATTGAGTAGAAGGCCATTGAGACAGTTCATCTGGAGCTTCTGCTCAGCCAGCAAGGCTGTGCCATTTCCATCCTTGAAGGTTTTCAAGACACATTTGGCTAAATTCCAGAGCAACCTGGACTGACCCCATAACTGACACTGCTGGAAGCTGGGCTGCAGACATCCCAAGGTCTTTACCCAGCTGAGTTATTCCAGGTCTCTATAACTCTAAGTTATTACTAGTAATAAATTTCACTAATAAAGCCAACTAAGAATGGGTCTGTGCTAAACAGAGATCAACACAAATTCAACATTGTAGATGATTGCTTTGATTTACTTCTTCATTTCTTGACACGTATGTGGGTTTTTTGGTGGAATATTGCATTTCTCAACTACGACATTTCAGTTTCTGTTGTAACAACATGTGACAAGAATGATGTCTAGCCCTTCAAAAATCAAGGGAAAGTGTAAATTTCCTTATTGATAACTTAGAAAATAACTTTGCTTACTCAAAAACTTCTGTTCCAGACCTCGTCATAGAATATTCTTCAAGGAGTATTGCTTTTATACTGTCTGATATAGTGTTACATTTATCTGAAAAGTGATATTTATTTAACAGGGCAAACCCACAGATTTTATATATGATATATACAGTGAGGCAAGTCTTTAGCAGCATAAATCAACGTGACTTTGAAATCCAGGGAGGTATATTAATATTTCAGAAACTGATGCGACCATTACATATCATCTCTGCATATCTCTGTAAGGCCTATCTTGGTCACATACAAAATCTCATTTAAGGCCTCATTTCACTTAGATATATTTTAATAGTTGCCAAAATTTAAGCATGTCATTCAGTTGATTGCTAAAGGATTCATTGTGTATTTAAGCACCCTGCTGAATCATGATAAGGAAAATAAGCGAGGGATATAAAGAATAATTTGAAATAGTGGAACATGCCTACCAGCATACTGCACTGCTCTGAAATGTATTGCAGTCCTTTCCCCACATAAAAAAAAAACAAAGAGAAAAGGAGAAGTGTGTAACTTCTCTGCAGGGTCCCTGGTGAAAGATTTGTAAAGTCAGTAAATTCCTTTGCTGTGCACTTTGCAGTGCAGTACCTTCACTTTTCAGCTGCTTTCCCTGTTACACAGACCTGTTCTTTGTCACTTGACCTCTGTTTCTTCCTTTACAAATTGCTCTTTTCAAAAAGCCCTTCTGCTCAAAAGATTGTCAAATGCTGTGGTTTCTATTTTCAGCTTGCAGTTAAAAGCTCTTTGTTGTTTTCACAATCCTCCCTTCTTGCGACTTTTACACTACACAGGGGCTATCTAATTCCTATCACAAGAATCCTGGCAAAAAACACTTGTCAAATTAGGCCAACTGAATGTAAGAGCAAATCCTATCATGTCTTAGATTGCATCTGGAGTAATATGCTTGAGGAACTGAAAAGGAAAATTATAAAAAAGATGGCCAAATGATAAACACAGGTAAAGATTTAATAGCAGTAAAATATCGTCCTTCCACAGTTGCTGTGGCACAGCCCAATTTTCTAATTAAAAGAGCACCAAAGGAAGATTTCAGTGTGATTCAATACCACCATCGGTAGCTAAATGTGGATTGGACAGAGATAGGATTAAATATAAGGCAAATATGACTTTATAAGAGCAGGCACACGTGCAAACAGGTGAACCAAGTCCTGAATGCATTGCATTACTCTGTAGTATTTTGTGCCTGTTTGAAATGGCTGATAAATTATTAATAGCTTTTGCATCCATGCAAATGAATTCATTGTCCTGGTCATCTGTGTCCAGAATCTTCAACACTGCCCAGTGAGTCTTTCTCAGTCATCATTTGGGTTTTACTCAATGAAGAGAATGACAATTGTCCAAAAAACATGCTTTGTCAAAACTTCACACTCTGATGTTTCAAAATGTCACACTCCAGATGTTTTACAGTTTCAGATATTAAATTAATATTATAGCTTATCCAGTTTATATTTGTTACATTTTCTAGTTCCAACTATGTACTTCAATAAACGAGAGACAAAGTTGCCAATAGGTTGCCTATGATTCATCTGTCTTTCAAGCTGCTCTTTAGAGTACATAGGATGTGGAAATCCTCAAAATCTTTTTTCTAACATAGGTTATAAGTTAAGTGTTATAAAAGATGACATAAGCCAGCAACTGTGACATGGATGGGAGTTTAGAAGCTCTAGATCCAGTGCTTCCTTGTTCACTAGAATCTGTCAAAAAACCCTTAAGCCCTTTCATTTCCCTCCACCTAAACTCCACCCCAGGAATGCACAATAGTTAAGCCTTCCTTCTCCTCTTCCATTATGCTTTTTGTTGTTACTGCTCTATTTGTCAATAAAACTATAGAACAGCTCAGATGATGAGCTCCAGTCTTCATTACCTCACCCATTCCTGATCAAATCACTCATCAAATGATGCCAATACTACATTATTACTTGGTATTTTTATATTATAGGTAATACATATAAGAAAAATTAGCACTAATTTCTCTCTTGAATCCAGATCACACTTTTGAGACTATGATTTCAGCAGGACTGCTTTTTGTACTATTCTGTCACCTCTTGACTACCATTTTTATCTCCTGACATTTATGTGATGTCAGCACTTCATCCACAAAGTGGGGAAAAATATTTACTCTGTTTGCTACATCAACTTGCTCCCAGTTACAGCAGATGGGTTTCCATTACTTTTCCATTCAGGAGTGTGTAAGAGCACATTCAAATTAGGATAAAGACTTTGCTCAGCTCTCTGCTGAACAAATTTCTCTGCTTGGGGACAGCTATTTGTGAATGCATGCAAGAATAAAATCAGTATCAAGATTACAAGATCTAGGGGCAGTGAAGTTGCCTTTTTCTTCTGCTGGAACATGTGTCTGAATCAAATGGTTCCATTCATTCACACGGCTGTAATAAGACCAGTGAGGAAGCTCAGTGATTATTTAGTTGCAGGATAAAGTGATTGGAAAAGGTTCAGTTTTTTTCCCTTCTTGTTGTTGTAAGGGAGGTTGAAGCAGTTTTTCTGAAGTTGTGTCGAAAAAAAAATCATAGGGAAAATATCTCAGGATTACAATTTTGGGGATTTGGAATTTGGGGAAAACTCCTTTGAAAAATGGGTTTGGAATTTTCTGTTTAATTATTTATGGGGATTCTGTCATTATTTGGAGGTTATTTTAAAACAAATGAAAGAAAAAAACTATTCACATTTATGACAGTGGCTAACCCACTTTCCTAGGGGTGGTGGTGGAGTTGTGAGAAGTGTTTACAGTCTTCAGTGTTCCCATGACTTCAGACTTACTGAAATATATTGAACAGAAGTGTTCCCTGCCTCCATTGAAATTAACCAATGCTGTGTAAATTGAAGTTACTCAGACTTGAGATGCAAACCTACTCCAAAACATAGACATTTCTAAAAGCAAACATTTGGACCTTTGACTTGAGTCAAAAGTCACAGAGTAAACTTCAGTCTATAAATGTGCTCATTGACTAAATCTTACTGTTTCAGTCTCCTGAATGTGGGACACTTGAACTCGATGGGTATTTTGAAAGCCAATGAACTGTCTTATGTGGGCCTTCATAACTAGAGGTGATGCTTCTGAAGGAGATTCATGTCTGCTGGAGAAAGATTATTCCCCTGTTTAGAAAGAATTATAAACTTACCAAAAAAGACATCTGGCCATTCACCTCCTTGGCAAAAGCCTCTAGAACTGATTGACAGCTCATAGTCTGGCACAAACACAAGGATGTGCCAGTGCTGTAAATCCCTCTGTTGTCTGTACATCCAGATTAAAACCCTAGTGCTGTTCCTACAGCCTATGTTTTAGTAGCAGGCTCAGTGCATTGGCAGGAACAGCAAACGAACTGACACAAACTAAATTCGCTTAACTAAATTAAGTGCATGACAATGCTAAGAGAACAGAGTTCAGGGCCTTCGGAAACTGTAAAGAAGGGGAAAAAAGCATAGACTTATTTCTCAGGAGGAAAAATAAGACCAAATTTAAAGGGAGACATCAAGAAAGAAAAATCTTTTAAATCCAATGTGCGTATGCACTGAATGCTTTGTGTTTTTAACACATAATCTGGATTTGCTGTTACTTGGAGGGTGGGCGGGAATAAGTCAGAGAAGGATCTGTGCTAGATGAAAATAGAAAGCTTTCAAAGATTTAACCATGTGGTAGAGGCGAAAAAATGCCCTTCAGTTTTTTCCTTTCAATAATACAAGGCTGAGAAACACAAAGTGGCAGAGAAGCACTTGGAAGGAAAATGCACAGTAATTACCTTGGCTTTGAGGTTCCGTGGGGATTTTTTGGCAGGGCCAAGTACTCCAGTTTCACTCTTGTGAAAATTATCCCTAAATATTAGAGATCCCTGTGTGGCAGCCACTATTGTTTCTGATGCCTTTATTATGCTACCTTTAACTAGAGAGAGAAAATATCCTTGATACTGCCCTGGCTTGGACTGATACTGCAAAACTTCCTGAAGAAAGGAAATCTAGAGATTTTCTGCCCCCCCCCCTCCCTCCCCCAATCATAATATTTCTGACAGCTCCAGCAACTTAATTTTTTTCTTTTCAGAGAGTGAGTCTGCCCTGTAGAGTGGAAGGAGAGGTGATTCATGCCTCTGCCCCACCTTCCTCAGCATCTCTGCAGAAGAGATATTCAGTGTCAGGTTTGTTTCTGGACTCCAGGGTTTCTCATTTCTCCCACTGCTCTCTGGCAGTCCTGCAGCTGGAGATATGCTGCCTCTAACAGGACTTTTCCCAGCCACAGAAAGTCACCATAGCAAAGCAATAGAAAATCTGGCTGCATTAATAATATCCTCCATTTTCCCCAGGGCTGAAATCTGATGGCTCCTTTGCAGAACTTAGCCCTTCTCTCCTCTCTGCTCAGATTTCCTTTTTATCCCATCAGCTCTGCCTTGAAATGAGAGCAGATTTAGCCATAGACCTGAACCATGGACAAGCTTAAAGAGCAACAGAAACCTAGGAATCTGTTCTTCCACCTGATTGTGAAAGGTGTGAGCAATTCCAGGCTGTTATCTCTGGAGTCTGGCCAGTTTTCAACCTGGATGTATGAAATGTGTTTATGAAATCATTCACATGTAACTTGTTTAGAAGAATACTCTGGCATGTAGCTCCTCTGGCAGTTCCACAAAGTGGTGAAGTGGAAAAAGATGAAATCTATATTTAATTAATTAAAATTTCACCCAGTGTAAGTAATTCCATGTCTTATGCAGCCAGCTCTTGCCAAGTTTTCAATAAAAGAGTCACTTTCACCTGACATTTATGTCTTGAATAAAGCTGTACTTGAGATCTACGTTTTTTCATGCTGACATTGTCAGCAAACTGAAAACAGACAGGAAAGTTTGGCCTTTGCAGCAGGACAGCAACACAGAATTAATTTACAAGAGTAGCAGCACAGAATTTTTTTACAAGAGTAAAGCAAAGAAAAAGAAATTGTGTGTGTATTTCTTTAAATTATGGGAATTACTGTAATGGGACATCTGGTACCTTACAGTGCAGATTGCAAAGTCACTATGTTGTATCATGTTAATCTCCATAAGTAAATGCTCCCTTACAGTTTCCTTTCCTATATTAGTTATTCTCCCTCTTGCTGTCTTTCTATATGGGAAGAACAAATCCAAGGACAAAATGTTGAGAAGCAATTTGACTTTGTAGATGCTTTGTCAAGCTCTATCCCCAGAACTGTGGATATGGGAGAGGAGTGAGGCTGTGCTGTATGACTAAATCACATACTTTAACTTCTCAGCTTCAGTTCAACATGACATGACTTCAGGCAGACCCAGAATTTCATATGGGAACAGTTAAATAACTGAGAACATCTAAAGCAGAGCCGAACAAAATCAGGCAGTGAGGGGTAAATGCCTACAGGCAGGCCAAATCTACACAAGAGAGAAAATTGCAAAGCTGTATATTCTGCATAACAAAAGAACTGTGCTTGTGATTAGTGCTGGCTAAACTTATACCAGTTTTGGGTAGGAGATAACAATTATTGCCATTGTAATCCTGGATAATTCCTCAATATAATTATCAGCCTCACCAAAGTTTATTATGCATCAGGTGGCTGGGGATTTGAGAAGTCTGGAGAGTTGCAAGCCTCTGGATCAGGATAGTGTTTTGTCCTTTTCTGTTTGTTTTAATCTGTTGTTTCAAAAAGCAGATTATTTCCTATTTTAATTTCAAAGAAGACTCTTCAGAACAAACAAATTATCTTAGTCTGGGCTGATAGTCCATATCTGTGTTTGAATAAAATGGTTTGAGTTTTATAGCAAAAAAGAGAGATTTGTAATACTGATTACTGTGTTTACTTCTCTGTTTCTGCTAAACATGCATTTGCTGTATAAGAGAACAACCATCTGTGAATTTCTGAATTTCATTAAACAGATGACAAGTGTTTAGTGATAATGATTTCATTAAACAAATGCTAGTATTTTGTTTTCCACAGGATTAATACATTTCATACACAAGAATTATCATAAACTACTAGGGACTTAAACAATTTACAAGCTGGAAATAGTCCCAAAACTACATCATTTGTTGAGTTGGTTTAGATTAATTAAGAAAAACAGATTACATATCTTAATTATTATTAAAATTTCCCCTGAAATTTAAAAAGAGGCAAACGTAGGGTCTTTTTTGTAGTTTTGCAATTTATTTTGGAAATAGCTAGAGCTGCTTTTAACATGACTGTATAACTATGGATTTTTTGTAAACAACTCTTTATTTAAATGAAAAATCTCTTTATGTCTTTCAGCAAAAGTTTTCATCGGAAAGGTTTTCAAACAGCCTGAAAATCATTTTGATGCAGTTATAAAATGAGCAAATGTTTTGCCTTTACTTTTTGTAGCTGTTCAGGTGGTAGTGAGGGTCTAACAGAGATATCAAATCCGAGATACTAAGTGAGGAAACCCAAAGGTGGGCACTGACAGCTCTAAGTGCAGTATTAGAGTCCCAGTGGAGAGCAAATGATGGGAAAAAGAGCATCTCCCAATACAGGGAAGAGGAAATCCTGAAGGCTTGAATAGTTTTCTAGTGGTGTCTGTTTCCTACATTTACAGAAATGATTTCTCTGTCTGCTGTGATGTAGCTGCTGACAGCAGCAATGACAGTTTGAGATGACCTCTTTTCCTTTTGTTGACTTCCAGCTCTTCTCCCATTTACAAAAGCCTAAGTAGGAAATACACACATGCCTTCCTACTCCTCCTTGTACTTCTCCCCTGAGAGCACTCTTCCAATAGGAACTGATGAGTAGAACAGCTGAAAAAAATGTTTCTATTTGCATCTTCCTAGAATTTCCATCTGATTCTGTCTTTACTTCCATTTTATAGCACAAATTTCTTTTAATCACTAGCACATGACACTGTGTTCAGTCCAAGTGAGTAACATCCATTTCTAGTGTGGCAGGACTGAGATCAACCACTGCTCCTCTGGATTCATACATTCCTGGTTTGGGCTTGCAACAACTTTATTTCAGCAGAGAATTTCAATAGAGTTTTTATGCTGTGTTCAGTAATTAAAATATTAATGCTAAGTCTGGAGCAACTCTGGAGAACTTCCCTAATAGCTTCTCTTCAGCATGATATCTCCCTGCTGAGTGCAGCTGGCTATCAGCTCCCCTTAGCTAAATCCCTCCCCACTTTACAGATGTTACACTGATTCTCCATTTTTCTCCCTCACAAGTGTTTTCCCATGTGGCACTATGTCTAATGCCCTTGCTAAATTCAGACAGATTTCATCTACTGCATTTCCTTTGTCTGCGTAATCAGTTCTCCTATCAAAGGAAGATATCTGATTATTTGAACGTTATCTAATCTTGGTAAACTATTTAGCATTTTATCTCATTTTCTGTTTACCGCATGTAACTAAATTTCCTTAGTCATTTTTTTTAAACCTATTGAATACCGAAGCCAAAGCTTTGGACCGTATATTATTCCAATCATTTCCCTTCTCCCTTGCTTGAAGATGAACTGTTCTCAGGCATATTGGCATAAACCCTTCTTTGTCACTTAGCACATCTTCTCTTGACAGGCATCCTGGAGTCTGGAGAAGAGGGAGGTCCAGCCTACCCGGTTGATGCTTTTCCACATCAGAGATGGAGTTTTCCTTTTCCATTATGTCTCATCATCCTATGCTTGGTGCCGTCTTCCAATGGAAAATGAAGACAGTCTATTGCCAGGGGACACAAAGACCTCAGAGAAATGCTTTATCTAGTGCTCACCAGGAGTAAAAGTTCTTTACGGTTCTCCCTGCAGCTGCAGACAAACACTGTGCTATTTTTCTTTATGTAAACAGGCCATTCTTTACATCCAGTTAAAGTAATCTCAAATAGCATTTTGACTGCAAAAACACAGAAGACTTTCCAGACTAGATGAAAGTAGTTCGTGGAGGTTTATATAATTCTTGTTTGAATTCATTATACATGCATGGAATCATGAATCTTGCAAGAACTTTTCTAACTATGTATTTTGGTGCCTAAGGAATACTGTACTGCAGAGATAAAAGCCCAAATCCAGCAGACCCTTGTACCAGAAATTCTTATCTCATTTTCAACATTTATAGAAGGATAATTACCTTCCTCCTCTCATCCACCACTGTTTTAACAAGGATTTGGATAAACTTCTTTTTCTTGCAGAGGATGCAGCAAAAGTTTGAGATGCAGTTAACCCCGGCTGGTAACCCCAGTTCCCTCATCGGCTTATACTGGTATTCTCATCAGATCATTTACCTCAGCATTTTCAGGGGCCTTTGACATGCCAATTGCCTTCACTGATTTCTGAGTGTCAAATGTGAGAAACCAAGGACTCAGTTTCAATTCTCCAAAACCATGAAGTCAAAGAGATTGAATCAAGAGGGTGCCAGTCTCCTGGCTGCCAGCTTATGCCCACTGTGGAATGCACTGTTCAGAAACACTTGGTGTACACATGCAATAACAGAAGTGATGTGGTATGCTGTGGTCTGGAGCATTACAATTTACTATACTTTCACAGGTCAGATGAATGAAGGAAAGATAGGAAATGATTACTCTGCAGGAGCCTGAATCAATCTCTCCTTATTCTCTACCAGACCTGGAAACATTTGGCTTTTGCAAATAATCTTTAATCAGATAGGTCACACCATTAAAGTCAATGGCCCCTTTTGTGAATAAAGACTACTCAGCAGGCTAAACATTTGCTGGACTGATTTCTAGGTCTTGAAACGCTCAGAGAAAGCACAAGATGTTTTTTATAATTTCTTGTTGCTGTAATTCACATTTTACTACAGAGTGAAATTGTATTGTTAGTTGTCATTTATTAGAAGGAAAAAAAAAAAAGAGAGAGAGAAATATGAGCAGGACCCAGATGGCATTGTGATTTTTACATAATTGCAAAATACTTAAGTTACAGGCAATTTTCATTATGTACCAATCAAACTTGTGTAATCCTGTCCCTGCACTGTTTGTATGATTATCACATCTGTTTAACAAAAAAAGTTGAATAACAATCATAAAGAAAAATAGATAAATTAATGATTTTCTCAACAGAGACACAAAGTGACAAAGGTCCTGCTGTGGATGTAGTTCTCAGCATACAAGAAGACAGGATGAATTGTAGCATCCCTTTGAAATACTCTGGAGAAAAGCAAATGGTATGACAACAATCAGACAAGATCACAGGAGCAGTTAAGCCAGCTAGAAAAGATTTTTACCATGTCCCTTGTGAACAGCTGAAAGCAGTACTCAGAACCTGCTGTGTTTCCTTTCTTTGCCATACAGAGAACAGTAATACCTGAAAGCATCCTTGTTATATGTGGTTTGGTTGTGTAGAATTTCTGGGACAGGAAGAAAGAATCAAAATATAACAGGAACAGTAATTGAAAGGCAGAGTGTTCTTGCAGCATCCCAGAAAAAGACATCACAAATTTAGCAGCACAGGCTGTGCAGGAAGGAAAAGAGACTTACAATTCAAACCTTGTGATGGCTGAATAAACAGGCAAAGTGCTGTCCTAGGATTGATGTGTGTCAGCATGGAGATAGTCTTGATGGTCACAGAAGTGATAGTTATGATCACCACACAAAACCACTATAGCCACCCTTAAATCAAGAAAAAAAGGAACAGCTACAGCCTGTACATCCTATAAAAGCCTGCAAGAGGATCTTGCCTTGAATCTTGTTGAAAGACTGCACAGTACAGTGACCACTGCTGAGCTCTGACATCTGGCAAAAATGACTGCCTAGAGAAGGAGGGTAGACTGTCCCTTTATTTTCTTTGTGGGACTTTACCACAACTGGTCACAACAATCTCCAGCTTCAAACTTCCAGTTTTTGGCCAATATGATGCAAAACCCTGAGTGGAGCACCTTGAGGAAGGAGATCCTCTATATTCCTGAGACTTTGCATCCCCTGGTAGCTGGGGAAGAGGAGGTCCTTGGAGCTCTATATGCAGCTGGGGTGATGGCAGATATGATGTCCTGAAACAACTCCAGAATCAAAGCAGAAACCTCTCTTTAGCTTTAGCCTGCCACTGCCTGTGTGTGACCACCTCCTCTAGGGTAGCAATTTTGCCTGGAATCAATGTTAATCTCATCACTCCTTTGCATACTGCTGCCTTTCAAACCCAGTCCACCTGAACCATATTACTCTTATAAACCACTGGAACCTTGGTGCCCTTAAAACACCTGCCTACCTTTTCAAACACTCAGGATCACATTCAGCTCTTGTATAATCCCCAAGGCAACTAATTCTGCCTGTTGACATTTCCATGCTGCTCCAGTCCTTAGCTACAGAGGAAGACCTGAAGTAGGATTTTCAAAGGCTTTTTTTCAGAGCACAGCTGAGATCTTATGGAAGAAACACTTGGAGCTCAGCCAGTGTCTTCTTTCTAGTGTGGTCATGGTACTGATTTCTGATGCAGAAGGTGTGGATTCAGTCTTTTATCCTTTGAACCCATGCTCCAGGCAAGCCATCGACCGTGAGGCTACTGGGTGCTTTGGTGCTAATTTCATATCTTTTCTTTTGGTGCCATTCCAAACTTTTAAGAATGAGTATTTGTAGAGTGTAGTTAAGTCATCTACTGCTTTGCGTACAGATCTGGGATTTCTTTTGTTTTCCTTGACCATGAAAGTTTTGTTATTTTTGGTAAGTCAAAAGAGATGCAGGAAAATTAATTGATATTATCTGAAGAGTTTTGGGATCTTCCTGTTGAAAAATCCGATAAGATCTTTCACCGATTTTTGGGGGGAGTTTGAACAGGCCTCTGCTTCATTGTTTATCTGCTTTTAAAAGACACACTGCAACAGCATGAACGTTTGTGCCAAATACAGTGATCTTTTATAAAATCTGAGTTGTTACCTACTATAGATAGCTCTGAAAATCTCCAGTGTGAGCTTTTTCAATAATGCCTGAACTTGAAATTTGTGTGCTTTGGCAATAGAGAGATTGGAAAAAAAATTCCAAGCCAAGAAAAAATCTACTGACTAGGAATTCTACATAAAGCACTTACAAATAAAGTCACAAAAGAATGCCATGGCAACAAAGAAAGAAAAGAGATAAAATTACTCATTATAAAGGACAAATCATATACTATCTTTATTATAATCTTTATAATCTTTCTCCATTCTTTCTTATGGCATCATAATACACAATCTTGGTTAAAGCACCATGGAACTGTTATTTTTCCTTCATATAAAATCCATCGAATTGCAGGGAAATTTCACTGAGAAAATGTCTTCTGTATGTAAGAAAAACAAAATATTGCTCTTTAAAACAGGGGATTTGGCATACAGACAAGCAAATAAAAAGCATATAATCCATAACAAACCATAAAATGAACATTTAAAGCTAGGCATGACAGTCTCAAAGCAGAGAAAAATCACCAGAGGTCAATAGCAGGCAAAAAATTTAAACAATTGCTTCTAAATATAAGCACTTTCCTATAAATTTGCTACTTCTACTTTCTCACTCCTGTGCTGGTTTTGACTGGGGTAAAGTTAATTTTCTTCACAGCAACTGGTATGTGGCTGTGTTTTGGATTTTTGCTGAACACAGTGTTTATAGTGAAGATGGTTTTTTTAATTGTTGACCAGGGCTTGCACAGAGCCAAGGCCTTCTCTACTTTTCATACTGCCACATACTTTTCATACTTGTCACACTGACAAGGTGACTGTAGGTACATGGAAGGTTGGGAAGAGACACAGTTGGGACAGGTGACCCAAACTGACGAAAGAGATATTCCAGACCATGTGACATCATGCTTAGTATATAAAGTAGGAGGGAAAGGAG
This sequence comes from Calyptomena viridis, assembly GCA_013390005.1. Classification (NCBI taxonomy): domain Eukaryota; kingdom Metazoa; phylum Chordata; class Aves; order Passeriformes; family Eurylaimidae; genus Calyptomena; species Calyptomena viridis. The sequence continues at coordinate 20,632 of WEIV01011230.1, read as the reverse complement.
GAAGGTGGGGACATCTGAAATGATAATCTTTGTCTTCCCAAGTCACCATTACACATGATGGGACCCTGCTCTCCTGGGGATGGCTGAGCACCTGCCTGACCATGAGAAGCATTGAATTCATTCCTTGTTTTGCTTTGCCTCTGTGGGTGGCTCTTACTTTACCTATTAAACTGTCTTATCTCAATCCATGAGTTTTCTAGCTTTTACCCTTCCAATTCTCTCCCTGATCCTTCTGGTGGAGGGGTGAATGAGCAGCTGTGTGGGGCTTAGTTTCCAGCTGGCATGAAATCACACCACCTCTCCTGTGTTACAGCCATGTTCTAGTCCTCATGCACAGGGCATCTTTACTAGCTTTTCACCAGAGCAATCTGTGATCTTAGATGTCTTCAAGCTCTTTCACACATGTGAACGTGACTGTTGTGAAAATCTTTTTTATATTTATATTTATGCTCTCTACAATTCCTAGAAGTGCTGTCTCTCCTCATGTAGTCAGGTCTATTGAGTTTCTCCTACCAGGTTAAAAAATATGCTCCATAAATGAGTTGGAGTCCAGGTAATAAGGATTTCCAGGTACAATCCTCTAGGACATATTGCCTGATCTTCCAAAAGATGTGGGTGTCCCAAGTGTCCTTTCCTATACTTGATACCTGAGTGAGATGTTGTAGTGGTTTGACCCTGGCTGGACACCAGGTACCCACTAAAGCTGTTCTGTCATTCTCTCTGCAACTGGACAGAGGAGAGAAAATATAATGAAGAGTTTCATGGGTTGAGACAAAGATTGGGAGAGAGATTTCTTGCTGATCACTGTCATGAGCAACACACATCTAGGTGAGGATATTAATTAAATACTACTAACAGAATCAGAGCTTGAGAATGACAAAATAGATCCTAAAGACATCTTCCTCCCACACCACTCTTTCCAAGTTCTACCTCCTCCTCCCCAGCAGTGCAGGAAGACAGGGAATGGGGATTACAATCAGTTGTTGTTTCTGCTGCTGCTCAGAAAGAGGATCCTTCCCCTGCTTCCACAGAATCACAGAATTAACTAGGTTGGGAAAGACCTTTGAGATCATCAAGTCCAACCTATTACCTAAGACCGTCTCATCAACTAAACCATGGCACTAAGTGCCACATCCAATCTTTTTTAAAACACTTCCAGGGACAGTGGCTCTACCACCTTCCTAAGAAACCCATTCCAATGGCCAATCACTCTTTCTGTGAGGAATTCTTTCCTAACATCCAGCCTAAACTTCCCGTGGTGCAGCTTGAGACTGTGTCCTCCCGTTCTGTCACTGGTTGCCTGGGAGAACAGACTGATCCCCACCTGGCTACAGCCTCCTGTCAGGGAGTTGTAGAGAGTGACAAGGTCTCCCCTGAGCCTCCTCCAGGCTA
>WEIV01011230.1:4562-18815 GCA_013390005.1 Calyptomena viridis | reverse complement strand
CCCTGCCTCAAAAGAGGCAAAGTATTTCCATATGTGTTTAAGGCAATTGTCTTTTTTTTTTTTACTTTTTTTTTTTTTGCATAGTCATAACTAATCTATAAAAGACCTGTGTCTGGCAAACTGTTAAACTCAGGACAGATCTTACAGATGAAGATACCCCCCCAACAGACTCCTCAGGGATGGAAGACATGGATGAAGAGATGGTCACCCGTTTCTTTAGAATCATGGATTTAGAATCATTTCTTTAGAATCAGGATTAGAATAATCTTTGTGCCTGCGAACTGCAGGTCTCTGTTCTTTGTGAACTAAATGAGTGTATATGTGAGGGAAGGGAGGAGGGAACACAATTAACGTGTTCTGCCCACTGATATATAACTGTTCTTTGAACTTCGGACTTGCTGTTGACTAACCAATATAAAGAAAATAATAATGACAAAATGACCAGGCCATTTTCACATGCTCTGATTATTACCTTTACAAGTTAGAAGAGAGGCACATTGATAGGAGTTTCATATTACAGTTAAGAAATGTAATTTTCTTTTTATTGTTTCTCTCCTAGCTTTCTCACTTTTGTTTTTGTAATTATTTTGATTAAGTTTACCCCACAATCTTATTTTTTCCTTGAAAATCTAATAGCAGGTTAAAAAAATCACAGCTGATGATACGGCAAAGAATTGTTGTGGAGTTTATTGCTTTCTTCTTTTCTTTAGAAGTTACAGCTGTAGAACTTTAAATACTACATAAAACATCAAAATTACTCTGAAATGGTCCAATAATATAACATAAGAAAATGCTGCCCTAAATTAGAAATTTACATCTATTCTCGCCTCTGTGTCCAGGTCCATTTTTAAAATACTTGCAAGATTTGTTATTATTCTAAGGCTAGAAAATAGACTCTAGTTCTCCTGTGGAAGGAGATATTGTATTCCCATTGTTTGATAAAAGCAAGAGAAAGGAATTCGATAAAAGCAAGAGAAAGGAATTCAGTTCTGTCACATATATAAATAATAAAAATAACCTCTTCTTGGTGAAACTGCAAGGTAAGTTCATTTCATTACATTGTCCAAAGTGGTCACTTCCTCCTTCTTTTTGTCTTATGAAATATTTTTTTTTGGCTAATCCTGCTGTTGTGAGTTAGTTCTGTTAGATCCTCATTCATCTACGTAATGTGAATATCAGCTCTTCCTGGGGCTCACATCTATAGGGAGGCGTCCAAAAGCCAGTTCTTTTTTGTTTTATTTTTAAAAAAGACTTTTAATTCCTAGTGCATTTATTACGTTTTTCCCACTGGTTATGCTGCAATGGAGCTGAGACTTTCCAGTCAAGATAACTCTCAGTGCAAGGTGCAATACATTTTCCTCATTAGCTATGTCTTATTTATGAAAAATACAACAAGTGTGTGTCCCAGTCAATAAAAAGGTCCAGGTAAGAGAGCACAATGCAGTGGCAGGAAGGCTGTGTGTTCAGACTGATCATCTTTACACTTATCTACTTGGGCTTTAGTAAATTAACACCATATGTGTAAAATGAGGCAGCTACAAATAGCTGAAGATCCTCGTGCTGTGGCCTGTCCTGGTATTTGGTTACAAGAAACACAGATGGGGGGATTCTTGAAGAGACTTTAAAGAGGGACTTAAAAGAGGGATGTAGAGATTATTCCTGAGTTGTAGGTTAGACTCAAAGCATATAAGGGATGCTATAAAAGAGTTGTTTGAACAGGAGAGACCTGGGAAGAGGGAGGTCATGAAAATGTACAAGGGCAAGTGCAACTATTTTTGTGCAAATAAAGATGCAGAGGTAACCAACATTTGATGTCAGTGACTCACAGAGGAATTGAGAAGGGACTCAAGGAAATAGTTGTAGTGTCTATAAAAAGCATATCAGAGAGCAGCTTTAAGAGTAGGGTAGCAATCAGAAGGTCAGAGGTGACGTCTAGACTAACATTCTTTCTGCAATGCACATGGCAAGAATGGCTTGGGTAAGAGGCCAAAGCAACACATTTTGCTTCAGCTACATCTAGTTGCTAGCAAAGGAAGAAGCACCACGAAGGCTGATGGAAGGGACATGCCAAGGGTTGAGAAGGATGTTTGCAAGCACTTGTAAAAATTGGTTGAGTAAAATCATGGATAGTGCAGACGTTGAGCTTCTGAGGACTCCATAGAAGTGAGAAGGTAGAAAAGCAAAATTGTAGAACTTAAAAAATGGAAAGGATAAAAGAATGAGCTGAAAATAGGAAGGAGGAAACTGGGGCTACAGGATACCTACTTACAGAGAGCAGAAAAAGTCTGATTTTAAGGAATAATGTATCTGATTGTGTGAAGTGTCTGAGAGGTCAAGAAAGAAGAGAAGAAAATAGGCTCTTGAGTTTTATAATGACTAAGACCTCTGAAGTCCTTGAACAGCAAAGCAGAAAGAAGGAGTCACAGACAACCATAAACAGGCCAGAATCCAGAAGGAACTCAATGCTTCTTGTAAATATAAATAGATCTGCCTTCCACAAATTTTATTTACCATGAGGAGCCTTAAAGTACAATAGTATGAGAACGAAAATAGTATTTCATGACTGTGAAAAGCATCACCGTGGGTTCTTGCCTGAGAATACAGCCAGACTTCCTGACATTTACAGGACATATCTCAAGGTCACTCAGAGACCAGGCCCTTTCAGTGTCTCTGCCTTTTGACTTCAGCTCATTTTGGTGACATGCTCTGTTGGTTTGGGTAATGGTAAGTGGCAGACTGGCCAGGAGCTCCTGCCTCCTCCCTCACAGGGGACTCCGTGCATTTCGATTAATCGCATGTCGGGGGCTGCTGTGCTGTCCCTTGAAGTGAGCGTAAATCAGAAGTCAGTTGTCCATTCTAATCAGATTTAGCCAGAATATATGCTACATGAAGTTTAAAGTGACTAGAATTATCTTACACACAGTAAACATTTCAGGTCTAATCTGATCATTTTAAGTGAAAACTAGTGAGCTCTAACTGTAGGGAAGAAAAAGCCACTCTATAATCAATAAATAAGGAATGATCTGAGAAAGAAGACCAGTGTGTCCAATTAATCATCCTACCAGCTGATCAGATTTATAATATGAAGCAAATTAATCACATACTTTAAAAAAGGAATGGGCTTTATAATATACAAAGCTTAACCACAGCCTTTGCTGTGGTAATTTGATTTCTGAAGATTTCCTCTGAGACAGCAATGGGAGACACTTACAGATGAAACATATACAAATATTCATAATTATTTTCTAACAGCTATTTTATTAATGTCTGTGTGCACTTTTTCTTGAAGTGACTTTTTCTCGTGACTTGGATGTACATTCTGTTTCTCAATGCTTACACAAGTGAGAGATGTAATGTAGACTCTCCACAGGAATTTAACTTCCTGACACAAATCATGTTCTCATCACAATAATAAAAACAAGCTTTGTTTCCAGATTGATTTTTTTTCCTTTCCTTTGTTACTAGAATGTATCCCTCTATGCAGTTTTTAGAAGCACTTTTACAGATAGATTGATTTTTTTTTTTACATGAAGCCTGTTTTCATGGTAGCAACCTGTCCTTTCGTCCCTTGTTATATTAGTACTTTCAGGGAAGTGGAAAAAAAGGAAGGTAATGATAATAAGATTTTTTTTTCCAATAAGATTTTTTTTAAATCCTAAAATCTGGACACCCTTAGCTTTTTTGTTGAACACAGTTTTTACTTCTACATGTACTTCTACATGCAATATTTCACTTCTCAAAGAAAGGGCAGAGCTGCACTCTGCTAAAGGGTGCATGCTAGCAATTTAAGTCAAATTTATCTGGGTACTATGCATTTTGCCACAGAAGTGTTTCTGCAACTCCAAATAGAAATTTTCAATAAACCCAAATGCAATCCTCAATAGGTATCAAGTAGCAAAATGTCTGTCATCTGCTGGAAGCAGAGTGGATCTTTGTGTTCTAGTTCAGACAAGCAGCCACTGCATTTTTCTTAACCAAATAATGTAAGTTAATGAATAAGAGAGAAGTAAGAAGTTAAGAAACTGAATAATATTTTATTGTATCTCTAAACATGTCCAGTTCTCTGAATTTTAGCTTGCAGTTGGTATACATTTGTGTTATCCAGCCAGGGTGGAAGTCAACAAACCCCTTCCTCCTGAAAGTATTGTAATAAACAAAAATATAAACTCATAAACCAAACAAAGAGTGGGGAAGCATTTTAGGCATTGCAGAATACTTTGGTGTTTTACTGCTGGGACTTCCACATTATGAATAAAATGATGTATCACCCTGATGTGATCTTGGTACTGCATTTGTGTCACTGGCTTCCTTGGAAAGAATATGCAAAACTTGGGGATAAATTTTCATTCAGAGAGTGAATCCTTCTTGTTTTCTCTGCTTCTTATCATCTGCTTTTTCACCAATAGCTTCAGATTTGTCAATACCTCCTTAAAGTTATTATTGTTTAGAGCTTCAGTTTAAATCCCATTTTGATAAAAGTTCAAGCTCGCACTAAGTGAGGAATAAACCATGGTCAGAACATTCTCTGCCAAAAAGGAATATCTCCTGATAAGAGAACAAATGTTATTATCCATCTTCTACAGGGAAGAAGTTGAGGTACAGGCAGACTGAGAAGTCTACTCAAGATTGGAAAAGACTCCTCTATGACAGTGAAAACTGAACAAAGGAGAGGAACTATCCCATTTTTCTTTTCTCTATTGCCTAGAACAAGCTCATCCATGCTTTAGTTGCCTTACACTACATTCTCTTATGCATTTTTGTCATGTCTATAGTTTTATCTATTCACATTCTCCTGTACTAATACAAAATACAGCTGTAAAAGTTCATTTCCTGTTGAAATTTGTTTCATTTTTTGACCATGACATTTTGGTCCCTGATCCTCATTTTGAGTTTTGCCCTCTCCATCTCATCAAGCATACATACCTTCTTTCTTCGTTTCCAAGGTCTGTCACAGCCCAGACCTTGTCCATGCTCTATCAAGATGACAGCTCCCTCCTACCTATCCCAGATGTGAGCTGTCCAAGCCCACCATTTACTTAGGAGTGTCTCCCTCTAAAAATTCCCAAAGCCATTTCATTTCTCTCCTTAACATTCCTCTGGTATATATGACAAGCTTGGCTCTGCTGGGCTGCAGCTGGGCTGAGACCAGGACCAACCGTAGAGACTGGTATTGATGCACTGGCTCCTTCTGCTCTCCCATCTGTCTGCATCCCTTGCTTTGCACTGGAAGCTCTTTCAGCACAGACCATAATTCTGTCTCCTAGTGGTAAAGCCTCTAGAAGAAGAGGGCCATGGTTCATGAAGGTGGCACTTATTTCTAAAGCACTACAAATAGTAAATCAATGTCATGACACTGGCAATTAATTTGGTCAGTAACACCAGAACCAAAAGCAATAAATCACTGAGCCCTACTCTAAGCCAAGAACAGTGAAAAAACCACAGTGAACATTTTTTATATATTGCATATCCATGAATTCAACATGGTGCAGGTTTTGTCTTTTTGTGACAGCATTGCAGTATTGGCGTGTGTTCAATATCACATCCTTTCTAACCTCCAAATACTAGTGTGTGTTTCTGCTGCTGCAATCACTCATTTGAGGGATGATCTATTTGACTGCTGAATAGTCTAACAATAAGATAGCTTGTGGAAATAGAAGTCTGGCCAAAAAGATTTCTCTTCAGAAGGCATCCTCTGCCAATAAGCATCAGCAAAAGCTGTCCTGACAGGGCAGATACATGAATGTTGCTCTCAGATTCTAGTAAACCTGAAATTAAGTTGCCAACTTCAGTATTGGAGTTCAAACTGTCCATAGTGGTCAGTTCAATGGCAGTGGTGTCTTAGCACTACAGCACATGGGATCTGTCATTCCCCCATGAGTTTTTTCTGGGTATATAAAATCACTGACATTAATTCAATGAGTTAGTTTTCAGGAGATTAGTCTCACCATGAGCTGGATTATTCTGAACATATGGAGACCCAGTCTGGCTGTGAAGTATGTAAAAGAATGACAGAGATTTGGAAATGTTGATTTTTTGGGCTGAGTGAATCCTGTGTTAAATACTTTAACTCTTCATATTACTATTGGGACTGGTTTGTTGTTTGATTTTGTGTGGGTTTTTTAACTATAGCAATGTCAGTCACTGTAGTTAACTCCTATTTAGGTCTCTAACAAAGCACAATGAAGTCCATGGTGTGTATATTTACGAAAAATTTGATTTATAACAGTAAAAACAGGAGAAGATTTTGGAACAAATGTAGGCTAATGCTTAAGTTTAGCACTTTCTTCAAGCAATACAAGAAAGCCTTAGGCACAAAAGAGAGTGTGCATGAGAGACTGTCTGAGATCAGAGCCCACTGAACTCAAATTTCAGACATAAAAGTCTCAGAGGCATCCAAGTGAGTGAGAAGCCTCACTTGGAATTTTTTTTGTTATTATTTTTTTAGCATTTTAGAGCTCAATCTGTGGAAGGAGTTAGGTGTCTAACTGCTGCATAATTGCCATTATAGAACTTAGGTGAAGCAGCTTCTCATCTGCTAATCAAATTCTGAAGAACCAGAAAATTTCATTTTTTGGTAGTAACATGACCCAGGATCAGACACCATTTATCCATTGTGAATAGTCAGTGTCTATCTCACTGCTGTACTTTGTTTAAATTCACAATAAAGAAATTATTGTACCACCATTTCTGTTACCTGCAAGACCCATCTTCAAAGGCATTTTAGAGGATGAGGAAACTTGTACACAACATTTTACCCTTTAGTCTATTGATTAGAATAAATATCAGACTTGGGAGATTCAGTGGCATCTCTGTCCTCTGTCTGAGATCTCTAATTTCAGGAAAGAACCTGGACCACAAATACAAGAAATTGTATTTGAAGAAAGCCTTTACAATCTCCATTTCTTCCTCTGGAGCTTATTCCATTTTTAAGGAATAGTTGAGTAATAGCTAAGTAGTAGTACTTGTAGTAGTAGCTATTAATTGCAGCAAGCATTAACATTCAGTTTCCTTCTTTTCCCAACTGGTGTGTTGGCCTCTGTGTTTGCAGAATTATTCTCATGAGTTTGATCTCTTGGTGGTCTAATAATATTTAGAGAATCTAATCAAAGTGAAACAGCCTAAGTGGGAGAACTTCAGAGCCTCTTTCTCCAGGCTCCAGAGCTCCCTTTCAGGTCCTTTCTCACAAGCCATGGGGTCTTATGGCAAAGGTGGGAATGAATGTCCACAGATTAAAGATGTTTGTGAGGCTGGATCATCCCTGAGGCTGGGAATCGTTTAACCATGAAAAAGAAGAAAGTGACATCAAAATTTTTCAGCAGAATCTGATTCAGGTGTGCAGTTCCCTAAAGCCTGGAGTTAGTAATGTGCTCAGTCCTTCTGGGATGGCTCACTCTTAACTCTTTTCTTAGGACTTTTGGTTGAGTACAGAGGGCATGACAGGGGACAGGGCTCAATTCAAAACTAAATCCTCACAAACAATTGTCTCCCTGCCTGGTGAAAGCAATGTCAGCACCAGATGCTATGTTAAAGCTGTCTCACTTTGGACATATTTTTTGAAGCCTCACATAATAGAAGTTTTGGATTGGTTCTACCTCTGTTTCAAATGGTTCACAGTCACTGAAGTCATACTTACACTTCACTTACACTGAAGTAATGTGTGCTTTAAAGCTGGTGGTCACAAAACATCATATTTCTCAGACTTGCAAATAGATGCAGTTCTGTGTACTTCAATGGGCCACACTTAATTTTTTGACAAAGAATTTTTCCCTTTTTAGAAAGTGCTTGGGTATCATGTAGATGTGATACAAAGCTTATAACTGACACCACTGCCTTTTTATCTTGCAGACTACTGGATGCCTTTAAAATGAAACATAATTTGTTCTTCAACATCGTGCTTTTAACCAGCAGAAATTTAGGGGATTAGTGCAATAGCTCAGACAAGACAAGATAAAAAGTTTACAATGATCTTCTTATTCTCTGAATCTACAGAAAACTGATATAACTTAGTCTTACTCCAGATCATAATATAAAATCAAAAGAGGATTTATCTTTTATTTAACAGAAGGAAAGGTTTTTCAAAAGAGGGGAAAGGATAGGTCTTCTGCAAGCTCACCACAGGCTCCCACTACAAGGTAGTTAACATATTATATTTATTTCAGCATAGATGGTAATTAATCAGAACTACTGTTCAAGTGTGCTGAAACCTAGCCATTTTCAGTGGTTTTGCAGGACTTGAAAAAGATTTCCTGCACAACCTGCACTCTGTTCAGTTGTACCAGAGAAAGAACCTGTTACCTCAACGAGGAAGCTGTTAGACCCATCGCTGCAGTTTGTCAGGATAATTCAATTGATGTTCTACCTAGAACCCTGCAGGACCACAGCTCCTGTAGTGGATAGACCTTCATTAAATCTTAAGTTACTGATTTAACAAGCTGTGCTAATGAAACGGGATTTTAATGAGGTGCTTTTAGGTAGTTTCAATGTATTTTCTTCTTCATCTCAGACCTATATTTCCTGAACTTTTTATAATACAGCTTAAAGGGATGCCTTCATTTTTCAACTAGAATGACCCTTGATATCTCATTTAATAGATGAACATATAATATTCAGATATTCCAATCAAGTTCAACAATGGCTGTAGCCTTTCTCTAAGTAGCAGCTACTCACCAAGCTGAGGATCATGATACCAGGCTGGAGGCCCTTTAGCCTGACTCGTGATAGTTCACATGTCCTCTGCTCTCAAATTAGATTTAAAATTTTACCTTTGATAAGTGGTATGTCTCATCTTTCACAGTGCCATGCTGTAGCATTTAGGAAACTGTGTCACTTTTTAAATGACAAATATTAAAATCAAGCTCTTTGATTTCAGAAATCAACATGTTTATTTATCAGCTCCTCCATTTGATCCAGATTCACATAGTCATTAGCAGAGATAATGACAAATTGCCCCATGTGACTGGGATGTGAGCTGAAGCCTCAAATAGTGGAGAAGTAGCACACAGATAACCCAGCATACCTTCCTTGAAAGCTACTCTAATTTTATAAAGCAAGTTGTCAAATCGATGTCTCTGCTGTCAAACACAAATATATTTTTAAAGGAATGCCTCAAAAATCCATAGAGGAAATGTGAGTCCAGCACAACATTTGTTTGATTTCATTCCTCAGGCAATACTGTAAAAATTGATCAGACCACATTTAATGGAGAAATCATTAGAAGTCTAATTCAACCAACCCCAGAAATATTTATGAAGAACAGTTAAAAACCACTGATATGATACATGATGATGCTTGTTGTAGCATTATTAATAGCTAAGAAGATGCAGCTTCAATATAAGATTTCTGCAGGAACACTGTGATACATTTTCAGCAGCTTTTCCACATTGAATTACGATTAAAACAGCACAACCCTCCAAATTGCTGTTGGCTAAAGATGGGCTTTGTATGACTTGATATTTATCCATTTTGACCTTTAATGTCTTTTACAGTAGTTGTTGATCCAGTAAAAATGTACTTTATCAGTCTTGCCCTGGTAGAAATATGACTGCAAGATTTCACTAGTCAGACCCATGTCAGTCTGTTACTTAAATTCATGATTTTGTTTAACTCATTCTTCCCCATTTAAAATGGTAGAATGACTTGAATTGGAAGAGGTCTTAAAGATCATCTAATTCCAACCTCCCTGCTGTGGGCAGGGACGCCTTTCACTAGACCAGATCATTCAGAGCTCCATCCAGCCTGGCCTTGAACACTTCCAGGCGTGAGGTACCCACAGCTTCTCTGGGCAACCTGTTCCAGTGCCTCACCACCCTCAGAGTAAAAAAAAAATAAATTTTAATATCAAATCTAAACTTACTCTCTTTCTGTTTAAAATCATTCCCCCCTGTCCTGTTACTAAATTCTCTTGGATATAGTCTCTCTCCATATGTTGCGTCTCCCTGGTCTGTGATGAATTGCATGGAATGATCTGGATGTAAATGCCCAACTGATAAAGAATGGTTGCCATGACTTAATAGTACAGGTCTGCATGAAATCTTCACAACTGGAAAGCAAGCATACTAGTCAGTACAGGGGTTTCTGAAAAAGGCAATAGTATTTTTAACTTATTGAAAGGCCTTCTTGGTGCTCCTCATGAGTTTCAGTTGCTCTTTTATTCTCCTCCCTCCATAAAAATTTTACACATCTTTGCAAAAAAACTCAGCCTACGAGAAAACAAACAACTAAACCCACAAAAAAACCCACAAACCAAAACAACAACAAAAACCCCAACAAAAACAAACAAACAACCAAAAAAAAAGAAAAACAGAACAAAACCACAAAAAACCCCAGCACCAAATCTGAAACTAGTGAAAATGGCTTTTTCTCTAAAAGACTGTCATCCTAGAGGGTACCTGCCAGGACTGTGGTTCAGTAGAACATCTCTTGGAGGAAGAAGGGAATTCTCTGCAGTTTGAGGTAGGCTACATCTCATGTAGTATAAACTGGACCAACACAATGCACTCTTCTTCTTCACACCTGTGCTCAGAGGACTGGAGAGGAAGGCTCTGTGAGGTGGAGCCTTTTTCATACCTAACCAGGGCCAGCAAATGCTCGTAGTAGAGATAGAGCTTTGTTCTTAATCCAAGGACTACAGCTAAAAGACCGTTATGTACATTGAAGCCTATACATATACACACAAACACACATACAAAATAAAAATAATCTACACCCCACATTCCCACATTCTCTCATGTGTCTTTATGCTCTTCTCAGCAGACTCAGCACAGCAGCTTGTCTGAAAGATGGGTGATATAACATGAAAAGAGTTAACATCTAAAATTTAACATTTTAAACTTTATACTTCAATCTCTTGTCTCTGGCTCTGTATAGTCAGTCAAACTCTTGGTATTGCGAGAGAAAAAGGTCTGCTAATTGGCAGGAATTTTATGTAAATAGTGAGTTTCCTTTTTGATTTTTCCAAAGGGCAAAGTACCTCCACACAGATTCCTCTTGGTGACCAGGGATGCCATTCGTCCCACCATGCAGCTCACTTTGGACTGCACGTATCAGCCCTTATTACTTTCTTCAGAGAAATCTCAGCTGTGACAGAGCTTCACAGCCCTCTGGAGGAACTGCAGTCAAGTTCTGTAGTGCTGGGTCCTGGAATATTCCAGATGTCCCTGTGTTTCCCTTAAGAGAAAAAAAAAGTCAGGGACAAGACAGCAAACCCAAGCTTGGAGATCATTGACTGCAGGATGGTCCATCAGATCATCTTCTTAGAGTCACAGAGATTGTAGGTCTTGGAGCAGATCAGATGCAGCCCACTGAGATGGAGAAGACTGAGAAGATAGTCATCCACAGTCACACTGCACACACTGGCTTGTATATGTTGTAAATAGGACATGGGCATGGCCCTGTTTTTTCCCTCACCCCATGAATCCCTTGATCCTTCCTTTAATCCTAGGGCTAACACACCATTGATTGATTAACTCCTTCCAATATTTCTTGATAACCCTGAAGGTAAAAGAGAATGGCTGGATTCCCTTTCTAGAATAGCACTGGAGATTTTGGCACAAATACTAGCTAAAAATACAGTATGGGAAAAGATTCCTCAATGAATTGGAAAACTTATCTTTTATCCTCTCTGCCCTATATCAAGTGAAGGCAGATATTCCATCACTGGATGCATCTCTGAGCAGCCTGGTCTAGGCAAAGGTCCATCATGATTTTTAAGGTCCTTTCCAACACATTCTATGATTCTATGATTTATGTCCATTACCTTCTCAGAACAACAGGTTCTGAACAACAGCCCTCTTCAGCTCTGCATGCAGAAGGACAACTAACCACCCCACATGGGACACTAATGGGAAACTGCAGGATGGATAGAAATGCAACTCCTCAGAGGCCAACATCTGCCTACAGGGTGACAGAGAGGGCAACATGTCCCTAACCAGGACTCTGGGCCTATTGTGACTTTCTGGGGAGGTCCAATACCCAGAAGCGTATTGGGAAGTAAAAATATAATGAGAGGAAATATGTAGAGGTTGCATTAAGGTTATAAAACTGAAGGAGTTCCCTTCCCATGGAATATCACTCGAAAAACTTAAAAAAACACTGTGGAAAATCAAGGTCATTTGCTCACTGAATGTTCACAGTGGTGACAAATTGGGGGCATGTAGCTGCCACGTGTGACATTGCAGAGAGAAATATTTTTCTTAGCCTTTCTGTACACATACTGTTATCTGACCTTAGTTCTTTATCCCCAGAATCACTATCTGCAGCCCTCACTTTCTAAAAATAAAAATTCTCCTTGTCTTATTGGGAAATGTACCCATGGGAAGGAAATTGGAAGTCAGGGATTGTGGAGTGTTTTTTTCTGGCCATGTGTCATGGTGAGAGCTCCAAGCAATAATCTGTGAAGTTTACATCAAACCCTCATATATCTCAATGGGGCAGTTTATGTCACCAAGAACTCATTTGTGTACAAAATATGCATATAAACCACATTTATTTGATTGGGATAATTTGAAGGAAATCACTGGTCCACAGAGGTAGGTCATGCAGGATTTATCCACCTTGTGGTGACTGCTGTTTTTAGTGTAACAGGATGATTTTGTGCCTTTGGCAAGAGTTACTCAGAATCTTTTTAATGCTGAAAATCATATTAATGTGTGAAGGGCTGAGCAGACAGATTTACCTGTTGCTTGCCCAGATATGAGAATGAGAGTCACTTTGCACCTCAAATATGAAGGATTTTGAGAAGAAACTTCTCCCAGGAATTGGATGCAGTCACCTTCTTTCTAACTGATGCTGCTGTAAGTATTAGAAACATCTGTGAGTTTTCCCGTAGAACTGTGAAACAGTTAGGGGGGATTAATGGACTGAATTAAATGTTGTCATGACTTGTAAATTCAGTTTTCTTAGACTGTAATTATAATCTGCCTGAAATGAGAGGAGCTGTGGTGTGGTTTCATGGATCCTAGCTGGGAAAGCAGCTAGCACAGGAGGGAGTGGGAGGGATGCTTGGATTCTGACAATGCCAATGCTGTGCTGTGCTCCTGCACAAAAGGGAAATTCTCCTTGAGCACGCCCAGAAGTGTGTCTTGCTGAAGCATGAAGATTTTCAGCTCTCCAGATTTTAATGCTGATGAATACTTAGAATAGAACCAGCAATTTACTGAAAAATTAAGGTTTTGGTGAGGGGGAGATAAAATAATTCACAAATGCTTGTCGAATTTTGTACTTTTTTTTAAAGCGTGTCTTACATTGTAAAATGCAAAGGTTTATTTTCCATCCTTACTTTTCTAGTAATAATGATTTAAGGAAATAAGCAGTAAAATCTCATAAGAAATACATCTTTTGTTTTATCTACTAGTACATGTAGAAAAGAAAATTGCGGAGCATAAAAGAACTGGTATATATTTTCTTTTAGATTAAAAGAAAATTTTTTTTATATCACTTTTGTTTTTCTAGGACCCAGGTTGATCACATATCTTTTTCATTTTTGCTCGAGTTATTTTTACAATTATTAAATTCAACATCAAACCATAAATAAATGTACTGCATCTACCATTTGAGGTCCATGTTATTAATTCATAAATCACTGATAAAGGGTTTTAAGAATACTTATTTCTAAACTTGCAGTGCATTTTGTTAACAGATGTAGTCAAATAAAAAAGATAGAGAACCAAAAAAGCTAAACACATACTTATGATGCCATTTAAAAAAAAATGCATACCAGAATAAGAAAAAATATTTATTATTTAGATTTCATTAAGTAAATTACAAAAAGTTATATTTCTTCCCCAAGTAACAATTCTGCCCAACAGCCACTATTTCCAAACCAGATGAGTAAGAAATTATTTTATTCACTACAGACTAATACTACTGGTTTTGCTCATTAGTATCTGATCTAAAGTCGTTTAGATCTGTGCAGTTCCATGTTGAGCACATTGTGCAGTTTAATGCCATAGTTCAGCAGGAATTTCAGAATTAGTTTGTTTGTTTGTTTTTTTAANCATGCCCAGCATGTACACACACTGTTAACCAGCATTCTCACCTCTGAAAAATAAATTTTCCCCAATTCTTTCCACTGCCTGGCATTTTGGGAGGACCTGCATTATCTTCTGTTACAGATACTAAAATTATGGTGTCTGTGTTATGATGTTTCTCACTAACTGTAACATTTCCCTCTCCCTTCCTGCAGTTCCGTATGTTTGTTTGGAAAATCGTGGCCTGGGAAACACCGGGAAATAGAGTTGGACCTGCTTCCCAGTA
>WEIV01011229.1:51040-71288 GCA_013390005.1 Calyptomena viridis | reverse complement strand
CTCCATGGCAGGAGGATGCTCAGATTTGGGAGGATATTCCAGGTCAGGAGGATGCTCAGGTTTGGGAGGATGCTCAGGTTTGGGAGGATGCTCCAGGTCAGGAGGATGTTCCAGGTCAGGAGGATGCTCAGGTTTGGGAGGATGCTCAGGTTTGGGAGGATGCTCCAGGTCAGGAGGATGCTCCAGGTTGGAATGATGGACAGCCAGAGCCAGAGCTGTGCTCTGCCCCATGGAATGAGGTCACTCCCAGACAATTCCTCCAGGACATGACCAGGGAAGTGGATTTGCTGCTGTCACAAACACTGTGGGCAGGGGCACATTGCCAGGAAATGGGATGTTTTGCTTTGATGTTCCCTTTCCCTGTTTCTTTTCCTTTTAACTTTTGTGCAGACCCAGGAGGACTCCGGGCCCCACTGAGGACGTTCCTCAGGGCCTGGACACACACAGCCTCACCAAGGGTGCAGAATGGGGCTTGAATTCCTTCTTTGATCTTTCCCTGCTCTTTCCCTTCAGGGCTGGGATTCGGAATTAGTGTTATGGGTGTGATTTCCACAGACACATTGTACCGAGGGATTAAAAGCACAAAGCTCCATGTTTGCTGTCCATAGCCCTGCCGCGGTGTCAGAGCAGAGCTCAGGGTAATTTATCCTGACATTCCGAGGCGGAGGAGCAGCTTCCAGGGGCTCCTTCACCAGCACTCACTGGGATGGAGAACTGGGAGAGCTGGGAGAGCTCTTTCCTGCTTAAATCTCACCTGCTCCACCTGTGCTTTGGCACGGCCCCCCCTGGGATTCCTGAAGGATGCACAGGGAAAAGGGGGAGCAGCAGCAGCCCCAGGGTCCAGCCTGGTGTGTGAGGGGTGACACCAGGGGACAGGGACACCAGTGCTCCGGGGGTGCCAGCACAGCTTCCCAGCTGGGACATGGGAGCATCCCTGCTCCAGGAGCAGCACGTCCCCAGTGACTGCCCCAGCCTCACATTCCATGTGCTCCGTGCTTTCCAGAGCCTGGGGAGGGCAGGCAGCTGGGAATTCCACCCAGGAGAAGGGAGCTCTCCAGGCTGGACACACCGGGAGCAGCAGGGCCAGGGGAAGGTGTCCCTGTCCATGGAACGGGGTGGCTTTTAGGGTCCCTCCCACCCCAAACCAGTCCGGGATTCTCTGGTAACTGTAACCTTTGCTTGATTTGCTGCAGTTCCCACCCTGAGGACTGATCCCAATCCCGGTGGGAATCCTCAGGCACTGCCAGGGCTGCCAGTGTTTCACTGCACCAAGAGAAGGGGTTCTCCAAAAACACATTCCCCTGTAATCCCCCTCCCCCGAGGGCCTTTCCAGCCCATTTCCAGCCCTTTGGCTCCTTCCAGCTGCTTCCACAAGGAACATTTACCTGAGGCTCCTGCAGCCTAAAGGACTTTTGGGTGATTCAGGCATTTCAGGGAGATGTTTGTGGGTGTCTCACATTCCTGACCCTCCTGTTATAAAAACATCCCTGATGTGTAACTGATTGGGATGGACATCAGAGGGTTTTTTAGAATCATCAAATCCCACACTGGTTTGGTTGGAATAGACTTTAAATCCCACCCAGTGCCACCCCTGCCATGGGCAGGGACACCTCCCACTGTCCCAGGTGGCTCCAACCTGGCCTTGGACACTTCCAGGGATCCAGGGGCAGCCACAGCTTCTCTGGGAAACTCATCCCACTCCCTCCCCACCTCCCAGCCAGGAATTCCTTCCTAAAATAATGCTCTCCCATGGGCTCAGAGTGGCAGAGCCATTCCCAGTGTCACCCTGGCTCACAGCAGTGACCTGGAGCAGCAAGGCTTGGCTTTGAGAGCTTGAACCTTCCAGCAGAAGTGATTCCTTAGGAAGTCCAGCCTCTCCCTCCAAGCTGCTGTTCAGAAGAGCCTAAAGCAGATGGAAGCTGCCTGGGTAAACATGAAAATAAAAAGCTCAGAAATGGCTTTAATGTTTACTTTGAAGGAAAGTTATTTTAATGAATTCCAATTAACAGTAAAAAAAAAAAAAAAGGCCTTTTGTGAGACAGTCCCTGTGGTTAACAAGGGATGCAGATGTTTTTTGCACTAATTGTTCTAATCTGAGTGTTTCCCTGCTTTGCATTCTGAGGGCACCAGCCCACGGTGCCCCCTGGTATTTAAATACAAAAAAGTGATTCCATGTGGCTTTATTCACCAAAATGCAGAAATCAAACTTTGCATTTCAAAGTTATCTGGCAAATTTTATGACCTTCTAAATGTAAAAATAATTGACAGCATTTCAAGGGTCTCTTGCAACAGAGCAACCAAGACATTCCAATTTATTATTTGGTTTATTGTCAGAAAAATTATTCCACCAAACTCTTCCACTGCCCCCAAAAACTCCTGCCTTGAATCTCCTGTTAAGTGGTGCCATCACAGGGAATTGAAGCAAAGATAAAATAAACTCAAGGCCTGGATCCCTTAGTTGTTGAAAAATCATTGTAAATCAGAGAATCATTGAATTGGGTTGGAAGGACCTTAAATCCCCCCCAGTGCCACCCCTGCCATGGGCAGGGACACCTCCCACTGTCCCAGGGGGCTCCAACCTGGCCTTGGACACTCCCAGGGATCCAGGGGCAGCCACAGCTTCTCTGGGCACCTGTGCCAGGGCCAGGAATTCCTCCCCAGATTCCCCTCCATCCCTGCTGTTCCAGTTTGAAGCAGCACTACAGTTCATTTTGCAGGAGGGACTGTCCGTGGCAGGGACGTGTTGTGCTGCTTTTCCCACCTGCAGACACGTTGTGAGGGCAGGAAATGTGGCCACAACTCCACGGGTCGGAGCATCTGCTGTGGTGGGAGGTGTCCCTGCCCGGGGCAGCCCCTTCCCAGCCCCTGCAGGGTGAGATTCCCTCAATTCCCAGGCTCTGTGCCAAGCCTGGAGCTGCCCAGCGCTCTGTGCTGCGGCTCATTAGCACGAAGCAGCTGTTGATTCATCCACTATTAATGGCTGGGATAATGAAAGACCCACTGGCAGGAGATGGGGAATCGGGAGAGGATCCAGAGCAGGACCCTGAGCCAAAGAGCACAGTCAGGGAGGCAGGATTGGGAAACTGGGAAGGAATATTGATAAAAGTATTAAAAAATGCACATGCCCCTGACTCAGCAGCCTTTGGCCACAACAGTGGATTCAGCTTGAAATTAATGAACACATAAAATTAAGATGATTTCAAACGGCAAAACCTGATATATATGTATTTGTATTTATATATTTATATAGATGATGCTCTTCATGCTTGAGACAACCTGACTCTGCTGCTGCATCAAAATTCTGCCCCAGGGAATATCTGGGGAAAAAAACCTCCAACCCTCCTGAAATGAAACTCACTTCATTTATTTTCCATTTCTGAAAATACAGGAGGAGAGTTTACAAATCTTTAACCATTTCTCTGCCTTTTAAGGATTCAAAAGGAAACAACAGATCTGCAGTGAACCCTCAAAAACTAGAAAACATAAACCCCAAAGTATTTGCTAGAGGAAATGTATTTTTATAAAAATTGGATTTTTTTATACAAGTTACATTTTTTATACAAGTTACATTTTTACACAAATTATATTTTTATACGGATTACAATTTTTATATAAATTACAATTTCTATATAAATTACTTTTTTTATACAAATTACAATTTCTATATGAATTACAATTTCTATACAAATTACAATTTTTATACAAATTACAAATATTTTGCAGAAATAAACAGGGCTGGGGCTCCTGAATTAAGGGAAGAAACCTGAGCAGCAGCCCAGGGTGAGGAGGAAATCAATCCCTGTA
This sequence comes from Calyptomena viridis, assembly GCA_013390005.1. Classification (NCBI taxonomy): domain Eukaryota; kingdom Metazoa; phylum Chordata; class Aves; order Passeriformes; family Eurylaimidae; genus Calyptomena; species Calyptomena viridis. The sequence continues at coordinate 67,484 of WEIV01011229.1, read as the reverse complement.
CACAGGTGAGGGGATTGGGAAGGAAGGAGATGGAGCAATGGCTCAGGAGGAGCTGGGAGTCTCCAGGCCTTGATTCTGTGACCAGGTGAAGGTTCTAAAAAGCCTTCCCTCAATCCTGGAGAACAATTCCTTCAGGATCAGCAATCCCTGAGAGCATCATCCTGTTCCTGGGATACCCAGAGCTGGTCTTGTATCACAGAGGTGTGTGGGTAAAGTCACAAGAAGAATAAAGCAGTGACAAACCCTCTGAAATGTCCAACCTCCCAGCACTGAAGTTCCAAGGGAAGACTCTTGGGGGGAGTTCACATTTGCAGGATTTCAGGGTTTTTCCCAGCTCACTTGAGTGTGCTTTGCTCCAGCTCCCACCTGTTTGTGCACATGGTTACCCAAATCCCAGGGTTTCACACCAAAAAAGTGGATATTTTTGGCCACAGCAGAGGCCACAAAGTGCCCCAGGGTGTGAGACCTTCACAGAATTACAGAATCACTGAGGGTTTGGGTTGGGAGGGACCTTAAAGCCCATCCAGTGCCACCCCTGGGACACCTCCCACTGTCCCAGGCTGCTCCAAGCCCCATCCAACCTGTGCTGATCCCTGATTCCCCAGGTCAGTTCCTGCTGGCTTTACACTCCTGCCACTTTGTGAGTGGGATGGGCTGGTGCCATCCCCCCCTTGGACAGCCCTGGCCCTCTGGTCCCCCCTGCCACCATCCCAGGGTCATCCCAAGGGATGGGAATGTGGGGATGTGCAGCATTTAGCACCACAGACCTCGGTGCTGACTTGGCTTCTTGGCTCTGAAAGTGTCTGCAGGTAATTAAGACAAAGCAGAAAAGCTTAAGGGCCTGAGACATGTCATCTGTTAAAGTTCCTAATGGGGACAGAGCTCCCTCACTGCTCCTGCAGAAACCTCAGCCAGGCCCACACAGGGAAGCTCTGGGAGTTCCAGGGATTTACAATGAGGGAGTTTGTAAGGCCCCCCCTTAGGGAAATGGGAAATAGGAAATGGGAAAGCCAGGAAGTCAGAGCTGGGGCTGAGGGCAGAGAACACGAGTCTCACTGTGGCTTTAAACCAAAGGGTTCAAAGCAAAACCAAAGCAAAACCAAACCAGATGAAATGCCAAATATTCCAGAGGGACATGGACTGTCAGCTCTGCTCCAAAGCCCAACACCAGGGCTGGGTGGGACTCAGCTAAGCTGGGACATGTGGAAACAGAGACATGGTTATTTCAAAGGTCTCCTCTAAACCCCCCAGATGGAATTCCCAGAGAAGCTGTGGCTGCCCCTGGATCCCTGGAAGTGTCCAAGGCCAGGTTGGAGCCACCTGGGACAGTGGGAGATGTCCCTGCCCATGGCAGGGGTGGCACTGGGGGGGATTTGGGGTCCCTCCAACCCATCCAAGGTGTGACTCCAGGGCAGGGCAGGTTCTCCCTGTCCCCAGGGGCAGCAGGAGGGGAAGGGCCAGGAGGTCACTGCCTTCATTGCCCTCACCTGATGGCAAATCCCAGCCCTGGGAAACGAGGCACAGCCAGAGGGATAAAAGGGGTGGGAAGGGGGTGGCTCTGTCTGCAGGATGGAGGTGGAAGGTTGTTTTTGCTGCTCTGGTGAGTGGAAGGTCATCTCTGCTACCCTGGGGGGTGGGTGGGTGGCTTTCCCAGGGGTGCTGGGCTCTCATGGCTCTGGGTGATCCTCTTGCTGCTTTTTGGGCTGCAGGGCTTGGTCCCCTCCCTCCTTCCCACATGTGCTGAACTGGGGCTGAAGCCACATCCCAGGGTGGTGCCAGGGTGGCACCAGCCCTTCCTCAGCCCTGGGGAGGGAAGTCCTGTTCTTTCCATGGTTTGCCTGTGCCTGTTGTTCCTCGTAGAGGTGATTTTGGACCAGGAGGTGCCTGAGCTGTGCTGTGTCCCCTGGCAGGTGATTTACCCCGTGCACTCTGTGCTCCCCATCCCTGTGTGGCTTTGGGCTGAAGGAAACCAGCCCTTAAATTTGGGAGCTGTGTGGGGATTCTGGCCACTGAGTGAGGGGTCTTTGCTTTTCCTTGGCTTGGGGGAAGTTTTTGGGTGCTGTGCTGTAATGAACTCCTCAGCTTTAGCCACGTATTTTATGCAAGTAGTGGAGAAATTTGTAAACTGCTCCTTCTCAGTTTAGGATGGGATAGTTATAAATAACCAGCCCAAAAATAGGCTTATTACAAAAGCTCTGGTCTCATTAGGAAATTCAAATGTGTGTTGATTTTGCATCTACATATATTAAGTTGTCTGGTTTCAAGGATTCCCAGGAAATAATGTTATGGATGTGGTTGAACTCTGTGGGGCACAAGTGGTGGTGGGGGAAAACCCCAAAGCTCAGGGTTAATTTTTTTATATTGTGACTATTGTAAAAAATTAGACCTTAATTTGAGTGTGCAATGGGTTTTTTATTTTATTTTGATCTCTGTGTAGCTCTGTCCCTTCTCCTGCCCATCCAAACCCCTCTGGATTTGGGAGGGGGTCCTTTCTCAAGGTGTGTGTTCAAACTTAGAAGAAAAAAGAAATTCAAAATGACTCATCTTTGCTCTGCTCAAGGTGAAGCACTGATCCCAATGGACACAATTTTACGTGAAACAGTGAAGTCAGATGTGATGAAATGGCTTTTCTGCTGGGCTGGAGCTGCTCCCAGGGCAGCATTGTCCTGCTGGGGGGGGCACTAGGGACAAAGGTGGAAGGACCAGGAGCCAGAGGGTTCTTTAGGCCTCACTGTTGGTTAATAAAGTGTTTTGTGGAGAAACAACTCAATTCTGGCCCTTCAGTTGGGAGTTCCCTGGCACAAGGCTGGAGCTGCCCTCGGGTATATCCAGCCTGGACCTGGCAGGGAGGGAGGGAAAAACCAAAATACAGTGAAAATTGGATTTGGTCTCTGTGCTCAAGGGCACAGGGCATGAACCCCATCCCTGGGAGTGTCCAAGGGCAGGTTGGAGCACCTGGGCCAGTGAGAGGTGTCCCTGCCCATGGCAGGGGTGGCACTGGATGGGCTTTAATGTCCCTTCCAACCCAACCAGGGTGTGAAAAAAGGCAACAGCAGATTAGAAACTGAGCCAGGTGTTCAATGAAGGTGCTGGAACCAAACCTGTTCTTCTAAATTTCCCACCTGAGGCTCTTTAAGACTTTTCCTCTGAGCAAACCCCTTGTCTGGCTCAGGGTGTGCTGCCAGGGCTGGGGTGTTGCCAAACACTTTTCTCTAACAAAGCCACAATCAAATCTGATTTTTTCCTGCCTGGAGCCTCCCGTGGTGATCTGAGGTGCATTCATTTGCTGCTGTCATTGCTAATTAGGTGTCAGCAGGTAATTTTCCACCGAGTGATTTATGCAGCCAGCTGTGGAGTGATGCATCAAATGCAGCACTGAGAGGAGACCTGGAGGTGAGGTGGAGGATCCCAGCTGGGGGAACAGTGGCTTCCACTGTGGAATCTCCTTGTTCTGATGGTGCCAAAGGTGCCCTCGCAGCTCTTGAGTTGCCAGGTGATTTTCTGTCTTTGTGAGGCAAAACCAACTGGCAGAAAAACCAAATGGAGAACCCCAAATTCAGCTGTTGAGCTGATGAAGGGTCTGAGGAAGGGAAAACCTTGAGCAAAACACCTCGAGTAACCCAAGATTGCCTGGAGATTGCTGGATCAGAAAGTTCTAGAAGCACAAGTGGTTTTTCCAGCATTCCAGGAGGTTTCACTGGTTCCCTGCTGTCTCCCAGGCAGAGCTTTGCAGTTTTTCTGGATGTGGCAGTTTTGTCTCTGCTCTGGTGCCATCCCCACCCCGAGGGCTGTCAGGGGAGGGGGGCACTGACACCAGGGGTTTATTTGCCAGTTGATTCTCCAGCCATGATCAGCTGGAGCCGTGGGGAGGTGGATGCCCTGCCTGCTAATGTGCATTATTTGTGTGGAGCAGACAAACAAATAACAGGTATTGATGGATTAATACTGGGATGTACTTTCAGGAGCTTTCTTTACTTGAGGAAAATAATCCATGGGCTCGTGCAGATGTTGGGATGTGCTGTCTGTGGGATGGGGGTCCTGGGCACCAAGTGTTGGATGTCACCTCCCACACCCTCCAATTCCCATTTGTCAACTCACAGGAAACAATTCACTTATTTCTCTGGTTTTTCTCCTCATTTCATCTTTGCATAAAGGCTCCCTGGTGCTGCCTTGCCTGTTTTTAAATGATTAAGTGCTCGTTGTGTCTTGGTGTGAGTTAAAGAGCCCTGTGTGGATCCTTGGAGCAGTGAGTGGCCTTTGGCACAGCCAGGAGTCCCAGGGGTGGAAGTTTCCTGGGGGTGTCTGTTCTGTTGAGCTGCCAATGACTGAAGTGGCTGCAGAGTCAGGGACTGACCTTGCAGAAATGCTCTTTAAACCAAGGCCTTGCCTGTGCACAGCGTTGCTGAAGGAGGGGGTTTGGGGAGCCTGGCACACACAGGGCTGAGGTTGGAACTTGTTGTTTCTCAAATCCTCCAGGAATTGGCTCTATCAAAGTTCACGGAAGGCAGAAATACTGCCTCTAATAAAGGGTGTCTCATTAGTGGTGTGAACACCCTCCCAGGCTCTGGGATGTGAATCCAGGGCTGTAAAACAGGAGCTCAGGGAGCTGCTCCCCCCTGACAGCCAGGAACTGATGAACTGAAATGATGCCTCTGCACCCGAGCCTGGAGTGTGTAATGAACTCCTGGATAATCCTGATTGCAATCACTTCTCTGTCCGAGCTCCCAAAGTGATGGCTCTGTTCTTTTCCAAACAATCCCGGGATCTAAACATTCATCTTGTGCCAACTGTCCAATGAATATTAATCTGCTCGGAATAAACTGTCTCATAAATAATTCGGGTTTCACAGAATGAGTGAGTTTAAGGTATTGCAAAGTTAAATGAACCATTAGTGATGTCTTTTGTAAGTATCACCAATTATTGGATGTTGTTTCAGAGTTTTCCATCACATACTTGTCCTTTAGGAACACGTTACAAAGAATCTTTAACTTTTGTTCCTTATCTCTCCTTTCATTGTCTGTGTTGGAATGTTAGATGGATTTATGTTGGATTACAGTGGTTATGACCCATTTCCGAGCATGAAAAACACTTCAATGCTCCCATTCAGTGAAGAACACAAAGGAAGAGATGACAAAGTAGTTGGATAAAATGAGGGCTAAGAATGTCTGAGTTTAGATATTTGGATCTTAAATTACCTGCCTCCCTCAGTTCCCTGTATTACAAACCAAGGAGGACATTCCTTATTTTGTTTAAAAGATCTTTTGGCTGAGAATTCCGGGGCATGTGTGACCTTTCTGCATGAATGTGCTGCTTAGCTCAGGGCAAAAAGTTCTGCTCCCTGATTTCTTAATACCAAAAAGTTTGCAAAGCTTAATCAAATTCAGCCTGGAGAAGTAAAAATAAAATAACTGCTGGCTTGGAAAGGACTTTACAGCCCCTGTTAAACCCCTCCAGGGAGGGGGATCCACCCCTGCCCTGGACAGTTGTGCCAGGGCTGGAAAACCTTTTCAGGGAGGAATTTTTCCTGATCTAAACACGTTTCCATTGTTCTCTTCTTAAATACAACACCTTGTTGCAGATGAGCATCGGGTGGGCAGGATGAGGATTTGCCTTTGGAAATCACAAAACCCAGTCAAACCACATGAGCTTAATTATCAATCAGTGGAACTGCAGTGAGAAATTTGTTAAACTGCTCCCTTCGAAATAAAAGGGCTAATAAACTGTGGAAAAAGCAATTTTAAGGAAAATGTTTATCGCAGTGAGATGATTTATTCCCTGGAAACCACTCTCAGCTTGACTTTTGGAGGCTGTTGGTACAAAAAAATAAATTACTACTTTAAGCCACGAGAAATTTTGAAGCAGACAAAGTCATGGTGATAGTGGCCTACTTTAATCTGTGATTTAAGGCATATTAAGAAATACTCTGTGTATTTATAGTTTTGAAAGCTGTTGTGGTATCTGGTTATAGAAACACCTCTGTGGCTGCTGGAATTCACCCCCTGGTTTGGTGGGAGAGCCCAGAGCGTGTGTGGGGAAGGGGATGCCCTGGTTTCTGTTTGCATGGAGGGAGGTTTTCCTCGGGTGAGCACAGAAGTGCTGTGGCAGCACCTTTTCCCTCCTTGGACTCCTGGGTTTTCCAGTGTCAGGTCTGCTCTTCCCATTCCCGCTGCAGTTTTGGGGAGGGTTCCCCAAACCCACGGAGCTGAGCAGCTCTGACTCCCCAGGAGCAGCTGCACCCTGAGAAACACAGGGGGCACAGGGATTTCTTGGCTCCCAAGCCTTGAAGGGTTAAAGAATGGAGCTATTTATAAAAATATTCAGGCTGTACTGAGCCAGATAAGACTTGGTTATGAATAACATTACCCTGAAATCCTCATTTCTGGTCCCTTCTCTGCCATTGCTACAAAGATTGCTCAGGAGAGAACAACCGGTTGTAAATTAAACTCAATGTTTTGTATGACTGATTGTAACATTTCAATTTGTCTCTCTGTTCCCACTCTGGGCTCCTCTGGGTCTGTCACTCTTGCAGGTGCCCAACTCTGTTTGTCTCTCACCTGCCCGGGGCCTTGGGGTGCCAAGGGCAGGTCTGGGGATGTTGGGAGAGACCTTTGGAGAATCTGGGCATTAACAGCAGGTTCAGGGGGAATCCCTCTTTTTAGAGCATTGGAACCACCTGCAAATATTCCTGGCTGGGAGGGTGGGAGGCCCTGGCACAGGGTGCCCAGAGAAGCTGTGGCTGCCCCTGGATCCCTGGGAGTGTCCAAGGGTGGGTTGGACAACCCTGGGAGGGCTGAGTTTGGGCAGTTGCAGCCCAAAGGTCTGGCCTTTCAATCTGGGCAGTAACATCTTGGTGTTTGGAGGAGGTGGCAGCTTTTCCCCTCCAAGAGGCCTCACAGGGCTCATGGAATTTGCAGGGGACAGTCCCACACCAGCCTGTCCTGGCAGGAAAACACGTCCTGCTGGAGAGTCCTGGGCTTGGGGGAGTTGGTTAATAATGGAATCCCAGGATTCCTGAGATTGGAAAAGCCCTCCCAGCCCAGGGAGCCCAAGCTGTGCCCCATCCCCACCTTGGCCCTGAGTGCCACATCCAGCATTCCAGGGATGGGCACTGCAACCCTCCCTGGGCAGCCCCTGCCAAGGCCTGACTCCCTTTCCATGAACAAATAACACACTGAATCTCCACATCTGTACAATCCCAGCCCTGGCCATCTGTCCTGGGGGATGTCCTTCCTCAGCCACAGGAATGTTGGGAAGGAGCAAAGGTGGAGTTGGTTTGTAGAGGTGATTTTCCCCCTTTGGTCTCTCATGGAGAATTAATTAGCTGTAATCAGGGGCTCAGCAGCAGCAGGTTGCCATGTGGTTCTGGGGTGTGTGGGTGGGAGTCCTGGAGGTTTTCTGAGGCTTTTAATTACCAGGCAGGAGAGGAGCAGAGCCTGGAGGAGATCTGTGCCTGGGCAGGAGGATTCCCAGAGCCTGCATGGGGGCTGTGGGGAATGGCCCCAGTGCCTGCAGCCAAACCTGCTTGAAACAGGAGAAATAAAAGCAGGAAGAAAGAAATTCTATGGATTGACTCAACATTACAACAGCAGAGGGGATATGTATATTAGGCTTTTAATTTTAACAGTCTTGTCAAACCTGGCTACCACTGAGGGGCTTCAGAGGGCCTTTGGCACTGCCAGGAGTTTCTTCTCATCTAAAAAACATCTTTTTGTGTGTTCCCTTCTGCAAAAAACAAGGGAAAAGAGGAAGGTTTGTGTTTAACTTGATTTCTACACAGGTTTTCAAGGTTTGTTGCTCAAGAGCAGCAAACACCTGAGCCACACAGGCTGGGTGGCACTGCCCAAGTGTCCCTGGCAAAGGAAAACCCTTAAATCTCTCCTTTGGGGTGTGCCTGGGCACATCACCCAGGACAGGCCCAGGGTTTCACTGGGTGAGACATGAAGGGTCTGGTCCACAATACTTTTTAATCTATTTTTATGTAGAATAACTCTACAGACACCTCCCTTAGTCTGGATTTACTCCACTTGTCAGAGGAACCTTGGTATTTATCCCACCCTTGATGTTCCATGTGTTGGGCAAATAAAGCATCTCCTGTACTTTGGGACACCTTATTTCCCTACAAAACACGACATGTGAAGACTTGGGGCTCTTTTTATTTGAGAAGACTGAGCAATTCAAATGTTTTCTCTGCCCAGAGCTCTGAGCTCCACTGGCCATGTCATTATTTCAGGCTGGCACATCTCAAAAGCAGCAGGGAAATGAGATGGGAAATGGGAACAGTTACCAGGGATATTCAACCACTTCCCCTGAGGTGAGAAAAGGGGGATAACAGGAGTGATGGTATATATAAATTAATTATTTTGGGATTTTGCACCTTTTTGGACCATAATTCTGCCCTGAAGTGGGAAAATCCCTAAAGAATTAGGAGTATTTTGGCTGTAGCTCTGCCCAAACAGCCTGAAAGCAGCACCAAGTAATATAATAATCCTTCCTAGAATCTCCAACAGGACACTGGTTACAACAGTGCTGTGAGGGACTGGATTCCCCATCCCTGGAAGTGTCCAAGGGCAGGTTGGAGCACTGGGATAGTGGGAGGTGTCCCTGCCCATGGCAGGGATGGGATGAGATGGGATTTAAGTCCCTTCCAGCCCAAACCATCCTGGGATTCCATGATTATCACCTTTACTGTTACTTGGGGTGATGAGGAGTCTCTGGCAAACCTTAAATGTCACAAAGATGGTTTAAACTGCAGATTTTCAGCAGCATTTGCTGCCCAAAAACCCCAACTTTGTTTCCTGGCAATCCTTAGATTATCCTTATTCCACTGCAGGTAGGAATTGCTGCAGATAATTTCCATTCTGGGGCCTGGCATTAGTCAACAGAAGGAATAAACCCCTCATCTGATGGCCTGTAATAACTCAGTGTCAGCTCCTACCTGGTGTTTGTGGCTTTGGGATTGAGATCCCACCAAGGTTTTCCTCCAGCTGAGGGGCTGCAGGACCTGCATGTTGTGTTTGGTTGATGAAGACAAATCCTCCCCGAGTTCAGCTGCCTGAGGTGAATGTGAGAGTGTGTTTGCTCTGGAAAATGATGATAAATTGAGCTGCTGGAGGTTGGGCAGAGGTGTGTGCAGCTCATCAGCACCAGGCTCGGGATCACACGTGGAGCTCCTGTCCCTGGGAGTGTGTTGTGGACATTGACCAGTCCCCATCCCACGTGTCCCTGCTTTCCTGGCTGGTTTTCCTGCCAGGGTCACTTGTGGGGCTCTGCCTTTGCTCAGGAGTTGGACCCTGGGATCCTTGAGGGTCCCTTCAGACTGTGCTGGTCTGGGATTCACCTCTTCTGTGCAGACACTGAGCTGCTTTTCCCAGTTCACTTGGAACAATCCAGTTCTGTCCAACCTGGGTTTTGTCATGGAGGAAACATTCATTTGTGAGATGGTTTAAAACTTTTCTCTTCAATGAGTTTATTTTTGTCATCTGTTCTCACTTATCATACACCCAACTTTCCCTCCCCATGTTTTCCTTTCCTTTTCCATTTCTCACCCTTGATGATGGGACAGGACAAGGGGGATGGCTTTGAGCTGGAAGAGGGTGGGACTGGGTTGGATTTTAGGAGGAAATTCCTGGCTGGGAGGGTGGGGAGGCCCTGGCACAGGTTCCCAGAGAAGCTGTGGCTGCCCCTGGATCCCTGGAAGTGTCCAAGGCCAGGTTGGAGCCACCTGGGACAGTGGGAGGTGTCCCTGCCCATGGCACTGGATGAGCTTTAAGGTCCTTCCAACCCAAACCAGTCTGAGATTTGATGCTCTTCCATCAGTCCTTTCTCTCTCTGCTCTTTCCTACCATCACTTTTCCTTTTGACATGACTTTTCCAGCCTGACTTTGTAGATTTGAAAAGCCCTGCTGGGAGGGGCCCCAGGGTGGTGGGAGGGGGTTGGACTGGGGGTACATCCCAATCCCTCTTTTCCATCTGTGTAGGAGGCCAATTCCTGCTCCCAAATGCAGGCTTTGGTGCTGCATGAGGAATATGGCTGGAATCCTGGTTGGGAATGTGGCACCTCCATCCCATCCAGGCTGGTGCAGAGGGAAGGGAGAGGCTGGTGATGCTCATCTGCTCCAGCCAGGGGCTGGTCGAGTGCTCCATGGAAAAATTCCTGGTAATTTCATCTCCCTAATTCTACTCCTCTATGAAAAGGGGAAGAAAAAAGTGATTCAGGATGTATTTGACTCAAGATAACGTTGATCCCTCCTGCGAACGCAGCTTGACCATCTATGGAAGAAATATGAGGTTTGGTTTTGTATTTCAGACTCGTGCAGTCTGTGAGAGCAGCAGGAATGAGTCACTGACCCCAGCAAAATATCACTGATTTGATTAATTAGCACTTAAAAAGGACTCCTCAGAAAGGGAACTTTCAAAGGCTGGAAATAATGCTGATATTTTATTTGTCCTTTCATTAGCTGGAGAACTCAGGAATTCTGACATGGCTTTTATGGCATTATTTTCCAGCTGGTGCAGTGCAACCTCTGATGAGGCCACTTGGAGCAGAAATATTACCCTACACCTCAGATCAGAAGGGAAATTCAAAGGGAAGCAGGTTTTATTTGACTGAGCTGGAATTTCTCTTTAAAATTAACTTTTTAAAATGAGGAAGCAGGGGATCCATTCAGGGCAGATAATGTATTATTTTCTTTTTGATTTGTAAAGATACTATTAAATCATATTTGAGTGTTTTCAGTGAGATCCATCACACTGATTTTTCTCCTGGTTTCATCCTTCAGCCCCACAAGTGCATGAAAAGGAAGGAAAAGCACATTGTCCCACCCTGGGCAGGAGCTGCTCGGGGGGGTGTTGGGTGGGACTCCAAATATCTGATGGCATCAGTGACAACGTGGTGGTTCATGGAATCCCAGGGGCCTTAAAGCTCATCCAGGGACACCTTCCATAAACCAGCCTGGCCTTGGGCACTTCCAGGGATGGAGCATCCACAGCTTCTGTGGGAACCTGTGCCAGGGTTTTTTTGTGTGACCCCTCAGGGTAAAACACCTGTAGAGACTTTGCAGAGTCTCAGCAGTGGAACAAAGTGATGAGGGGGTTAGAAAAGGCTTCCTTGGGGTGGGACCTTTGCTGCAGGGAGGGCAAACCTCGGGTGTGAGCAGTGCCTGGGGATGGTCCTGAGCAGGGAGGGTCAGGAGGGGTTTTCCTGGGATCCAAGTTCTCCCAGCAGGGCCTGGGGTCGGGGGTGTGGAGCAGCCTGGGGGGCACAGGGGGCTCAGCCCTGGCACCGACACCCAGAGTGAGGGAACTGGGCCAACTCCAGTGGAACTGCAGAAAACTGTGGTATTCCAGCCTCTTCCTGCTCCACCCTCCCTTTCTCTGTCACTTCTCTCCCATCCCTGCATTCCATGGCTTTTCCCTGGCTCGTGCCAGGGCCGATTCCTCCTGCCCACGTCACCCAGGAGGGCTGTGACAGGGACACATCTGTGGGGGCACAGTGGGCCCTTCCCTGGGCTGGGCTGGCTCCTGGGAGAGGCACCCTGAGCTCTTTTCCTGCTCTCCGTGGAGCAAACCAGGATTTCAAAGAGAATGTGAGCCAAGGTCTGGCTGGAAGCATCTCCCTGAGAGCTGGGAAGTGATTCCCAGTTTGCTCAGAGCACTGGGAGCCTGGGGCTGGGCTCCACAAACTGTGTGGGTGAAGGAATTGGGAATAGCAGGGAGGATGTGGGAAGTGGCAAAGTGCCTTTGGAACAGCTGGAGAACCCCTGGGATCTGCAAATCCAAGTGGGATGAGCCATCCATAGCCAGGCCTGGACAATTCCAAGCACTGGGATCTGCCCTCGATGACTCAAAAAGCTCAAACCCTCCTGGATTGTTCAGCACCTCTGGATTTCATGAAACCCATGAATTCATTAATGGATTCAGATTTCCAGCCTTCTGCTTGTTCCTGGAAGGAAAGGGGAAAAAGCAGCTTTCACTTTTATTTCACCCAGGACTGGCTGTTCTGCAGGAATTTAGGATTGAATGTGAAACCAGCATTATGGTTGCACGATGCAATGTTATGTGTTAATTAAATTAATTGGAATGTGCAGGCTGGGGATCAGTCAGACACACTTTAATGGGATAACTGGTGTTCTGGCACAGGGAATGAAGTGACAGACTCGTCTTGCAGAGCTCCCACCTTTGGTTGTGTCTGTGCAGGAACAGGCTTTGCATTTTCTGTGCTGAACTTTGCAGGAGCAGTTCTCATCCTGTGCCTCTGGGACATCCTTTGATCCGTGCTGTTTATGTTTTATTGGATTAAAACTGCTTTAATAACTGCAGAAAGCTGTGTTTGGATTAAGGAGGGAAATTAATGCTACGAGGAAGGAAATAATGAGACTGATCCTCCTCCTTGTGCCTCTGACTCATCCCATGAGCAAAATGTGTCTGTCAGGGAGGGACTGGGGGGGACTGTGCTGCTTCATGGTTGGACTTGATGATCTTGGAGGTCTTTTCCAACCATAAAGATTCCCTGGTTTTATGACTGGCTGGAGCAGGCATTCCTGGTTTCTGATGGATCTCAGGTATTGGTTTAGTGCTGAGCTCATCCTTAGCTTTGGCACAAGTTGATTTCAGCCTCGTGGGTCAGGNGAAGTGTCCAAGGCCAGGTTGGAGCCACCTGGGACAGTGGGAGGTGTCCCTGCCCATGGCAGGGGTGGGATGGGATGGGCTTTGGAGTTCCCTCCCAACCCAAACCATTCCATGATCCTCCGAGTCTGGAGGAGCAGAGTCAAGGGTGTAAATCCCAAGGCTGGTGCTGTGGGATGCTCCATCATTAATTAATTAATTAACCCTCATCAGGAACACATCAGCCCTGGCCCCACACTGGTGCCCACCAGGGCCAGTGGAGCTCTGCTGGGAATTCCTCCTGCTCACCCTCATCCCACAGGAAAAGGAAAATCCCCCCCTCCCTGTGGTGGCAATCACACCCTGCTGCTCCAGCCAGGCAGTGCAAAGACTGTTGGCTTGGGGTTTTTTTACAGCTTTTATTGGTATTCAACAAACAATAATAATGTAATCAGAGCGATCAAATCTTCAAGCCCTGTCAAATTATTTCTGGGAGATGAAAGCATGAAATGCTGTGTGCTGCTGGCAGTTTGTGCTACAGAAAGGGAACAAACTGCAGGTTTGATAATGCTTTAATGGTGCTGGCTTTCACAGGAGCTGTGGGAGATGCCCCATTTCCCTGTCATGGGATCCATGGGATGTTTTTCCCATTGTTTGCTTTGTTGGGGGGTTTCTCTCCCATTTGTGCCCTGTGTCTCTGAGCTCCTGCCCAAAGCTCTGCTCCCCCAGCACTGCAGTGTCACCAGTGTCACCCTCCTCCTGCCTGGGGACAGTGTGAGCCTCCCTTGGGGTCAAAAACTGTCCCTCACTGGTAAAATCTGACATTTGGGAACCAAACCCATTGTTGCTCCATGGTTGGGTGTCCACACAACTCCTGCAGAAGGAAAAGGTTGGCTCTGGTTGAAACCTGGAGTGTTTCTTTGTCCAAGCTGATAAATACAAGGGTTCCTATGGTTTGTAAGGTGTATAATGTGGAATTAAGTGCAGGGGGAAATCCCCCCAGGGTGTGGGGGGAGCTGGGTGGGCTGGGCTGGTGGAATCCAAGAGGAGAATCCTGCAGCAGCTTCAGTCCTGGGATCACAGGCAGGGAAAGCTCTCTGCTGGTGCCAAAGGAAACAACTGACAGGTTTATAGTGAAATAAGGGGGTGACAAAAGAGTGACAGTGACAGAGTAGCTCTGTTGTGAGAAATCCTTCAAGATGTGAGTAACTAAAGTTGGGAATGTCCTGATGTTGAATATCCCCAGGCAGGCTCTGCTCAGATGTGGGAGTTGCATTTCTTGGGGGTGCAGGACACGCTGGGCTGTGTCCCCGTGGATGGAGAGGTGCCACCACCTCTGTCCTCACTGGGGACCCTCAGCAAGGCTCCCCAGTGCCAGCCTGGGCAGTGGGACCAGGATAAACCCTGGGCAGGCTCTTGGCAGGAGGCTCCAGCTGCAGGAAGGTGCTGGCTCTGCTGGGCACGGCCCAGGGAGGGGTTCACTTACCAGGGCTGCTTTTACCTGCTTGGGATTTATTAGTGGAAGAGCTGCTTCATTAATCCCAAACCTTCCCCCGTGGCCAGTGGGGCTGTCACTGGGATCATCCCCCTTGTCCCACCCGAGGAGAAGCCTTTGGAGTTGTGCCCACTGCCCTAAATCTGGGGGATCTTTAATGGGAGAGCAAGACAAAGTTAATTGTGTCCTTACCTGAGTGATAAATAATTCTCCAGCAATGGCAAAAAGCTCTCTGGGTCTGCTGCCTGTGGTGTTGGGAAGGTTGGATGGATCACTTGGGAATGTTTGTGTAGGAATTTAGAGGGGAATCCATTTCAGTTCCTTCCCATGTGTGGTCTCAGCCCATCAGTGTATTCAGCTTTCCCTGAAAAACCCCAGGAGAAGCCACAAGGACTTAAAAAAACAAGAAAAAACCTCAAACTAAACCCCACAGAGACACAAAGACTTTGATGACCCCAGGGACCCCTCCCCAACTTTTGAGAGACACACAGCTCCATTCCAAGAAGAATTCCCATGGCAGATGGAACTGTCACCTACCAGCAGGACCCTCTGGAGTTGGTTCTCTTTGCCCTTTAGGATTTTGTTGTCAATTGAGCATTGTCTGCATGAAAGCACTTTTTTTTCCTTTCAATTTTCGTCTGCTTAAAAATATCCTAAAAAGAAATGTAAGATGTTTTTTCCCCTCTCCAGTAGAATGATGCTCCCAGCAGTGACTCAGGCTATTTTAAAATGAAACAGAGCTGAGGAATTTTCTAATAAGAAGGGAGGATTTCAGTCATTATTGGTCTCTCTTAAAGCCCAAGCCAAAGCAGGCAGCTTTCCCGATTCCTTGCTGTCCTTTTGGAGAAGGAAGGCACAAATCTGTTGGTTTGGGGTTCTTTTAGTTGTAAAACTTTAGTCTTGACTTTGCAGTGTTGGAGATGTCTGGAGAATTCCACTGCTTCCTTTACAGGTCTTTGCTGAGCAGTCACAGTGATTTATTTAATGGGCAGATGTGTATTTCCTTAAAAAAAGGCACTGGTTGAATCTTCAGTTGCTCAGAAATCACAGACTCGTGGAATGGTTTGGATCAGAAGGAACTAAGAATTATCCAGTGTCACCCCTGCCATGGGCAGGGACACCTCCCACTGTCCCAGGGGGCTCCAACCTGGCCTTGGACACTTCCAGGGATCCAGGGGCAGCCACAGCTTCTCTGGGAATTCTGTTCCAGAATTCTGTTCCCCACTCTCCCAGCCAGGAATTCCTTCCCAATATCCCATCCATCCCTGCCCTGTGGCAGTGGGAAGCCATTCCCTGTGTCCTGTCCCTCCAGCCCTTGTCCCAAGTCCCTCTCCAGCTCTCCTGGAGCCCCTTTAGGCTCTGGAAGGGGCTCCGAGGTCTCTCTGGATCCTTCCCTTCTCCAGGCTGAAATCCTCTTTATCTCATGGCTGAATTCCAGCTGTTTTTGAGCCATTTCTCTCCCTCACTCGGGCTGTCCAGCTGTGCCCACCTGCACAGGGCTCTCCACAACCTGCCAGGAGCACAAGTGAAGGCTCTGAGCTGGGAATCCACGTTTGGCTCCTTAACGAGGAGATTTAACCGTTTGTGCACTTTTTAGTATCAATTCCTTTGAGCACCGAGTGTCCCATGACACATGAAATGGTCTTTGCTGGTGTTTGCTGCAGAAACCAAAGTGCCACAGCCCGTGTGGAATGGGAAGGTCAGTAATTCCCTGTCCCCCTCGGAGATGCAGAAGGTGCTGGTGAGTCCGAAGGAGCAGCTCCTCCCCATCCATGGGCAGCCTTGTCCCCTGCGGCCACACCCTGGGCTGGCACACGGAGCTCCATGGAAAAGAGGGAGGGACAGGAGCTGCCCGGTCTGAGGTGGGTCAGAGCCCTGCAGGGATGGATCCGGCACTCCAGGGATGGGGCTGGAAGCAGGAATGCCCCGTGGGCCACTTTCCAGGGGCTCACCCCACTGCCTGCCCCCATTCCTGCACCAGGGCCGGGAATGGCATCCAGGGGACGAGTCGGAGCCCCTGGAGCATCTCCTGCTCCCTGGGCTCCTGCCGGAGGGGGGAAGCTGCAGCTCCGAGAGCCTTGGGGAGGCTCTGATCCCTCCAGGGCATGGAGCACGACTGCTCCTCTGGGATGTGCTTCCCAAGGCAGCAGGAGCGAGTTCTGGCCCCGGAATTACACACTGAGGTACAACTGGCGTGTGCCCACCCTGTAAGGACTGGGAGCTGAGCACTTGCCAGAGAGTCTTGGACTGGGAATTGTTGTTGCCCAGAGACCTCAGGCTGCAGCAGTTTCTGGCAGACCCCAAACTCCCTTTCCCTTTCCCTTTCCCTTTCCCTTTCCCTTTCCC
>WEIV01011229.1:0-43242 GCA_013390005.1 Calyptomena viridis | reverse complement strand
GGGCGGGGCGGCCCCGCACGGCCCGGGGGCGCAACTTTGCCGCTGGCAGGGGCCGGCCCCGCCACCGACATCTGCGAGCGGGGTGGGGACAGCGGCGGGACAGAGCGGGGAAACCGCGGGCTGAGCATCCCTCCTTCCTTGGGCTCTGCATCCTCCCACCTGGCGCTTCGTATCCCCCCCTTCCCTTCCCGGGCCGTGTCCCCCGGCCTCTGTATCCCCCCTTTCCGAGCTCTGCGTCCCCCCTTCCCCGGCTGTATCACCCGGGCTCTCCATCCCTCCTTCCCGGCTCCTGTGTCCCCCGGGCTCTCCGTCCCTCTTTCCAGGGTTCTGCGCCTCCCGCGCTTTGCATTCCCCCTTCCCGGGCTCTGTATCCACCTTTCCCGGGCTCTCGATCCCCCCTTCCCGGGCTGTCACCCCCGGGCTCTCCATCCCCCCTTTCCCGGGTTCTGCGCCCCCCGGGCTCTGTCGACGGTCGCGGCCCCGCGCGTGGCGGATCGCGGCTCTTCCAGCGCCTCTAAAAACCTGCGGCGGGGTTTTCCCGGGAGGAGAAGGGCTGGGAGAGGGGCTGGAGTCCCTCCGGCGGGGCTGGGCTCCCGCTCACCGCCGGCTGCGGGATGCGCTTCCCACGATCCGGGCGGAACGCCAGGGATGCTCCGGCGGCACCGGCGCGCTGCGTTCCGTGAATATTTCTAAAGACGAAAGTTTGGAGCCGTGTCTCGGGAAGCCGCGAGTCGGGCAGAGCTGTCCCCGGTGAATATTTGAATTATTCATTGCGCCGTGAGCGGCAGCGGGGGTTGTGCCCGCACGGAGGTGGCGGAGCCGAGCGCCGAGTTTTGCCTCGTCTTTGTTTTTTACCAGACAGAGGTAAAAATAAAGCGGGGATGTGAGCGCTGGAGTGTCCGCTCGCTTTCGTGTGAGGATTTCCAGCCTTTTCGAGCTCGAGCGTCTCTTGTGGCTCGGGAGAAAATAGTCGGTGCTGGGTCTGCTGAAACGGGAACATCGATTATTCCCGGCGTGGCACCGCTTGACTGGCCCGCAGAGGTGGTTTTGCTGTGAGAATCCATTCGCCAAAGCGTTTTAAGTTGAGAAAAACCACGTTTCTGCCATTTCCTTCGGTTCTCAAGATGCGTTTTCAAAGCGCTTTGTAGCGATGCTTTGGTTTTGCGTGAGGTTCGGTGTGAGCAGAGAAAAGCCACCCGACTGCAGCCATTCCCAGGGCTGCTGTATTCCGGGCTGCTTGTTTGGGGCTTCCTAAACCAGTTTATGATGCCAGTGCCATGAGCTGCTCAGCGTGTGATGCCCAAAGAACCGCAAATGCTCGTTGGACTGAAGGGACGTGCTCGAAATTCTCCGTGCTCGTCTGTAACATCGTTAGGAAATCATGGAAAACATCGGTTTACTCAGGATAAAATCCTTTTGTTAACTCTTCTTCCTGTTTTTTCCTTCTGAAGTGGATATTTGGAGCTCATTCTCCGGTCGTGGGATTTTCGCCTTCTTCGAGTGTGGAATTTGTCCCTGTTTTCCCCCCCGTGTACACGGCGACTGTTCCTCCTCCCGCTGGGAAGAGCTGGATCGACAAAAGGCTCCCCAACTGCAAAGTGAGTGTGAGCCTGGCGTGATGGGGGGTTTGTGGGGCTGAAGGACTGGAGTGTGGAAGCTGAGGAATGTAAAGGGCTTAGTGAATTGTGAAGGTGTGCGAGGGGTCAGTGGTTTGTCAGGAAAACCCCTCGGAGGAGGAATGTGGGGAGGGAGCGCTGGGGGAGCAGCAGTTACACGGCTTTGCTTTTCCAAAGCTTAGAAAGACTAAAATATCTTTTAATATTAATCTCTGCTCTGTTGAGTAGAACGTCTTAATTTTCCTGTGGGAAGTGATTATGGCAGTTTTCCCTTTTTCCCTGGTTCCTGCGTTTTTCCCACAGGGATGCTGTGGTGCAGCACTGGCAGCAGTGGCACTGCCACATCCCGGTGTCCCGGTGGTCCTGTGTCCTCATCCCGCCCCAATTCCATGTGAACGCTGCACAGGCAGCTCCGTGCCTTTATCCCAGCCCTTCCCTCACCCCCCAGTGTGGAACGAGGGGCCCTGAGGTGCCTGGGGGTCTCCCTGGAGTGGCTCTGTCTGGGACCCCTCTGCCCTCAGTGACCCTTTCCTTTGGGTGGTGCTGCCCCAGCTGATGGGTCACGTTAAAAGCCAATTAATGTTCAAGTGGTCACCCAAACTCAGCCTCTGAACTGAGCAGAGCTCCATGCAGTGTAACGAGTTTGTCCCCAAGGGAGACCCTACCTGTCGTAATATTGAGTTAAAGACACTTTATCCCCACCTTTATTTTGGAATTTTGCATCTCAAACCGTAACACTTTTTCCTTCCTTCTGTTGGACAGATATACTTGAACAATGCATTTGCCCTGGATTCAGCCTGGATACATCCCGAGGAGTCCAGGCTGTTCCAGGGAGCAGAGAAGCCTCTGCTGATGGCCAACCAAGTGGCCATGGCTGTGGCCAGGCCAGCTGCTGCCTCCAGGCCCCTGCCCACCCTGCTGTTGGCACCTCAACTGCTGCCAGGTCAGTAGCACACAAATAATTTAGTATTTGCCTGTTTATTGCTGTTTTTTCCTTAATGCATCTCCCAGGGAGGCACAAGCCCTTCTCTAAGGTAAATGCTTCTTTCTCTTCAGCTGAAAATCTTATTTGAGCCGAACTTTGATGGCAAAGTGCATTTCATCCTCTAAAATTGCCCTGAAAGAAGGAAAAGGCCATGTGTGATTTGTACCAGGCTGTTCCATAACTCTGGAATGAAGGAGCAGCCACTCCCCAACTCCTTGGTTTGTTTTTCAAACAAGTTGCCGACAGCCTGGATGATCCAGTGATTCTGTGGCACAATCCCTGTGGGATTCTGGTTTTAAAAGCTTGGTGTGGTCTCTGTAGCCAAGTGGCAGTGGAGGAGAGGAACTGATCCATCAGCTCATTGAGCCTCAGTTATACACAGTGATACTGTGAAATAAATTCCATTCATCTGCATAACTCATTAATAGAATGAAGGTTGCAGAGTATAAATGTATCTATAGCAGTGTAAGTTTTACTGTGTAAATCTGTAAGTTACGAAGATTTATGCTTGGAAAAGAACATTTGTACTTGGAAAAGAGCAGAACAGGCATTGCAGTAAAGCTGGATCTCTATTTTGTCACTACAGGAGTAAATTAAAATAGCAGAGAAAGGGTTGAGAAGTAAAATGCTGCTGATGTCTCAGCCCTAAACTGAGAATTGGAATTAATGTCTTTCTGCCACTGAAGGTGATGCCCACTGGGTTGACAGCAGAGCTCCTCTAGTGCTCTCTGCCCCATAAAACACTTTATTTTGCACATGGGAGGTTGTGTTTTGCCATCCCTGTTGAGATGAGAGTGTGCTGGAAGGGATCCCCACTGGTGGGGCTCGTTTCCAGCTGATTAATTAGCAGTGGCTGTTGTTGAGCACTGGAACATGTTGGAGCTCTCGATGGGTCCATGTGGTGGTGTTTTAGCAGAGCTGCTCTGTCAGCTGCCCCTGCTCCTGCCAGGGTCTGCTGGGGGAACCCTGACAGTCACTTAGTTCTATTTATGAGATGATTTCTTGTATTTATTCTCTATAAACCACCAAGCTGTGCTCCCAGGGTTTGAGGAAAGGTGGGGTGTGAGGGAAGTGTTCTGAGCAGGGGGGTGACAGCCCTCCTTTGTTTATGCATCTTTAAAAGGGTTCAGTGTTTAAAATACTCCACAGCAATATTTCAGTCTTTTAAAGGTGCACAGAGATGTTTTATCACATACACTATGTGACCCAGAGCAGGAGTGCTCCTGGCAGGGGGGTACAATGGGGACATTGCCAGCCTGGTGCCACCCCTGGGGTGTGTCAGTAGCCCTGGGGAGGGAAGGTTTTCTTCCTGCTGGACAATCCCTGCACAGAGCAGCCAGTTTGCACAGGGATTTCAGGGGGGGCTCCAGCTCCTCCCCAGCAGCACGTGCAGCCCTGGCTGCCTCCTCTGCAGAGCCCCCAGCTCCATCCCCAGACAATGGAATCAGGGAATCCTGCAATGGTTTGGGTTGGAAGGACCTGAAATCCCCCCCAGTGCCACCCCTGCCATGGGCAGGGACACCTCCCACTGTCCCAGGTGGATCCAACCTGGCCTTGGACACTTCCAGGGATCCAGGGGCAGCCACAGCTTCTTTGGGCATTCTGTTCCAGTCCCTCCCCACCCTCACAGCCAGGAATTCCTTCCCATCCTTTTGGAGATCCCATTTCTGGTTGCTGTGGAGGTGCCAATCCCAGAACATTCCAGGCTGTGTGGCCTCCAGGGCCATTCCCATGGGATGACACTGTCCCTGTCCTCCTTCCCCAAGCATTTCCTGTAAGATCTTTACATTTAACATGGAGATCACCAACAATACTGGGAGCAAATGGTTTAAGTGGTGTAAATATGGAAGTTCCTGAGGGTTCTGCTCCTCTGGCAGCTTTGCCTTTCTGAGTTATCAGTAATGATATAATTGTTTTCTCACTGGATCTGCAACATTCCAGAGATAAAGGAGCGAGCAGTGAGTCTGAGTGGGATGTGCATAATTTAACAGCTGCAGCTCCAGCTACCACGAGGTGTTGTGTTCTGGAAGCAAAGGGAACCACAGTTATTCCCTCTCCAACTGCAAACCAGGAATTTCTGTACTTGGTGCCTTGTGGATCTGAGGAGAATTGTGGCCTTTGCCCACCTTGCAGTGAAAGCTTGTTCAGTCTGCTGGGCACAGGGGGGTTGAGGATGGCAGCACCTGGGTGTTTCTGAAAAGGAAGAATGTGTTTTTCAAAGGAAGGATTGATATTTTTCAAAGGAAGGATTGATATTTTTGTCTCCTGCCTTGTGCTCTGGGGTAGGTGGGTGAGATCAGGGCTGGTCCTGAGCCAGATGTGCCCATGTGGCCCCAGAGGTGGGTGGCTGCTGGACGTGGGGTGGGGCAGTGTTGGCAGGACCCCGTGGTGGCACCTGTGGGATGGAAGGTGTCACCCCATGGCACAGGGTGCTTTTGCTGTGCTTTTCCTGTTGCTGGTGGTGTTGGAGGTGTTGGCAGGGCTGTTCTCAGAGCTGGGCATTCCTGGCTCCAGGGACAGGACCAGCAGTGATTCCTTGCCCGGGGTGTGTTTTGGAAGGTTTTCACAGACTCATGGAATNGAGATCACCAACAATACTGGGAGCAAATGGTTTAAGTGGTGTAAATATGGAAGTTCCTGAGGGTTCTGCTCCTCTGGCAGCTTTGCCTTTCTGAGTTATCAGTAATGATATAATTGTTTTCTCACTGGATCTGCAACATTCCAGAGATAAAGGAGCGAGCAGTGAGTCTGAGTGGGATGTGCATAATTTAACAGCTGCAGCTCCAGCTACCACGAGGTGTTGTGTTCTGGAAGCAAAGGGAACCACAGTTATTCCCTCTCCAACTGCAAACCAGGAATTTCTGTACTTGGTGCCTTGTGGATCTGAGGAGAATTGTGGCCTTTGCCCACCTTGCAGTGAAAGCTTGTTCAGTCTGCTGGGCACAGAGGGGTTGAGGATGGCAGCACCTGGGTGTTTCTGAAAAGGAAGAATGTGCTTTTCAAAGGAAGGATTGATATTTTTCAAAGGAAGGATTGATATTTTTCAAAGGAAGGATTGATATTTTTGTCTCCTGCCTTGTGCTCTGGGGTAGGTGGGTGAGATCAGGGCTGGTCCTGAGCCAGATGTGCCCATGTGGCCCCAGAGGTGGGTGGCTGCTGGACGTGGGGTGGGGCAGTGTTGGCAGGACCCCGTGGTGGCACCTGTGGGATGGAAGGTGTCACCCCATGGCACAGGGTGCTTTTGCTGTGCTTTTCCTGTTGCTGGTGGTGTTGGAGGTGTTGGCAGGGCTGTTCTCAGAGCTGGGCATTCCTGGCTCCAGGGACAGGACCAGCAGTGATTCCTTGCCCGGGGTGTGTTTGGGAAGGTTTTCACAGACTCATGGAATGGTTTGGCTTGGAAGGGACCCTCAACCCATCTCATCCCCCCCCCTGCCATGGGCATGGGGACCCTCCACCACCCCAGGCTGCTCCAAGCCTTGTCCCACCTTCCAGCCCCCCTTCTCCTGCCCCCTGTGTGTGCTGGCATTGCCCCCACCCCGGGGCAGCACCTTGGCCGTGCCCTCGTTGAGCTCCAGGCTGGCACAGCCCCACCTCTCCAGGTGCCTCTGGATGCCCCATCCCTGCCCTTCAGCCTGGGACTGCCCCTCCCAGCTCGGGGGCATTGGCAAACTGGCCGAGGGTCCCAGTGCCGACCCCTGAGGACCCCCCTCCTCCCTGGGGTCACCTGGACACTGAACCCCTGACCACAGCTCTGCTCGGGACCTTCCACACCATTCCCCATCCACTGAGTGGTCCAGCTGCCACAGCCCTGGTTCTCCAGCCTGGAGCAAGGATGTGGTTTGGGAGAACCAAGGATGTGGTTTGGGAGAGCCAAGGATGTGGTTTGGGACATCCTGAGTAGATGGAATTCTGATCCTCCCTGGGAGTGTCCTTTCTTTGCTTAACCTCAGGGACCTTTCCAGAACTGAGCCAGTTTGGAGCAGTTCCCAGCATCAGAATGTCTGTGCAAACACAGGCACAGTTTTTGAGGTCATTTCAGTTTAAATCTCAAATCTCTGAATGGGGTGGCTTTGTGTGGAATTTGGGCTCCATTTTGTGGTTTGTAGCAGTTCTGAAATACATGACCCAGCACCTCTGACCTTCAAGGTCAAAGCACAAGGTCTGATTTGAAGCTCATTTGCATATGGGAGCAATCAGGTTTTGGCTTCTCAAATTGGATTATCTTGTATTTAACGTGTGTGTGCTGGGGCTCCCTGCTTGGGAAACCAGAATTGCACTGCAGGACCCTCTTCATGTCCCTGAAAAGCCATCAAACCTCTCTTTATTTGTGGAGCACTCAAGCAGTGCAGAGCCAAGTGCTTTATTAGGTCTGGGAATGCTTGCCTTTAATCACAGCCTTCACAAAGTTTTTGTTTTGCTTATTAAGTTTATGGGTTTTTGGTGCTTTTCCTGTTCTCTGCTCAAATGAAGAGAAAATGTAGCCCAGTTAAGGTTGGTTGAACACTTCAGTGATAGAGATAAATGTTTGCAATGTTTCTGTGGGCAAGGCTGGTGCTTGTGACCCTTCCAGACCATTGTCCTGCCTGACCCCAAGACCTGGGAATTAAATGCAGCTTTCCCAGTGCTTTGCAGGGCTGGTGTTTGTGAGGAGCCAGGGATTTTCATTTTCATCACTGGCCATCACCCTGTGGCTGTTGGGAATGGGATGGATGGAAGGATGAAATTCCTTCTGGGAGACTCCAAGCTCCTGTTAAAGGAGGTACCAGGCCCTGATGATGATTCTTGCTGATTCCCAAGAGGAATTTCTCCCTGGAAAGGGTGTCAGGCCTTGGCAGGGGCTGCCCAGGGAGATTGCAGTGCCCATCCCTGCAGTGTCCAAGGAATGCTGGATGTGGCACTCAGGGACAAAGTGGAGATGGGGCACAGCCTGGATTCAGGCTTGGAAAGCTTTTCCAACCTCAGTAATCCCAGGATTCAGCAGACAAGTCCCACCTCACTGCCCAGGGTGTGCCATGACCTCCCAAAACACACTTGGGAAAACACCATGGCCAGGAAAAAAAGGGCATTTTTTCCTCCTCAGGGGTTTATCAACGTTTGTATTTTACTCCTGTTTTCCAAGCACTCGACCCTTGAAATTCCCCCTGTAAAAGTGGGGTGATTCACAATGATTCTCAAAAACTCCTCCAAGGACTTGGAAAATCTTGGAGCAGAATCTGGGTTGTTCCTGAGAAGAACTTGAGCTCTCCAGGCCTCCCATCCTGCTGAGGCTGAGGACTTGCTGCAGGAATGCTGAGCTCCTGCAAACAGCAGAGTGGCTTTGCCCTGCTCCCCTCCCCTGTATTAACAATCCCAGGGATAGTCCTTCCTCCCTGGAATTATTTAGCAGCAGAGAAGGAGAGAGAACTTCATCAAAAGAGAGGAAATCACCCAAACTTCTTTCAACCGACTGATAAAACTTTAATCAGGGGATTGATGAAAGTTTAATAAGGAAGCCCTGCTCCAGGAGTGTTGCTCATCTGTCCAAGCAACCAAGGCTCCCATTATTTTCCTGTTTTCCTGGGCTCTTTGGGGAAATTGCATCCTCTTCTCCAGAAGAAAAGAATCAAATGAGAAGCAAACAGCCTTTCTGCTCATGCACCCTGTAGGAAGGCAGTAGAAAAGTCATTTTTCCAGACAACCCGAGTGTTCAGAAGAGCTACAGGAGATGTTTTGGGGATTTTTCCCAGCTGGAATTAGGGATGAGCCTGGCTCTTGGAGGCCTGCTGTTTGACCTCACTGAGTGACTGTTCCACTGGTGAATAAAAGATAAGCTTGGATTTTACACTTGGATCAGCTGGACATGGAGTTTTATTTATTTGTTTATTTCAAATTTCTATTGTGGCTCTGGCAGAAAAATATGCTTTCATTTATCCGTTGCTGAATGATCAAAACTTGAATATTTGTGGGTTTTTTTTGGCCCATGTGCCTTTTAATTAGTTAATTAGTGCATCTGCAGGTGTCTCCTGGCATTGGCAAATACAGTAGAAATAACAGACTTTTTTGGTGATGCTTACTGAAAATATTGAACTGCAGTTTTGCTAATGCAGGGCTTAATTTGTTGTCAAATAATTGTTTATAAAGGGTTGGAACAAAGCTGGGAGAGCTGGGAATGTTCAGCTGGAGAGGAGAAGGATCCAGGGAGACCTTGGAGCCCCTTCCAGAGCCTAAAGGGGCTCCAGGAGAGCTGGAGAGGGACTTGGGACAAGGGCGGGAGGGACAGGACACAGGGAATGGCTTCCCACTGCCAGCGGGCAGGGATGGATGGGATACTGGGAAGGAATTCCTGGCTGGGAGGGGGGGGAGGGACTGGAACAGAATTCCCAGAGAAGCTGTGGCTGCCCCTGGATCCCTTGGAGTGTCGAAGGCCAGGCTGGAGCCACCTGGGACAGTGGGCGGTGTCCCTGCCCATGGCAGGGGGGGGATGGGATGGGATTTCAGGTCCTTCCAACCCAAACCATTCCAGGATTCCCTGATTTTTGCTAACTGGAGCAGTGGGGTTGGAGGTGCTGCCTCACTCCCCCCCAGTCTCCCTTCCCAAACCCCAATTCCCTGTTTTCCTGGCAGTGCCACACAGGGATGAGGGATCCCCAGGCTGACACAGTGCCTGCAGTGGGGGCTCGGATCAAACAGGCATTTTTGGAGCCCTGCAGTTGCTCCCGTTGCCTGAAGGATTTGCACAGGAGCTTTGCTGGCTGCACAATAAGCTAATGATGGCTTAATTGGGGACAAACAGCTGCTCTTTGTCACATTAAGTTTCCTCCTGAAGATTTTTCCTGCTCCTGTTGTTTATTTAGCATATTTAGCCAAGATTGAGCTCTGAAGGTGTTCCCTGGGAATTTGGCAGGCTGGAGGGTGAATAGGGCACAGTCTAAAGGATGTTTGGGAGAATCCTGAATTCCCATGGCAGGGGCTGCCCAGGGAGGTTTCAGTGCCCATTCCTGGAGTGTCCAAGGAATGATGGATGTGGCACTCAGGGCCAAGGTGGGGATGGGGCACAGCTTGGCCTCCATGGGCTGGGAGGGCTTTTCCAACTCAGTGACTCTGGAATTTTCCTCCATGTTGTGTTTTTGAGGTGAAGGATACGAGATGTCCAACTTGTAAACCTCCTATTTGTGTGCAGAACACACAGGCAGGAAGGCAAGGGGAACATTGGGTGGTTAATATAGCAAGTAATAAAAAAAATCACATTTGAAATCAGACAGCTTATATTTAGGAAGGTTCAGAATAATTGTGTTCAATGTGCTCAAATATTTGGCTTTTTTATTGAGGTTTTTTCATTTATATTTAATAACTCTGCACAGTTTGGATATGAGTCACTGCTGCCTTGTCCCTCTGGGTTATAATGATGTGTTCACATCTATGGGGTTTTAATATCTAAAAATGCTCCAGCCACAAGCTGGGATTTGGGAATAATGGTTAGGAAAGGGGCTTTGGAAGTCCTTAGAAAATATAGCACAGAGCCATGGAACAGTTGGGGTTGGAAGGGAGCTCTGGGATCGCCCTGTCCATGGCAGGGTCACCTCGTGCAGGTGACACAGGGACGTGTCCAGGGGGGTTTGGAATGTCTGCACACAGGGAGACTCCTCACCCTCCCTGGGCAGCTGTTCAGGCTCTGCCCCTCCATGGAAAGGAACTTGTTGTGTTTTAGTTTGTGGCCATTGCTCCTCATGGTGTCCCTGGCACCATCCTGTGATCCCTGGAGATCCTTGTGGGGATGGATGGGATCCCCTGGGAGCCTCCTGTGCTCTGAGCAGGCCCAGCTCCCCCAGTCTCTGCTCATCCCACAGATGCTCCAGCCCCCAAATCCTCTGTGGAGGCTCTGCTGGACTCTGCAGTAGCCCCTTGTCTTTGTTCCTTCATCTCTGCTCCCAGGGAACAAGGGATGGGAGGAGAGGGAACGGCCTCAGGCTGGGCCAGGGCAGGGGCAGGTGGGACAGGAGGAGGAATTTGTGCCTGGAAAGGGGGGTCAGGCCTTGGAATGTTCTGCCCAGGGAGGTTGCAGTGCCCATCCCTGCAGTGTCCAAGGAATGCTGGATGTGGCACTCAGGGCCAAGGTGGGGATGGGGCACAGCTTGGGCTCCATGGGCTGGGAGGGCTTTTCCAACCTCAGTAATCCTGGGATTCTTGAGCTCTGGAGGCCAGGATGGATCCCAGTGCTCCAGCTGTGGCCTCACTGTGGGATACATCCATTCATTCCATAAACACCTTCCCAAGCTCCAGTGTCTCTGAGCAGAGCAGGGACCAGCTGGGAAGTGCTGCAGATTTTCCATCTTGGGTTGAAGTCGAGTGCTGAAAACCTCCTTTCACCCACCTCCAGGGCTTTCCCACCACAATAACTCCTGTTTTATCCCACTCTCCCACAGGTGGTTGCCAGAACAGCCTCAAAGCAGTGGGTGCCAACCAGAGCCTGGCTCTGGCCACCCTGCTGTCTGTGGAGCCTGAAGCCCCCCAGGGACCCCCGGTGCCAAACCTGCAGCCCTGCCACCTCCTCACCTTCTCCCCCCTCAAAATCCCACTTCTGGCTTCACCCTTCCCAGGTAAGGTCACTGCTGGGACACTGAGGAACAGCTTTTCCTGCTTGTGCCCCAGAGGCTTCTGTGGGTTGGGGAAATACTGGGGGGTGTTACTGCAATCTGGAATTAAAGGTGGCTTTTGTGGTGCATTTGGGAGGTGTTCTCTGCCTTTGTGTGCCACAGGTGAGGTCACAGCTCTGGGTATTTGCAGAGTTGTGTTGCTGTGGCATTTATTGATGGCATTGAGGAGCTGAGCTGGGTCCTCCATCTCGGTGAGTTCTGTAGGGAAATGTGGTGTGAGCCACTCCAGCTCATCCTCAGCACATCCTCAGCCTCAATATGGGCAGTTGAAAGGCATCTGCTCAATGTAGAATAATATTTAATTAAGACTTAAGTAGATTTTTGTGCTGTTTACAATTTTCAGGTCTGTTGGGAGAGCGTAGCCCTGGGTCTGTATTTTTTCCAGTGGACTTGAGATGTGGTTGAGCTGGAAAAATCACTATTTTCTTGGCATGGTGTTGACTAAAAACTCTGAATGTGGCAGCTGGGGAAGTCCTGGGGCATCCCAGCCTTGCTGGGCCTGATTGAAAGTCTTTAAGGTAATTTTGAAACCGTGCTTTGGATGCTCAAGGCTATATTTAGAAACGTTATGTGCCAATCAAGTTAAAAATGTAAATGAGGTTGTGTTTGTCATCCTTTTGCTATTTGAAGTGTAACACTGCAAGGTGCAGTGAGATTGACTTTGACAGAAGGTGTGTGGTTCTGCCTTTGGTGCTCAGATGAAATGTTTTCATGAGAAATGTTTCTCAGGGATTGTTGCTCCTGCTGAGCTGTTGTTGGGGTCACCAGGACAAATCCAGGGACGTGAGCAGGGGCTTTGGGGTGGGGGGTGGAAGAGAGAACTGACCCACAGGAGTTGGAGGTACAAGGGAAGGAGGCTCAGGAGGGGCCTGGAATTCTCTGCAATTCCCTGCCAGGAATGGGGAGCTGGAGGGATTGGGCTCTGCTCCCAGGGAACAAGGGATGGGAGGAGAGGGAACGGCCTCAGGCTGGGCCAGGGCAGGGGCAGGGGGGACAGGAGCAGGAATTTCTCCATGGAAAGGGGGGTCAGGCCTTGGAAGAGATGTCCCATCCCCATCCCTGCAGTGTCCAAGGAATGCTGGATGTGGCACTCAGGGCCAAGGTGGGGATGGGGCACAGCTTGGGCTCCCTGGGCTGGGAGGGCTTTTCCAACCTCAGGAATCCTGTGAAATGGCTGCAAATATTTTGGAGTTTGTCAGAAAAAGCTGGTGCTGAAATAAGAGTCGGTGCTGGGCTGGGACAGGGAGCTGGTGCTGCTTCCCATGGAATGGCACATTCGACCCAGAGAAAACGTTCTGCCTGTTCATGGAATGTCTTGGAGGAGAATCCAAAGAGGGGAGGGGAATCCTTCTTTGTCTAAAAGCAGAGTTACCTGTCAGGTGTGTTCTTCCCTGTGTTTGGGGGAGCTCTGGACACAATTATTGGAATGCCAGGAACCTCTACCCCCAACAACCACCTCCTGGTCACTAAACGTGTCAGGAAAATTGTCCCCTTCCCTTGGGAGGAGGGTGATGGGCCATCAAACACCACCCTGTTGTCAGTCACTCCAGGCACCCCCTCGGGGTGTTCCCTCCTGCACGATCCACAGGAGCCTTTTGGGAAAGACACCTTGAAATCCATGAGCAAGAAACTCAGCTCCCTGTTTTTGTCCGTTATCCCCCTTTCTGGAGGGAATTCCAGGGCCTTTGTGGAGCTTCCATAAAACACTTCAGGCTGGGATCCTCTGCCTGGGCCTGCCAGGTTCCTGGGAAAAAGGGATTCTCCAGGGGCTGAGGAAGGAGCCAGGCTTTGGATAGTGAGTGCAAATGGGGGGAAAGCACTGGAGGAGCCTCAAACCCAGAATGTGCTGCTTCCCACCTCCAGTGGTTGGGACCATGGAGTGCAGGTGGGATGGGAGGAGGAGTGATGCTTTTGAGCCTAAAGAAGGTCAGTTTAGATGGGATACTGGGAAGGAATTCCTGGCTGGGAGGCTGGAATGGAATTCCCAGAGGAGCTGTGGCTGCCCCTGGATCCCTGGAAGTGTCCAAGGGCAGGTTGGAGCCACCTGGGACAGTGGGAGGTGTCCCTGCCCACGGAATGGGTGGCACTGGATGGGATTTAAGGTTCCAACCCATTCCCTGGTTCTTTGATCCTCTGCTGAAACGTTTGGTGGGGAAGGCCTGGAGCTGGATTGAACTTCCAGGAGGAATTGGTGAGTTGGCCAAAGGCAGCTCCAGGTAAATGTCTCTATTTCCATTTCTGGGGAAGCATCAGGGAAGTGCAATCCAATGTCCAGGTTATCCCTTCCCTCCCAGCCCTGTTGACTCTCACTTAAAACACCCGGGGCTGGTGTTTATTAAAGATTTTCCTGCTTTCAAAGAGAAACAAATTGGAGTTCCATCCTGGGGCAGCTGCTTTTCTTGATCCACGTGGGATTTATAAAATAACCTGGGGGTTAATGAACTTCTTATCTTCTCCTGCCTTAAAGTTTGTTCAAGGCCAAGTTCACGGGGTGGAATGAACTTAAACCAAATGATTTCCAACTGAGATCTCCCTGAATGTTGGTGCCTGGAAGGCTGAGCACTGTGTGCCTGATTACAGCCCCTTAATTGCCTGTGCCCTGTTAATTGATTGCAGCAGAGCTCGGTGTTCAGTCCTACCTTGGGTAGTTGTGTCTCTAATCACACTGATTTGCTCAGTCAATAATCCTACCCTGAATATTCATTGGGAAAGCCTTTGATTAGGAGTCGTTTTGCAGCCTTACAGTTCATTTCTGGCAGCCTAATTAATAACCTTGGAAATCAGAAGTCGGTGGAGCAGTTTGGGTGTTGGGGAAGGCACTGGGGAGGATCCAGGCTCTGGAATTCCTTGGAGCAAATTTCCAGTTCCCGTGGCTTCAGGAGAACTGGGAGTGTGCAGAATTCAGGGGTAACTTTTACAAGTTCATTTTAATACCATTTATTTTGCATTTTGCAAAAGAAAATCAGAAGTAGAGCTGTGAGAGAGCCCAGGATATTTAGGGAATTTAGTCCTTGTGTAGCCTTTTACTGTGAGGGAGCCTGGGCAGTGGGGGTGAGGGATGAGGGTGGGATGTGCTGCCTGCTCCAGCCTCTCTGTGCCCTGGCTCTGCCCTGCCAGAAACTCCTGGGGTCACTTTGGCTGTTGGGTGTTACTTTAGAAAATTGTAATGATGGAATAAATGTGTGGAAAAGAGGCAGCATAAAAATACTGGGTTGAGCAGCAACATAAAATACTATTTCATGGAATAAAATGTTTAAATTTGAGCTTATTTGTCCCACAATTGGACATAGAGTGGAGTTAAACTCAGGTGCTGGGGATGGAGCTGCCCAGCAGCACCAGGAGGGAAAAAGAGCTTCACAAAATCTTTGTGCTCTTTGCTGTCACATCAATGACTTCCATGGACAAAGTTCCAGCAATGCTGTTGCAGCTCCATTTTATTTTTATTATTTTCTTTTTTCCTTTCTTCTTTTTGCATCTACTGGTGCTTCTGCTCCTTCATGTACCAGGCAAAATGTTCCCTTAAATATTTGATGGCAGCCTGGCTGTGAGCTTGGGGTTTGTGCCAGCTTTCACATAAACACTAAACAGGAGATGCACCTTCCTGCTTGTGAGCTCTGCTGGCAGAGAAATCTGAATTTCCCAGCACTATCAAGCCAGTAATAACCTTTGCCAGATAGAATATCAGATATAATATGACATTATATGTATACAATCGTATATATAAAATATCAGATATAATAATCTGCCACTAATCTTTGGAGATTATGAGAAAGAAACCCCCAAAGCAATGAAATTTGAGACCATAAACAGTTACATGGAGTGCTCAGGGCTGAGATGTCCAGTTATCTCCAATCCCACTCGTGCAGCCATAAAGAGTTGGATATTTTCTTCCCCTGCAGTTTTTAATCATTTGAGTGAAGGAGGTAAGAGCTGAGTGTGTGGTTATGGACTCCTTAAATTAGCAGTGAGTACAAATATTAAAAAAGGCACCATCTGCCATGGAAACCATTTGCCACCTGTTCCCTGGCTTCCCAAATTATTTCAGGGTTTAACTGTAATGTTTTACCCTGCCATGGAACAGCTGGCAAGTGACTCAGGATTTTTCCTACCGGCACCCAAAGGGCCGAGCAGTGCTGGGTGATAAAAGCAGCTCTTGATGCCAACTCTGTGCTCCTTCCTGAGCAGGTTCTGCTGATTTAAAGCTGATTTTTGTGACAGTGCCTCGGTGGTTTGGCTGGTGGGTTTGGGGGGAAGCAGCTTCTGTCCCACAGCAAACAGGTGGTGGCTGTTCAGGGTTGGATGTTGGGGAATGTGACAGTGAAGTTACTCCCACTAAACCCTTAAACTCAGCCTAATGTCTTCAGAGAATCATGGAATGGTTTGGGTTGGAAGGGCCTTAAATCCCATCCCAGCCTTGCCATGGGCAGGGACAACTCCCACTATCCCGGGTTGTTCCAAGCCCCATCCAACCTGTCCCTGATCTTTCCAGACGTTTCCTTGCCAACCTCTTCCCTGCCCAGTTCCTTCCTGCTCTCACAGGCTGATGGACAGTGGGATCTGATGATCTTCAAGGGCTTTTCCAGCCTAAATCATTCCATGATTCCGTGATGATGAGTGAGGTGGGAATTTGCTGTGACGTTTAATTTGGAGCACAAATCTGCTGAGGGGCAGCTGGGGGAGCTCAGCTTGGAGAAAAGGGGGATCAGGAGGGATCTGGAATTCTCTGCCAGGAGGGGGGAGTTGGAGGGATTGGGCTCTGCTCCCAGGGAACAAGGACAGGAGGAGAGGGAACGGCCTGAGGCTGGGCCAGGGCAGGGGCAGGTGGGATATTGGAGAAAATTCCTTCCTGGAAAGGGTTTTCCAGCCCTGGCACAGGGCAGGGGTGAATCCCCACCCCTGGAAGTGTCCCAAACCTCCATGGATGTGGCACTTGGGGACATGGGCAGGGGTGACCACGGTGGTACCAATTGACGTTTGGACTTGATGATCTTTGAGGTCTTTCCCAACCTCAACAATTCCATGGGATTTCTGTAAGAAACACTTGATTTCTGTAAGAAACACTTGATTTCTGGGGATCAGAATTTCGGAGATGAAGGAGGAGGGTCAGACACTCCAGGTTTGCTGTGCCCATCCCCTCCCAGCTGGGGTTGGGTGGCCCAGGAAAGCTGGGCTGGGACATTTGTCCTTCCCTCGCCTTAACGAGCTGAATTCACCACTAATGCAGGGAGGGGACACTCGGGCAGCCCTGGGCACTGGGGTGCTTTGTGCCCCCCCTGCCAGGCCAGGGCTCTGCTGGGCTCCTTCCCATCACTGCCAGCATTCCCTCAGTGGGAATTCTCCTTGGACACAAGTTAGTCAGGATTACTGTGGCCATCCCAGGATTCCTGGATTGACACCAGCAAATAGTAGCGATTTTGGAGAACAATTACAAGTATTCCCCCCATCGAGGGGATGTGTGTCTCCTCAGGAAGCTTTTCCTTGGCTTTCCTGGGTGTCCTAAATTCCCTGGCAGTACAACAGGCCTGGCTTTGGCTGCTGAGTGGCTCTAACAAGCTTGTTGTAAATGATGTGCCCAGCTTTAATGCTGTGTAATGAAGCAAGATAATGAATGTTTATAGTTATTAAAGTGATAACTTCCTACTCCAGCTAATATTCAGCATAAAATTACTTTTGGGTTCCTCTCTGTGTTGGCACATGCACATGGTTGTACAGTGGGATAAAGGAATGCCCAGAATTCCATTGAAAGGAGCATCAATTCTCTCCTGTTGGACACGAAATCTCTCCTGGGAGCTGCAGTTTCTCAGCTGCCCAACTAAGAAATCCACCCCAAATGGTTCTGGGATTCATCTGATCTCTTGCAAGGCTCCTGTGGCTGAGGTGGAATCACTCACAGCTTAGTCCTGCTCTATTTAGGCCACGTTCATGGCCTAACAAACAGCCCTTTGCTGTGAGTCAGAGCCTCATTCGGTGCTACAGATTTAATAACAAGTTATTGACAAAAGAAAAACTATAAATATTTCACGTAGTACTTACAAAAGACAAACAACCCAAATCCTGTAGCTCAAACCCAGCTCTTTGCTTGGTAAATGTCACCAAAGTCAGACTTAATTTACTTTATCTTTAACTGCTTGTTAAAACAAGTAATAGTTGGTTTTTTTTCCCTTTGAAAAATGCCAGTGCACCTGTGGAGTGTTTAAATCAGGTTTCACTGTCAGGAATAGAAATCACACTGTGGAAATACCTGCCAGGGGGTTTTTTCCCAACCAAGGTGTGCAGACCAAGGTTATTGCTGCTGGTACTTGGAATATTAATACTGATACTAATGCACATAGAGAAGATGGTGATTTTCCCTGCATCCCTTAGACCTTGGGAAAGATCTCTTTTTCCATGTGACTCCAAGTTTCCAAGTTTCCAACCTGCCCACCAGTGTTCCTGCAACATCAGCCCAGCCTGGGTTGTCTCCCTGTAACAATAATAATTTTATTATTTTTTATTTATTATTCCAGTAAAAAAAGGTAAAATTTCCATTCAGTCTCTTAGATGGTGGGAACAACATTTTTAAGGGTTTTTGTGGTATTTGTACCCAGTTGTGCTTTGGAGCCAGTGGATGTTTCTGGTTCACTCCCTGTGTTTCCCAGTCAGGCCCCTCTACAACTGTAAATAAATTCAACGAGGTAAAATGAATCTTAGTCCCTTGGCCAGAATATAAATAAGGCAAATTAATTAAAATCCCCGAATTGAAGTGTGCCATGGCTGCTTCCCTGCAGCAGCTGAGGAGGATTTCAGTGATTTTATTGCAGATGTGGCTCTGTTTGCTGCACCCAAACTGGGGGTGATGGTTGTGAGAGGTTTGTCCCCTGGGAAGGGCTGGTGCTGCCCCTGTCCTGGGACAATTTGGGTAAGGGGTGGTCTGAGCTGTCCCTGCAGTGGGGGTGTCACAGATCCACCCCAGGATGAGAACTGGTCAAGGGAAGTGTTCATTCCATGGACTGTTCTAGTGGAAAGTGTCCAAGGCCAGGTAGGACCCCCTGGGACAGTGGGAGGTGTCCCTGCCCATGGCAGGGGTGGCACTGGGTGGGATTTAATATCCCTCCAACCCCACCCAGTGTGGGATTCTGGGATTTTAAGAAATCCCTGTGTACTTCACAGCCCACTGTGATTTCAAGAGCTGAGGATCTTAAGCCTCAACTCAGAAACCATCATTAAAACTGAGAGAGAGAATCACATTTCTGGTTTCTACTTCACTGGTGTCAAAATTCCAAACCTCATTTAGAAGTGAAGTCCTCATAGAAATGAGCAGTTGAAGATTTGACTCTGAGACACAAAGGGTTGGTTCATGCAGAAATAATTCCTGTGCCACGACTCAGAGCTGGTGGAACTTCTGAAGGTTTGATGCTGCATAATTCAGTGAGTTCTCTCACAATTGCATCCTGTTAAACCAAGAGGCTGAGGTTTTGTGCTGGGCTTTCCACGAGGCTGGAACTAAATCAGGGAAGTGTTGGAAGTGGGACCACGTGGGGCAGAGAGAAGAGTTTTGGGAGGTGAAGGGTGTGGGGGGATCATCCTCCTCATCCCCTCCTGGTGGGGCAGGTGCTCCTGGGGCACCCATGGGTGCAGGGTGGTGACCCCCAACCCTGCTCAGGGCTTGCTGGTGCATCTTGTTTGCCATGATGGGATAATGGAATAATTCAGGAGCCTTTTATCCAGTGCCAGCTGCTGTTCCAGGCTCAGGAGGTCATGGGGTGAGGTGCTGCTGCACTGAGAAAATGGCCAAAAATCTAATATTAACGTTTTCCTCCCATTTTTGGGACTACATTATGCTCTGTAATGCAGGAACCAGCAGAGCCCAAAGTGATCTTGGTGGAATTTTGGACACACAGGAAGAAGGTGGCAGGGCCTGCTCTGAGCCCTGGGTTACATCTCATTTGTGTTTTGCTGATGGGAGAACAGAGATGTCCCAGTCATGGCCTTGGAAAGGGGAATTGGGAGGAAGGAATCCTCAAAGTGGGATTCCAGAAACGCTTAAATAGTTGAGACTTTAATAGAAATATTTATAATTGCTTTAATTACTCTGCTCCCTGTGAGCTGGGAATGGCTGGAGTTGTGTCAGGGCAGGGGGAGGTTGGAGCTCAGGATCCAGGGAATGGCTGGAGTTGTGTCAGGGCAGGGGGAGGTTGGAGCTCAGCACCAGGTGGTTCTTTGCCCACAGGGTGGGTGGGCACTGCCCAGGCTCCCCAGGGCAGTGGGCACAGCCCCAAGGCTGCCAGAGCTCCAGGAGGGCTGGGATGATCCTCTGGGACAGGGGGGGATTGGTGGGGTGTCTGTGCAGGGCCAGGGGTGGGACTGGGTGATCCCTGGGGGTCCCTCCAGCCCAGGATATTCCATGATTCCATATCCATCAAAGCCCAGAGAAGGATCAGCCCCTTTGGGCACAGGGTGAACAGTTTTGGGTTTTTTTCTCTGGCTGAGCAGAACAGGTTGGTTTGGTTGCTTATTTTGCTGGTAAATGCAGAGGGTGATGGAATCCCATGGCCTTTGTGAACCACAGACCAGCAGGATTCCTTCAGGTTATGGAGCTCTGCCTAAACTATTGTCCAAACCCAGCCCCACTTCCCCTGCCAGGCAGGAGCCCTAAAGCTGCTTTTCCTAGGAGAATAGTGGCATTTGATTTCTTTGTGCTGCATTCCCACCTTTTCCCACCCCTGGCCCTGCTGGGACCCTCCCCCAATCCCACCCTGTGCCTCAGGGTGTCTCCAACATTTCACTGCTTATCTAAAAGTTATCTAAAAATTAAAAAACAGTGAGAAAAAGCTCCCAGGCAGGGTTTGTGCTTCCAGCCTTCTGGAGCTGTGGGATGTGAGCCTGGGCAGAGTGTGGAGCAGAGCAGCCCCCCAGGGACCTTCAGGGCCTTCAGGGCTTGGCAGCCTTGGCTTTTCTAAGGGCCTTCAGGGGCTGTTTGATAGTCCTGCTATTTTTGTTATTAAATATGTCAGTTTTAATACCATCGTTATGAGGCTGCTTTTACAGCTCCTGTGATGAGAAATCTCATTAAAAGTTTAAATGGTTTCTGTGAAGTCTTGATGGTCACAGAGTTCTCAATTCAATTTGGGCTTTTTTTTTTCCCCCCCAATTAAACAGCGACATCAGGAGATGGAACCAAGGGGGTGAATTCAGGAAGGGTTTGGATGATCCTCTCAGGCACAGGGTGGGATTGTCGTGTGCAGGGCTAAGGGTTCCTTCCAACTGGGCATATCCTGGGATTCCTGCCTGGGATACAGGAGCAGAGGAAGGAGCACAATGCCCAGGGCTGGGCAGGGTGAGCCTTGGGGTGGGTGTATGGCCTTGAAGAACCATTTCTCCCCAAAAAGGAGCTAAAAAAGCTGCTAAAACCCCATTTAAACAATTCCTCTGAGAAATCTTTCACATGGAGGTGCTTCAGCTTTCCCAAATGGAGCAGCAAGACTTGGAGGAGCAACCAGGGGAGTGACTGCCTGGGATTAATTCCTGGCAGAGCCACAGGGGAGAGAAGACAGGGAGGATTTTTACAAGGGTTTTTTGGGGGATATTTCATGCCCACTGAGCCCAGAGGGTTGGTGTGGGACTGGGCACAGCTGGTACCATCACTCTCATGGAATAATGGAACAGTTGGACCTGGAAGGGACCTTCAAAGGTCATCAAATCCAACCCCCTGCACTGTCCCCCTCCTTCAGAGTTCCCTTGGTTGTTTTTTAATTGGTAGTGGTTTTTTCAAGCCTCAATAACACAGGATAGAATTTAACAAAAAAGGCTAAAGTGACACTTCAGCTTTTAGGGGTGGTTGACTTGTTTTGATTCCACTTTGGTTTTGAAGCTACATTTTATTTGTTTTGCTGCTTGTTTGGTGGAAATTGCAAAAAACCAGGTTGTTAAAAGGAAGAGAAAGTGGAGAGAGAAATCTTCCCCCAGCACAGCTCGTTGCAGAAGGTGCTCATTGACACTCAGTCCTGACTCTGCAGATTTGCAGAAATACTTGCTGACTTTCCATCTCACATCTCCCCTTCCCGCTCCAATAAGCAATTTTCTTCAGCATTTACTGGTTCCTGAAGTGGTTATGGCATTGCATATTGAAATGAAAGCTGAAATTATCCTGCAGAAACAAAAGTGCAGCTACTGCTCGTGCTGGGGGGGAGGCTCTGGGCCAGCAGGGACCTGTTTGTGGAGAGTCATGGAATGGGTTGGAACCTTAAATCCCATCCAGGGCCACCCCTGCCATGGGCAGGGACACCTCCCACTGTCCCAGGTGGATCCAACCTGGCCTTGGACACTTCCAGGGATGGAGCAGCCACAGCTTCTTTGGGAATTCTGTTCCTGTCCCTCCCTGCCCTCTCAGGGTGGAATTCCATCCCAATATCCCATCTAAACCCTCTGGCAGTGGGAAGCCATTCCCTGTGTCCTGTCCCTCCAGCCCTTGTCCCAAGTCCCTCTCCAGCTCTCCTGGAGCCCCTTTAGGCTCTGGAAGGGGCTCCAAGGTGTCCCTGGATCCTTCCCTTCTCCAGGTGAACATTCCCAGCTCTCCCAGCCTGGCTCCAGAGGGGCTCCAGCCCTTGGAGCAGCTCCGTGGCTCCTCTGGACTTTCCCCAACAGCTCCATGTCCTTATTTTCTGGGCTCTTCTGGCAGGAAAACAATGCACCCCAAGGCATGGCTGGAGGTGGCTGGGGAGTGTGGGAACCTTTTGTACCCCCAGGATTTCGGGGATGTTCACTGAAGGTGCACAAATGGACAGAACCGGGTGGCTGGAGGCAGAAAACCTGCTGGCTCAGCTTTCCTGGGAAGCTCCAATGCTGTCCCTGGGTGTCCACTCAGGGTCAGGTCACCCTGCCAGGGAATCCAAAGTGGGCAACACCAAGAGGTCACTGATGTCTCGTCAGGAAAATGAAGTGGCTGATTCTGTGCTCCTCCTCTGCAATAAATTGAGGTGTCTGCAATAACTTCATAGCAGCACAGATCATTTTGAAGGAAGAATGTTCCCAGGTGAGGAGCAGTGCAGGGACAGTGATGTAAACCCGGGTCAGCCCAGCTCAGACTGGGATCTAATCCCTGTTCTCCGTGTGATTTGTACCTTGGAAACACCTCCTGCATCAAATGAGGGGAAACTGTGTCATCTCTTCACTCCCAAAACCCAGTTGTCGTGGGCAGAGGCTGTGAGGGCAGAGCTGACATTGCAGAGCAGCCCTGGGGCTGCAGCAGTGTTGGGTCCTGGGCTGGTCTGTGCTGGGGGAGGCACCTCCCTCCTCCTGCCATGGACCTGGGCCCGAGGGTGGCACATCCCCACTGTGTCCTCAGCCACCAGCTTTGCCCTTTGTGCCCCTCGGAACACGATTCCAGCTTTTTGGGGAGTTCCTTTGTGCCATGGAGAAGCTGCTCGTGGAGTGGGGTGAGAAAAGCAATGGCAGGAGTTGGGAAATGGGAATCCAAATGGACATTCCTGGGTTTGCCCTGATGTTCAGCCAGGAGAAGGGACAGGAGGAAGAAGTGGCACCAAACCCACCTTGGCAGCAGCTCCTGAGTGCCAGGAATTCCCTGGGAGCCTCCTGCTTGGGAAGGGCTGTTGGTCCATCCAGCTGCACTCCTGGAAGGGTTGGTCCAGGCTGGAATGCTGCACTCCTGGAAGGGTTGGTCCAGGCTGGAATGCTGCACTCCTGGAAGGGTTGGTCCAGGCTGGAATGCTGCACTCCTGGAAGGGTTGGTCCAGGCTGGAATGCTGCACTCCTGGAAGGGTTGGTCCAGGCTGGAATGCTGCACTCCTGGAAGGGTTGGTCCAGGCTGGAATGCTGCACTCCTGGAAGGGTTGGTCCAGGCTGGAATGCTGCACTCCTGGAAGGGTTGGTCCAGGCTGGAATGCTGCACTCCTGGAAGGGTTGGTCCAGGCTGGAATGCTGCACTCCTGGAAGGTTGATCCAGGCTGGAATGCTGCACTCAGGTGGGTCCACGTGCAAATTTTGGCTCCAGAAGGATGAGCCCAACCTGCTGTTCCTGAGCCACGAGGGGAAAGCAGAGGGTTTGCTTTCCCCAAAGCTCTGGGATGGTTTAAGACCCAAATTTAAGACAGGCCAGTAATGAAGATGCAGGAGGAGAGTTCTGGAGTGGGCTCTGTAGGATTAATTGGCACATCCCTGGGATTTGGCTCTGCTCCAGAGCACATCTCACTTAATTATCTGAAATGCTGGTGACACACAGCTTGCCAATTGTTCAACATGCTCATTTATTTCTGATTTGATCTTGGAGGGAACGAGGGATCATTGCACATAAAAACATAACCACCATAAACTCACAAATGTTGTTTTTAAAGAAATTGTATCAGTTTCTCTTAGCACCTCATATTGTTTTTCAGTTCCAATTTGTGTGTTATTTCCTGATGAAAACAAACAGTGATTCAGGTTTGGTGTAACCCAGAGATTCCTGGAGAGGGGAAATATGGAATGACATGTTAAAATGCTCCTGGGAGTGTCCAAGGCCAGGTTGGATCACCTGGGATGGTGGGAATTGTCTCTGCCCATGGCAGGGGTGGCACTGGATGGGCTTTGAGCTCCTTCCAACCCAAACAGAAGCACTTGGTGGAGGCTCATGTTGTGTTTTCTGGCTCCCAGAGATTTATTAAACCTGATTCCCAGAGGTGTTAATAAATCAGGATGGAGCCACAGGAGCACTCAGTGTTCAACCTGAGCTGTTTGGAGGAGCAGGGTCAGTTGTCCAAGCACAAGGGGCAATTCTGGGCCTAAAAATCCCATTTCACTTCCATTCACCTCTGATTTTTGGAGCACTGCTTGGCCTCTCCTGCCTTTGCAAGGAAGGTGTGTTTGCATTTTGTTTCTCCCCTTGGTTTTAAAAATAAAATTCAAAGCAAAATCAATGCAGAAAGTGCTGTTTTTTCCACTTTTGCCCTTAAAGCTGCAGAATTAGTGGCAGTTAAACAGTGAGATTCCCAAATCTGCCTGGGAATCCCAGCTGGGGGGTTGTGCAGCTTTACTTCCCTTTGGGTACCAGGTTTGTTTTAATTTCTTTAAAATTTTTAAATTTTAACATTTGTTTTAATTTCTCTTTGCAGTTTGAACCACCCCTGTTCTCCTTAAGCTCCCTGACTTCTCTCTATTGCCCTTGAACATTTTTCAGCCCATTTGTACATATTTCTAGGAGGCATTTTTGCAGTGGCTGTTGCCCACAGCTCATCTGGGTCTGCTGCAATGCTCTGAGCCCTTTAAAATTTCCTGGCAAACCCCTGTTTTCCAGCCCAGAGCAGGGATTTTTGGTGGGACTGGCAGGAAACCCAACGTGTGGCACTGCAGGAACTTGTGTTGCTCCTGGGGTTTGGTTTGGCTCGGGAAGGATCCCTGGTTTTCATCCTTTTTGGCACCTTAGAAAGTGCCCTGTTTTTTTTGTGTCCTGGTGCTGCTCATTTCCTGGGACACTGAGGAGTGATGAGACCCCTGTGGGCACCACTGAGGAACCCAAGGCATTGCAAACAACCAAGTGCAAACCAACCCCGAGATTCCCAGTATTTCCAAATTTGGGAAATGCACAGAAACAGGTTGAGAGCATAAAGCTGAGGGCGAGGGAATTCCATGAGAATTCCTGCTGTAGGGATTTCCCTGGGACAGTGGGAGGTGTCCCTGCCCATGGCAGGGGTGGCACTGGGTGGGATTTAAAATCCCTTCCAACCAAATCCATGCTGGGATTCTTGGAAAGTGGCAGTTCTGTGTCTTAGGTTCTAATTTGCACACAAATATTAAGATTTCTGTGAAATTTATACAAAAGAATCAGGTCATGGCTGATTTAAGCACAGAAACTTGTGTCCAGACATATCATGAGCCAACATTTTCCCTTTTTTTAAAGATCCTTTTCCCAAAACATCCTTTTTCTCCTCAAAGCTGGAGAGAAACGAAGTTCAAAGAATTTATTTCTTTATCAAGTGTGTCTGAAAGTGCTCCAAGTCCTTCAACCTTCATCCAGTGGTAGATTTATGTCTCAGGGAGTATCAAGAGCAGCTTTTCCAGGGGTGAGATGGAATCTGGAATGCTGCTCCTGTCTGCAGTGTGAGAAATGAAGTTTTTCAAGGAAATTGAGTTGTTGGGAGGAGGATGGAAGAATTGGGGGAAAAAAAGCTCTTTTATTGGAGAAGAACAACTGGTGTGAGATTAATTTGTGACTTGAGGAAGCAAAGGATTTCCTCAGGACCCTGCAGGGTCACCACCCTGAGGTGGGTGTTCTGTGCCCAGGGATCTGGGGGGGCACTTCAGAGACCCCCAAACCAGCCCTGAAAATCCAAATATACCAATATTACTGAGTTTTCTTTGGGCTGCAGGGAGGGGTTGCGGTGTGTGAGGTGTCCTTGGGAAGTATCAGAAGATTTGAGCAGATTTCTACTTTCTTTTTCTCTCTAAACAAGCAGAAAGTTGCATCTCATTGCCAGATGTGCTCCCATTCCTGCTTTCCAGCCCAGCTGAGGGGCTGTTGGCAGCAACAGGGCAGAGCCACACACCAGGATTCCAGCAGAAATTCCAGCAGGAAGCTTTTTCCACAGAGAGTGACCAACCATTGGAATGTGGTGCCCAGGGAGGTGCTGGAATCCCCATCCCTGGAGGGGTTTGGGAAGGGACTGGTGGGCCCTGAGTGCCCTGGGCTGGGGACAAGGTGGGGTCGGGTCACAGGGTGGATTCGATGATCCCAGGGGGGTTTTCCAACCTCCTTGACTTTGGGATGACAAACAGGGCTGGGCATCCTCCCCTTCCCCCAGTTTTGGGGGATCTGGGTGTCACAAAGAGCTGCAGGTTGTGGATGTTCTGTCACCCAGGGAGGGGACAGAGCACAGGGGACACTGGGGCTTCTCCAGGGGGGGTTTGGGTGGCAGTGGGGACAGGGCTGAGCCTTCCAGCACTGCAGGTGTTTGGGGGCTCAGCAGGGCAGGGACCTGCAGGACAGAGGCAGATCCACAAAGTGCTGAATCCTTTTAAAGAAGGTGTCTGGGCCTTTCAAAGAAACACAGGAAGGAAGGGAAATTCCTCCAAGGCTTCCAGGCAGTGTTTACCCAGCAAAAATTGCCGTGGGGAAGAATGTGGAATGTCCTTGAGGAGAAGGGGGAGCAGAGCTGAGGGATGAGGGTGGAGCTGCAGGAGGCTCCATGGTGGGTAAAACTCAGGGTTTTAATGTTGNTTCCAACCCTAATGATTCCATGATCCCACTGGTGCCAATGTCCTTGAACTGGCTGAGCATCCCTGGGGCTGGGAATGGGCAAATTCCTCCAAAGTGGGGTTCCAGTAGTGAAAGAATTGGACCAGCCATGGATTTATTGTGCTTCCCTCCTGCCCAGGCCCATCCTGGCAGCACCAGGGCTGGAATTCCCTGCTGCCCTGGGTTATATGAGGCAGGAACTCTGTGCTGGGCCTTCTGCCTGACCTGCTTCATCCTGGGCACACACTTCTTGAGGCTGTTACCTTCTCTTCCAGGGTGTGTGAACTCTCCCTGTTCCTGTCTCAGTCCCAATCCCCCGGGAAGCACTAGGGATGCAGCAGGATGAGTCCAGTGTGAACTGGTGCCCAGGGTTTTATAAAGCTGTGCTGTCCCTGCAGCATCACGTTGCATTTTCATTCCCAGCTTGGCTCCCAGAGCTCCCCACCCACGGCCTTTCTCACATCCACAGGGCTGGGATCAAATCCCTCTCAGGGGCTTTAGTGCCTGGAGTTCAGTGACTCCAACAGTGAGGGGGGTGTGGAAACCAGGTCAGTGACGGGGGTGTAGGTGCTCTTTGGGCACAGAACCCCCTTTCCCTTTTTCCTTTCCCAGTCTCTGGTCTCCCCTTTCCCTTTTTCCTTTCCCTGTTTCCATGTTGTCAAGGCTGTTCCTCCATGGCAGGGTATGGGATGAGGCTGCTGGGTTCCTGCCCTGCAACCCTGAGCTCATTAGCTCATTAGCTGAGGAGTTAATTACTGTGTGGCTTTACTCACCTGCTCCTCAATTTTCTCTTCCTTCCAGCAGTTTCCAGGCATTTGGGTGAGATTCCTTCCCACTGGAATGATTTTCTTTAACCCAGTTTTGTGGTGTGGTGTTAAAACCGAGTCACAGAATCCCACACTGGTTTGGATTGGGAAGGACCTTAAATCCCACCCAGTGCCCCCCCTGCCATGGGCAGGGACACCTCCCACTGTCCCAGGTGGCTCCAACCTGGCCTTGGACACTTCCAGGGATCCAGGGGCAGCCACAGCTTCTCTGGGAATTCTGTTCTAGTCCCTGCACATCCTCACAGATTCCTCACAGGATTCCTTCCCAATATCCCACCTAAATCTCCCCTCCTTCAGCTGTGTGGGATGGGGAAAAGAAACAGCCTTTAAATATTGTTTATTCGCAGTAACAAAGGTGGAAATGTTAATTTTCTCTCCTGGGACAAATCTAATCTCTAATTTAATTTATCTTTAATTTAATTTGGCTCCTGGTTTCTGCTGGAGGTGAGGAAGAGTTGGTCAGTTCTGTGAAGGTGAATCACCCATTTTATTCTTCAAGATGCTTAAAAAACTGTGAAAAAAAAGCCAATTCAGACATGGGTGTCCATTATAACCATTCCCAGCTCAGCCAGTGTGGCTGTGCCCATTCCCAGAGTGGTGTCCCAGGAGCAGAGAGGGGACATTCCCTGGGATTTCAGGTGCCTGAGC
This sequence comes from Calyptomena viridis, assembly GCA_013390005.1. Lineage (NCBI taxonomy): Eukaryota > Metazoa > Chordata > Aves > Passeriformes > Eurylaimidae > Calyptomena > Calyptomena viridis. The sequence continues at coordinate 15,328 of WEIV01011229.1, read as the reverse complement.
AGCCCCCTGTCCCTGGGGAGGGATTTGCTGAGCTGGGGATGGAGCTGTGCCTGGAGTGGCCCTTCTGCTCCACCCTGCAGATGCCCAGGCTGGGGTGGGCAGCACAGCCCTGGGCACCAGCAGCTGGGGGGGTCTGGGGGGTCCCTGCACCCTCTGCAGGGGCACTGGGGGTCCCAGTCCTGCTCTCCAGCTCTCCCCTCTGGGTTCCCTCCCGTCCTGCAGGGCAGGGATGCAGAGCAGGGCAGGGTTTCACTTGCAGGAGCATCTTCACAGCTCCGACCCTTCCACTCGTGTGCCTCTGTCCTCCTTTGTGCTCGGGGTGTCCTTGCAGTGAGGGGGTGGCTCTGTGTGTGCAAAAGGCACTGCAATAACCTCTCACAATGGGCACATGTTCCCTGAACACACACTTTGCTCCTCAGGCCTCCCTGGCTCTGCAATAATCCCAAACTCTGGAGTGAAGAGCATTTTTATCCTCCCTCCCTCCCTCTCCTCAGGATTGTTTTAGAGTAAAACTTGCCTCAATTTAATCATAAAACACTCAGAGTGTGGGCTCCTGTTGAGGTGTCATTCCACCCAGGTTACGTTCAGTTCAGACCAGGAGCTGGTATTGCAGTGTGACATTCAACTCAATCCAGACTTTATTTGTATTCCAAATCCATCTGTTGCAAAGACTGCTCTTTATGAGCTCAAAGAGCTATAAAGCATAAATATTTATTCCTTAAAGGTTAAGATTGCCTTAAATCATTCCAGCTTATTTAGTGAGCAGCACTTATAATTAAAATAAGCAGTTGAACTCGGATCTGCATGTATGAAATAAATATATATGTGTGTGTATGTGCTTGAGTCTGATGCTGATGGAAGCTGTGGGATAATTGCTTCCATCACATCAGAAGATGCACTGATATCATCCCTGGATTTGGTAATAAATCAACATAAAGAAGCAGTTGAAATTATATAATGGCAAGTCACGTTGAACAGGCAACATAAAGTGTGGTGGGAGAGAGAGCAGAGCTCAGCTCAGGTGCTGTGTGAACTGCAGGGGCATCATTGTGCCCTTGGGAGAATGATTCCAGTCTTGGGTGTAAAGAATTCATGGAATCCCAGAATGGTTTGGGTTCGAAGGACCTTAAATGCCATCCAATCCCACCCCTGCCATGGGCAGGGACACCTCCCACTGTCCCAGTTGGATCCAACCTGGCCTTGGACACTTCCAGGGCTCCAGGGGCAGCCACAGCTTCTCTGGGAGTTGTGTTCTAGTCCCTCCCCACCTCCCAGGGAACAATTTGTTCCCAATCTCTGTAAAAGCTGCCCCAAAGGTGGTGCTGGGGGCTGTGATGCCCAGCCATGCCCGGGACAGGTTTGGATGAGCTTTTCTCCAAGGACTCCAGGAATGTGGAGCTGCCTGAGCCAAGACTGTCCCCAGGACTGTTCAGCTCTGGGAAAGGAGCTGCTCCAAACCTTTTGGGGGCACAGGTTCCCAGCTGAGGACAACTGGAGATTCCCAGTCGTGCTCATCTCTCATATGGTTGGATTTGTCCTTGTATTTAAGGGTGGTTGTTTGGGATAAGTCTGGAAGAGCTGCACAACCTTTTCCAAGGATATTGTTGTAGGTAACAAGTGGTTCACACACCCCACCCAGATGAGATGATGAAACACCATTTCCATCTGTCTCTGATACCTCTGAAATCACCAGGATTAAAATCTCCTCTTTTGTTGTCATTAAAACTAATTTAAAAAGCCAGAGAAACCCCAAACCCTCTTGCTGTATCAAATATAATTCCTGGAATTAATTGTGTGGAAATGTACCTGTAAGTTAGAGCTGGAAATGGTCTCCAAGGGTCTGGAAACCACAATTTCAGTGTGTTCCTGCTGAGCATCTGAGGGGCTGGGGAGGATCTGCTCCTGTGCTGTGGAATTAGAGACACCTTCAATTCCAGAGCTGGAATTGATGAGTTTCCTTCTATCCAGAGAGTCTTCAAAGTTAATGGTTTTGCCAGAGGCTTTGACAGAAGCACAACTGAGAAACTCTTGTTGCCTGAGGTCTGAACAGGGGCTGGGAATGGTTCAGTCCCTTGTTAGAGGTGACTGAGGTACAGGAGCCTCCAGACACATCGGTGCTGTTGGGAGGACAACAAACACCCCCTGACCTGCTGCTCTTCCCTAAATCCTCTATTTATCACTTCCCACTGATCACAGGACTCAGCAGAGGAATTTCTTTATTGTGTCCTGCAGGAATTTCTCTTATCTTGACTTAATGCTGGAAAAAGAAAGAAAGGAAATAATGTAATGTTTCTTTTCCTGATGTTTTTGCTGCAGCTTGTAGCCCCCTCTCCCAAGGAATTCCTGCAGGTGGGAAGGTGGGAGGCCCTGGCACAGGTTCCCAGAGAAGCTGTGGCTGCCCCTGGATCCCTGGGAGTGTCCAAGGCCAGGTTGGAGCCACCTGGGACAGTGGGAGGGGTCCCTGCCCATGGCAGGGGGGGCACTGGATGGGGTTTGAGGTCCTTCCAACCTAAACCAGTGGGGGATTCCACAGTTCTGTGTTGGTGAGAGTTGTGTTCAGTGTTGTGCTTTGGCACCTGGAATTGTAGAAACACAAATCAGTGAAGGGGTTGAGAGTGTGTGAGTTTTTATAAGAGTGCAGGTTTCAGGAATAATCCATATTATCCCCAAATGCAGAGAAGTTGGGATGGGAGCTGTTTGATAGTCCATAAATACTCAGGGTCAGTAAACCCTGCAGCTTGGATTGCACTTGAGAAATAAGTTATTCCCAGAGTCTGTCTAAAAGTGGGGATATGTCCCTACTGCCAGGTCACTTTGGAAATGGTGGCTTGTAAATAGGACATGGAACTGCTAATGGGACACCTGAATTTGGGTCTGAAATGAGCTGGTTGTGTGGCTCTTGTGTGGGTTTCCCTCTTTCCAAAGGATGATTTTGTTCCCAGTTAATGGGAAATTAAAGCTTTGACCTCGAATTTGGCAACAGCCCCGAATTCTCCAGGACTGAGTAGCCTGGTTTAATTAGCACAATTCCAGCAGCAAACCTGGATTACTGACTTGTCATGAATAATGTAGACGAGCACATGAGTGATTTTGTATTTGGGACCTTGTCTGAGCAGACTCCCATTCCCTGGACAAAGCTGCAGTTTTGAATCATTGGCAAAATAATTTCCCATGGGTAGAGTGGGACACCAAGAGTTTGTGAAGAATACCAGTAGAAACCAGAGGTGTGTTAATTGAAATAAGCAACCTGATCTTGCAGTGCTCTGCTCTGAAGGCATTAATCTATCCATGCAAATATTTGGAGGGCCGTGTTTTCATTAATTTCAGATTTCTGGTGGTGTTTTATGGCCAGGCTGGAGCAGGAACTGAGCAAAACACAAACCCTCTTGTTGTGACAGTGCCAGGGGGTGCAGGGGGACACGTCCAGCAGGAGCTGAACTCACAGAACCCTTAGGGTTGTTAAACCCTCTGAGATCAGCACCGTGTGCCACACAAGAGTTCTGGGCAACAGCTGGGTTGTTTAAAGGCATTTTTGTTTACTGGGGGGGAAAACCCCCAATTTCCTTGTGGTTTGAACACAGGTTCTGGCTCCAGGCTGGATGCCCACGTGGGTCCTTTGGTGCCAGCCCAAGTGACCCGTGTCACCGCCGTGGCCGCGCCCGCCCTGACGTTGGTGGCCACCAACCTGCTGGAGCAGCCACTGCCAGGTGGGTCCTGTTTCCATGTCCTGCTGCCAGGAGTGAGGCACACGTGGGGTGTCTGTGTCCTCCCGGGCCATCTGGGGTTCCTGTGCTCACAGGGATGGGGGGCCCCGCAGAGAGTCACCTCCAAATTCATGGTGGTGGTTTTGGTCGTGGGGTTGTTTCCTCATTCCAGCATTTCATGGGACAAAAGGCAGGTCTTGGGCTTTCCACGGCCCATGGCTGTGGTTTTCACCAGCTAAAGATCCTGGTGGTTATCAGGAGTCACTGGGGACCAGTTCAGGAGTCATTTATGTGATCCTTCACCCCGAAGGATCAGACTTTGTAGCCCAGAGAAGCTGTGGCTGCCCCTGGATCCCTGGAAGTGTCCAAGGCCAGGTTGGAGCAGCCTGGGACAGTGGGAGGTGTCCCTGCCCATGGCAGGGGTGGCACTGGGGGGGATTTAAGGTCCTTCCAACCCAACCCAGTGTGGGATTCTGGGATGTTCAGGACAGTGACAAGTGGCACCTCTTGGGCAGTGCTGGCTCTGTGCCTGGAAAATCCAAGTGTGAAATGAGCTTGTCCTTGACCTCTGCCCCAACTCTTTGTCCTTGTTGTTTTACACTTCCTTCCCATTACACATCTCCAGAAAAAAGAAAGGGGAGGGTGGGAAGTGATTGCTGTGGGAAGGAGAAAAGCTCAGCTCAAGGAGACTTGGTTTAAAAGGGGAAAGGAGTGCTTGGAAGGTCCAGGGAAACTGGTGGGAGCAGCAAACACACTGATTAAAGGGGAGAATAGCACACAAAGGCAGGAGCTGGAATGGGATCTGGTCCCTGAACCAGTGGGGATGGGGTGAAGGTGGGATCCAGCAGGACATGGTCCTGGCTCATGTGGCCCCCACAAATCCCACATCTGGACTGAACAGGAACCAGCAGAGGAGGAGTTGGGAAGCAGGGAGGCTTTAGGCTTATCCCAAAAACCAGAGCAATGAGATTGTGGGGAAAGACAGAACTGGAGATCCGGGGGGATGATAAAACCTGCACTGCTTGGATGTGTGCACTTCAGTAAACCCAATTCCCAGAAGCATTTAGAACCAAAATTTTAAACTTCTTTTGAGATTAATGAAGGTTTGGCCTCCTACCTTTGCAAAACAAATTTTTATTATGTCTCATCCACAGCTTCTCCTGCTGTGAATCCCTCTTCCCTCTTCCCCTCCCTCCCTAATTCTGCTTTTTAATCAGATATTGTGATTACACCCCAACATCCTCTGTGATGTACCTGAGGTAGTCCTGCTGCCTCACCTTTCCTTTCATGCTGTGAATTATTCATGTCTCTGCTCCTGCTCTGGAGTCTGGGAGAAGCTTCTTTAATCCCATATCCTCATCCTCCATCTCCAGCAGCTGCAGGGACACAGCAGGGGCAATTACACCTCTGAGTTTAGGGGCAAAAAAAGGTGTTGGAAATATGTTGTGGTGCCTCCCTTGTCAGGCTGCAGTTTGGTTTATGCACTTAAGTTGGAGAGGAGGGGAAAAAAGGGTTAATTAACGAGTCAGTTTGAACAAAGAGTAAATCCTTCACCCCGGTGCTGTTTGGGGGCTCAGTGTCCCCCCTTGGCACAGAAACCTGAGCCCACAGGGTTGGATATTCCTGCCCTCACTGGGAACTCCTGAGCTTGAGGAGGAGCCACAGCTGGAATTATTTTTCCCTTTACATTTTACTTAGGAAAAACCATTCTGTGCTCAACTGTGGCTATAAAACTAAATGACTCCTGCAGTGCACAGGGACTTTCAGGACTTTGCTTTGTTATTTTATTTTCTTTGATTGTTTTTTCTATTCCCATCTTGTTTTCTGTGTGCTGAGTGTCCCAAATGTTGTGTTTCCCAGGTGGATGGTTCAGGAGCTGCTGCTTCTGCAGCTCCCAAGTCTCTCCCTGGGGCTCCAGGATTTCCACCTTAAAGGCTCCAGAATTTTAGGCAGAGTTCAACAACAAGGTTTGGGCTCATTTAGGATCAGATCTCACGATTTATGTAGCCCAGCCAAGCATTCCTGGGCCTGGGGAGCTCCAGGAAAACTGGCACAGGAGGCTCAGACCACTCAGAATGGGGACCAGACCCAGTGCCAGAGGGCAGGGATGGGTGGGATATTGGGAAGGAATTCCTCCCTGGGAGGGTGGGGAGGGACTAGAAGAGAATTCCCAGAGAAGCTGTGGCTGCCCCTGGATCCCTGGAAGTGTCCAGGGCCAGGCTGGGTCCCTGTGCCATCCCTCCAGTGTCCCAGACCTTCCCGAGCACATTCCTGGGATGTCCTTTCCATTTCCAGGAGCCAGGCAGGAGAAGGTGGAGGTGGGCACTGACCCGGGGTGTGATTTCACTGTGTTCAAAGCCCAGTGTTCCTGGTAAAGCTTTGATTCCTGAGGGAAGGAAGATAAATGTAGAGCCCCCTTTGATATGTATCAGCTGCTCCCTTCTCCTGCCTCCTTTCATGTGGAAATTAATTGCTCTGGTTTGTAAATGTTCTTTTTCTCGACCCATAAAAACTGAGTAAGTCATCTCTGAGCAAAATGACATGGATTTCACTTTTTATTACTCTGAATTATTCCAAGTGAACCAGTCAGATGGCTGAGGCTCCAGCCTGTTCCTCAGTGCAGCTCCTGTTACATGTGGGGCTGTTCCATGCTCTGAGTGATTTTAAACCTAATTGAATTGTTTTGGCATGTGAATCTGCCATATGGAGTCACAGGATGGTTTGGATTGGAAGGAACTTTAAATCCCATGCAGTGCCACCCCTGCCATGGGCAGGGACACCTCCCACTGTCCCAACCTGGCCTTGGACACTTCCAGGGATGGGGCAGCCACAGCTTCTCTGGGAATTTGCTCCTAAATGAGCCCAAACCTCCCCATTCCTTGTTGTTTCACTGTGCCTAAAGTCCTGGAGCCTTTAAGGTGGAAATCCCAGTCCCCTGGCAGGGGCTGCCCTCAGGGTCTGGGGACTTTCCCTGTGGGAGAAGGAAAGAACTCAGCAGGTGCCATGGCCTGGGTGGCTGCTGTCACCTCTGTCACTGCTGGGAAGAAAACATGGGAAGGGGCTATGGACACCTTTCCTGGGACTGTGGCTTGTCCAGAGAATTCCTGTACACCTTGTCCTGCTGCTGTGGGGAGATGGGCCAGATGACCTTGGCTCAAGCCCCCAAATATGTTTTAAGAGGACGATGCACGAAAAAAACCCCGAAAATAAGAAAATAATGTATTTCTCAATATTTTTTATTGTGAAGACTCCTTTTTTCCTGGTGGTTGGGTCTGTGTTTTGTACCTTCTGCATTTTTGCCTTTCCCTACAGTCCCTGGAGGCCTCTGTGTTATTGGCACATGTTGTGCCAGCAGAAACTGCTGTTTAGGATTTCAGGATGGAGACAAGTGTCTGGAAGGGAGAGGAAAGTGTTCTTGAGCAGCTTCCTGGGGAAATGCAGCCCGGCAGTGACTGGGAATTCCTCCAGAGTTATCCCAGAGCACGGCAGGGCCTGTGGGCTGAGAGCAGAGAGTGGCCAGTCCCAAAGCCCGGGAGGGATGGCTGCTGTTCCCAGGGGAGCTCTGATCCCCAGGGAGAAGGGGGTGGTAGAATCAGGGAATCATTTTGTTTGGAAAACCCTCTGAGATTTTTGGGTCCAACCCGGTGTCACCAAGGCCACCACTGACCATGTCCCATCTCAGGATGTCCCAGGAGAAACAAGAGTGGGGTCAGGGAGAGCAGGACACCAAAGTCAGAGCAGTAACAGCCTCTCTAAGGCCTGTGAATGTGTCCTGTGAAAAGGGGATATTTGGGAGGTCTGGGAGTGAATAAAGGGCTGAGTGAGGAGCAGGGGGTGGCCAGAGCAGCTCAGAGCCACAGTGAGGGGTTTGGGTTTTCCTCACTGCTTTGGTTTGTTGGGAAAGCATTTCTTGCACGTTAAAAGAGCTCCTTTCCCCCCACAGATCGTGGCAAAGAATCGAGCAGATCCTCCTGCCCCCCTGCCCTGATTTTGCACACGGAGAGGAAAAGTGTCCCCATGGACAGTGACGGTGACAAGGTCTGTTTCACACCTCCCCCAACTGCTGAGCTGCAAAGCAGAGCCAGGGGAAGGGCTGTCCTGGCTGCAGCTCATTGAAAGAGTCTTGTGCTTTGTAGGAGCTGTCCCTGAGTGTCACAGTGGCAGGGGAGGGACACACGTGGTTGCTCCCACAGAATCCCACACTGGGTTGGGTTGGAAGGACCTTAAATCCCACCCAGTGCCACCCCTGCCATGGGCAGGGACACCTCCCACTATCCCAGGTGTCTCCAGCCTGGCCTTGGACACTTCCAGGGATCCAGGGGCAGCCACAGCTTCTCTGGGAACTCTATTCCAGTCCCTCACCACCCTCAGGAATTCCTTCTCAATATCCCATCTAAATTTACTTCCTTTCAGTTTGAAGCCATTCCCTGTGTCCTGTCCCTCCAGCCCTTGTCCCAAGTCCCTCTCCAGCTCTCCTGGAGCCCCTTTAGGCTCTGGAAGGGGCTCCAAGGTGTCCCTGGATCCTTCCCTTCTCCAGGTGACCATTCCCAGCTCTCCCAGCCTGTCCCAGAGCAGAGGGGCTCCAGCCCTTGGAGCAGCTCCGTGGCTCCTCTGGACTCTCTCCAGCAGCTCCAAATATTTTTGTGCTGTTTGGTGTGGACAGGGGGCAGTTGGGCCCCTCCATCCCCAGGACAATCCTTTCCAGTGCTGTGTCTTTGGGTGTCCCAGGAATCCTTCCAGCAGGAGCAGCCAGAGGCAGTGAGGAACTGCCATTCCCTCCTCCTGGGTGCCACACTCGGAGTTATCCCAGCAATCCCACCCACATGGACGGCAGCACATGGGCTGCTCTGTCTTTTATACTCTGGAAATGGGGTGACATTTTATCATTCCCATTTATCTGGGTGATTCCAGAGGTTGTTCATAAAGCCACTTGTGGGATAATGGCTATAAGGGGGATCCTCTCCAGGTTAAAGAGGGTGATTTGTGCAGCAATAACTGTCCTTGCACTGGCTTCCTTTGTTAACTAATCCCTGTTTCCTTTCCAGGATCATTCTTTTAAACTCGGGGGTGAGGGTGACACCACATCCAACGGCAACAAGCCCGTGGCATCCACTCCAGTGCCAGGATCCCCATGGTAAGGTGTGCTCAGACTGCTGGAAGCTGTTCTTCAGGGCCATTCCCTTCCCAAAAGTTGGGAAAACTCACTGCCAGGAGTGTTCAGTAGCATCGGTGTGTTCCTGCTCCAGCTTCTGATGGAGCTTTTCCTCATTAATTGTGTATTTAAGGAGATTTGGGAGGTGGCCCCAGCAGTGCAGCCTCACCCTGTCACAGCTCACAGAGTGCTTGGGTGGATCAGGGAGGAAAAACAAGACTTATGAGGAATGTTGTTGCTTTTTAGGGACAGATCCTCTTTTTCTGGATGACTGTCTTCCAGGAATGGTGTTGGGTTTGGGTTGTATCTCATGCTTCATGATCCCTGACCACATTCCCATCAATGACATGCTGGGGGACTGAGGCTCTGGGGACATTTCTAAGTACTGTCCTTAGTGGTTGAGAGGAAGGATTTTTATCTCCTTTACCCACATAATAATTAGTTCATCCTTAGGGGGACTCTCTGGCTCAGCCATTCCATGCAGGAATCAGCCATTATTTGTTATTCTCACATTGTGCCATTTTGCAAAGTGTTGTGAGCACAGTCTGATGTCCTGCTCAACCTGAACTTCCTCAATACCTGCTTTCCATCAATCATTCCTCAAAATTTCACAAATTCAAAGCATCCTGAATTCCCTTCAGCCTCTCCCCAGCCATGGGTTGCTCCCTGCTCCTGTGGCACCTGAGATGTCCCCAAGCCCCTCTCAGGAGTAGCTACAACATTAATTTTAATGGCAGGAAAAAATTCAGGAATGTTACCCTACCTTATGAAATGAAAAAATAAATACAAATATCATAATTTGGGGCCCTTAGTCATTCTGAAATGGCACTTTTCCAAGGGGACACATGAACAGAACAACGTCTGCACTTCCAGCTCGTGCTGCTGTGACTGAAACAAACACCAAGTGTCCCCTGTGGGTGATTGAAACCCTTCTTGTGGCAGAGAGGAGCAGCTGAGATGGGCCATTAATTTGAAATGGAATGTCACATTCCATTAGTCATGGAAAAGTGAGGAGTGTCCCATGGGAGCCCAGGTTTCTGAGCAGGGCTGGTGGCACCTGGCAATACTCGGTGATTAATGAGCCCCACTAATGAGCCCCAGCTTTGTGCAGGCACAGACAACACACACCTGGCCAAGGCCACTGGGTGGCACCTTTGCCAGGTGACAGCCTGGCCAGTCCCTGGCTGTGGGTGCCCTGAGGGTCCCAAATGAGGGGCTGCTTTCATTATTTGCAACCAGTTCCCCCGTGGTTCAAATCCTGTGCTGATCCTCCAGGGAAAGGGTCAGAACACAGGGGGTTTAAGGGGAGGCATTTCCTCCTGGACAGGAATGGATGTTCCTGGTACAGGAATCACAGTCTTTGACCTGGCTGGGATTTGGATATTTAATGGAAAGATAATTGTAACCCATTTATATTAATCATGGAGTCACAGGAGGGTTTGGGATGGAAGGACCTTAAAACTCATCCAGTTCTACCCCTTCCCATGGCAGGGACACCTCCCACTATCCCAGCCTGGCCTTGGACACTTCCAGGGATGGAACAGCCACAGCTTCTCTGGGAATTCTCCTCTAGTCCCTCCCCACCCTCCCAGCCAAGAAGTCCCAATATCCCAGCTCCCCCTGGCAGCTAAGTCTGTCTCTTCACCTGAATGCCTGGCCTTTTTCCCTTCTGGAACAGCTGTGACATTATGAGAGTCTTTCTCTGGGAATATTCCTGTAGAAATCCCTCCTGGTGTGTTTTCCAGGAGAGGCTCATGGTCAGTGTCTCTGGAAGTTCCCAAAGTCCGAGGTACAAACCAAGAAGTCACAACTCAACCAAATGGTACCAACTCAGAGGAAAATCCTCCTCATGAGGCTGGTTTGTGATCCAGACCATTTGTGCAGGAAAAGGAACAGGAAATGTTTATAAGGGATTTATAGCTCTGGTGTCCATAGTATATATTATATATAATTATATAGACAATACACTAGAAAGACAAAACTTACCTGGGCTGAAGGTGTGACTGAAGCCACAGCTGGGATTGCACAACCATTTTGTGGGATCTCTTACAGGTTCATTTTGCAGATTATCAATAATCTCTCCGATTATTTTAATTCTCTGCAGTCATGGAGCACTTTTCCAATTTGGACAGTTTTACCTGGACAAGACCATTTTTTAACCAGCTTTCCCCCCTGCTTTTAATAACAATTAAACATCAGAGCTTGTAATGATAAGATTTGTTCCCTCCAGGTATTTATGCTTCAGGGAGCCCAACATTTTCCTGCTGTCAGTGTGTGTGTGTGAGTCAGTGTTTGGATCTCATTGCAATTCAGAAAGCGCCGGGTTGAGATGGAAATTCTGTTTATTTACATATAAATTTAGGGAAGTAGATCTCTGGGTTTGTGAGTGTCTATTAAGGATGGTGCAATACTTATTTTCATATTATTTTGGCTGGTTCCAAATGAATGTGAGGCCGAAGAGCTGAGCTGGGCATGTTTGACCTGGCAGAACGTTGGAATGGAGCCTAAAAATCATCCTGGAGCTTTGGGGCAGTGCTGGGCTGGGGGGACCTGCCCACAGCTGGGGGGGCTGGCTGGGATGGAAGGGGAATGGCATTGGGAATGCCATGGGGATGGCACAGGGGTGGCATGGGGAATGCCATGGGGATGGAAGGGGAATGCCTTTGAGAAGGCCGTGGGGATGGAACAGGGATGGCATTGGGAATGCCATGGGGATGGCACAGGGATGGCATTGGGAATGCCATGGGGATGGCACAGGGGTGGCATGGGGAATGCCATGGGGATGGCACAGGGATGGCATTGGGAATGCCATGGGGATGGCACAGGGATGGCATTGAGGATGCTATGGCAATACCTTTGGGATGCCTTTGGGATGATGGCACAGGGATGCCCTTGGGGATGCCATGCTGATGCCATTGGGGGTGGCATAGGGATGCCCCTGGGGGTGCCGTGTGTATGGCACAGGGATGGCATTAGAAATGCTGTGGGGATGGCACAGGGATGCCCTTGGGAATACTGTTAGGATGCCATGGTGATGCCATTGAGGATGGCACAGGGATGCCATGGGGATGGCACACTGATGTCATTGGGGATGGCATTGGGATGCCATTGGAGATGCCATAGGAATGGCACAGGGATGCTGTTGGGGATGCTATGGGAATGCCACGGGGTTGCCATGGGAATGCCATTGGAGATGGCACAGGGATGCTATTGGGGATGCCATGGGGATGCCACAGGGATGTCTTTGCCTGTTCTTTTCCCCCTCCATGCTGGCATATTCCACCTCCTGCTTTTGGGAGGCCCTTCCAACCATTTCCATGCCATTGTGTCTGCAGCAGCGGGTTGGTGACGGGGTGGCAGGACACGGGCAGGGCCAGCAGCAGCGGGGGGTGTGCCAGGCTCTGAGCAGCCCTTGTCTCTCGGCACAGGTGTGTGGTGTGGACTGGAGATGACAGGGTGTTCTTCTTCAACCCCAGCATGCAGCTGTCCGTGTGGGAGCGGCCGCTGGACCTGCGGCACCGCGGGGACATCCAGCGGCTCCTGCAGGATCCCCCGCACAAGCGCAAGCTGGAACCTGCCCCAGGTACTGCTGCCCTGGCCTGGGGGCTCTGCTCCACCTCCAGCCCCAGGGAACGGGGCCACTGAACGGGCACATCTGGGAGCCACAGTTAGAGGGGTTCCTGTGGAGGATCCCTGGGAAGCGTTGGGCGAACATTGATGTTGGTTGGGACATGCTGGGATGCTGAGAGTTCTGGTTATTGGTGGGGGCTTCTCCTGGGAGGGGAATCTTGGGTGTCTGAGACACATCTCAGAAGGCTCTGTGTGTGTTTGGCTGCTGGGATTGCTGGGATGTTCCTCAGGAGTGCATTGCCAAGGATTCTCCAGCTGCCACACGAGGCAGATATTCCAGGTATTCCGGAGCTGGTGATTATCCAACCCAGCTAATCAGAGGGGGGAATCCCAGCAGTGAATCCCTAAAAGGTTTGGTGGCAAGGTGGGTGCTTCCATGGAACCATGGCTCTGCCAGTCACCTTCTGAATGGCCTGGAGTCCTGAAGGGAGGGTTTTCCCAGCTGGATTTTCCCATCCTGTGCTCCAGCTTTTGTGCTCTCCATGCCTTAGTTTCTCAGTCCTGCTGTTCCAGAGATCCAGGAGCAGCCCGGGGTGCCAGGCTGGGCTTGCTGCTTCCAGGGTGGCTCCCCAGTTTGTTCCACCACATTGCTCTCCAAAGGTTGCTTCCCCAGTTTAATGGATTCCCTGTTCCTGGGAGCTGCTCCTTGTGTTTCCTGAGGCTTCCCACTGGCTTTACTGGGAGTGGTGTCCATGAGACCTGGCCTTAGTGGGAGGATGTGGAGCCACAGCAATCCCTGGAAGTGCTCCTGCTCTAGATCAGCTGCTTGGAATTCCTGGAGACAAAAGAGTCACCAGCCTTCAGCTGCTGCTTGTTCTTTAGTGGGGAGGTCTAGAAAAGTGGAGGGGGAAAAAGTGAGATTTAGTCTTTGTTTTAAAGTGTAATATTTGATAACCAAGGTAGGGTGGCACTGCCAGTCTGGGGGAGGGACCTGCCTGGTCCCCTCAGCCCACCAGGGCTTTGATCCGTGGGCACAGCTCCCAAATCACCACTGCAGGGGGAGAAAAGTGAGGGATAATCAGGATTTATGTCAGCAGAAAACCAGCTACAAAGGATGTTTTCTGTTGGTATCATCCTTATAGGCTGTAATTACCTTTTTCAATATAAATTTGAGCCAGCAGGTGCTTATATATATATTTGTATATAATTTTTGCATATGGCTTGGAGAACTTCAGCTGTAACTCCGAGGTGTATGTGCTGAAATTCATTCTTCAGGAGAAAAATGGAGCATATGGTTTGTATTATGGGATATATTGGAAGCTCAATTAATTCCTGACAAGGAGGAATGATGGCCAGGAACAAAACTGAGGGTCATTGTTCATGGTCTGGATCATCGTTCATGGGCTATAATTAATTAACAGGGGAGTCTAAAGTCATGGGTGATACATCCCACTTCAAAACTCTGCTTTTTGCTCTGTGTTCCATCTTTTTTATTTATTATCTCTCTGTTCCACCAAGACTTGATTCATGCACCAGTTTTTTTATGGCCATGACTTTCATTGTTTCTAATTGTCTTAATTTTCCTTGATATAATTGGGCCTTGCTGGGTGTTTGAGCCAGGCAGGTTATAATTAGTACCTGTTGGCTGTGAGGTGAAAGGGATTATTTGTTCCCACTTCTCTTGGTGTACAATTTGGAGTAAATAAATAACCCAGACGAGCCGTGTGCTCCCAACAATGATTCCCACTTTACTGAGCCTGGTGGCTGCTGCTGGGTTTTAATTGGAATTGTCAAATCAAAGGCACCAAAACCAAGTTGTCAAGTGAAGTCGCTCATGTTTTGTCTCTGCTGGAAGATCAAGTGCTTTTATAATTTGGGCATAAATGAAGGATCCCTCGTTTATCAGTTACTCCTCCAAGTGTTTGTTCTCAGGGATGCTGATGGAGCTGTCATGGCTCTTCACTACTGGATTCCCATCAGACAATCCCGTGGGACTGGAGAGGAGGTGCAGCTCTTCCCGTGCCCAGGGACAGTTTGTCTGGTTTTATCTTTCCTCTTCCTTCAGCTCCTCAAAGGGATGTTCAGGCTGAGGAAGTTTTCCAGCTAATTCAAAGAAAATGGGGATAATTGGATCACGGAATCCCAGGATGGTTCGGGTTGGAAGGGACCTCAAAACCAATCCAGTGCCATGGGCAGGGACACCTCCCACTATCCCAGGCTGCTCCAAGCCCTGTCCAGCCTGGCCTTGGACACAGTTGCCAGAATCCCTGTTCAAACCCAGGGATGCTTTAATTTGCTCAGTTCCCACAAGGATTTTAGGCTTTTTATGATTCAGACAAAAATCTGAAGCCCTGGTAACAGCACAGGTGAGTTCCTGGGCTGAGGGGAAATTCCACATTTTTACATGTCCTCAATGGATTGACCTGGGAAACGCTGGTGTTCCCTCTTTGTTCTGGAAAACAATCCAGAATTCCTGACAAGGCTGGGATCAGCTGCAGGATTTAATTCATCAGCACTAAGCTTGATTGCCCAACAGACTGGGGCAGTGCTCTGCCTCAGGATTCCATGGAAAACGATGCTATTCCTGCTGAACTGTTGGATTTTGAGCTGTTTCCTCTTCCCTGTCACAGCTGGTTTGTAGCTGCCCAGAGTCCAGGCTGGGATGTGATTCCATGGGTTTCTGAGGGAGCACAGACACCACTTGTCATGTTTTACTGAGGTTTAAGTGCTGCTGCTGCTGGAATCCTGTCCCATTTTTCCAGGGCAGCCATTCCTGTGGGAAAGGGTGGTGGATTTGGTGTGGTGTTGCTCTCTGGGAGAAGCTGAGGTGGGACACATGGGATGTGTGGTGTCAGAGCTCCTTCCCTGAAGCTCTGGGGTGGCTCAGGTTGGCTTTTGTTAC
>WEIV01011228.1:0-131011 GCA_013390005.1 Calyptomena viridis | reverse complement strand
TTTTTTTAAAAAGTCTCTGGTTGTAGCATTCTTTACTGACTGCATGTTTTAAAGTACTATAATTGAGAGTAACATCGAGGATATCACAGATTTAGAACCGTTTGTAATAATCTCTATGAATCCAGTGCATTTTGATATATTTACTCCATATGTATGTAATTCCTGTAGATTCTGGCATGTTTAGTAGGTTTTGCACCATTGGAGGTTGGGTTTATAGTTGGTTTCTCTCATTTGCCTGTACCTTCAATCGTGTTTGTTGCCACATTGGAGATTTTTTTTTGTCTTTTTCCCCCTTATAAGTCTAAATACATCTTACTCAGTTTGGTATTGGTAGAAGTACTAATCCTTCTACTTCTTAATAATTAGTAGAAAAAGTCTCTTTCCATCTGACTTGTGTCTCACTGCCTGACTAGCTTACATCCTCTGCCTTTATAGTCATGGCATCTTCGAACCTGATTTTCTCTTCTATAACATTCCTGTTTTCTCCTTCTTTCATGACATCTACCAGAATCTATCTAATTAAGTGAGCTAATACTCATTTGATTTATCCTCTGAGTTAGATGCTCTTCCATATAAGGGATACTTAGGAGCTCCTGTTGAGTGTTTATAGCAGAAAAGACACTGAAACTGAGTTTGCAAATCTGTTTGAAATAATGGATATGACTTTATAGAGCAAAACTCTGGTCCCCAACAAACTATCAATAAGAGTGATAATTAATCAATCAGGATTTTACTTAGAGCATTTAATTTCAAAAGGGAAAAAAAAAGATGCCAACGTTCAGTGTGTTACTAATAAAATACCATGGCAGCCTCTTGCTCAGTTGTTTATGCAGTGTGCTGTTCCCCTTTCCTCTTCAAGTAGCTTTACCTTAATATATTATTAGATCATTTTTAGTATGCTTTTGGATGGCTGATGAAGTGTCTGCCATATTTGTGACATTGTGATAGCATAAACAATGACTTGGTCATCTGTTTTCTCTGTTGCTTTCCTTTGTCTTTCCAATGTTTTAATAGGTCAGAAAAACATTGTTGCCAAAAAGCACCCCCTTGTCCTTAGGACCTGTCGACTATCTGCTGAACTCCTGCATCAGATGTTTCAGAAGGCAGCTGAAATGTCCAGTAAGAGACAATCATTCATTAAAACACCTCAAGAAAAACCCTCCACATTCAGTTGTCACATTACAAAACACGAGGGGTTATATCATCAATCCATTTTATTCTAACCAGAATTTGAGTGTAGACACTACTGTAGGCTGTACAAAAGGTCCATACTTTTAAAATCTTAGTAATCTTACTGGTGCAATAATATTTTGTTTTCCAAAATGATTTCTTTTGACCATTGATACACTTAGATGTTTCACTTTGGTTAGTTGTTTATACCTCAAGAACAGCTGAAACATAACAGTCTGTGTAGTTCAGTAGCAGTATGAGTGGTTAGCAACGTGTGCTTAGTGAAAGATTGTAGGAATTAGAAAGCACAAAAAGGTATTTTCTGCTGTACATTGTCCCAGACTGAGCCTCTGGAGCTGCTGGGGAAAAAAACAACATTCACATTCTCAGAGAATAGCTTGTCCAAGAATGTGCCTGAGTACTTTTTTACATCTGCAGCGTTCTAGGGCAACAAATGATGTGATTTAGGAAATCACCACCTGAAAAATATATTCTTTTGTTTGCGTCAAGCTCACACTACCTGATAATTTCCTTCAATGCCCACTAGTTCTTCTAAAAAATAGATGAATAATTTTCCCTGTTGACCTAAAACTTCAATTCATGAATGCATATACCTTCATCATGTTGTCTTCAGTTCTATTTCAAGAGTCCTAGTAAATTTAATGTCTTCCCTATTAGAAGTCATTCCATGTTTTCAATAATTTGTTTTGCCTTTTTATACACCTTTCCTAATCCTATTCTAGAAGACCATAATGGTCTTCATTATTTGAGTTACAAATCCAATGTTTTTATATGGGTGCATAATAAATGCTTTCTGATTTTATATTATTTTTCTTTTCTGATAATACAAATCTCATTTGAGTTTTTGAATGCTAAACAGACATGAGCTGGTGTTTTCACACCCCCCACAACTCAAGCACTCTTTGCTGTGTGGAAGACATTCATTTAGACTCCAGGATTTTGCATATATATTTTGGCTTGCTTTCTCCCTTCCATATTACTTTCATTTTTCAGAACAGAATTCAACTTGCCCTTTTATCATTCAGTCATGAGAGCTTTCCACAATTCTTCACGGTCAGCTTTTGTTTTTATTACCATGAATAATTCAGCATCATCAGCAAACTTGGTCACCTCGATAATCACTCTTTTTTCCAGATCATTTAAGAATATGCTGAACGGCACAGGTCCCTGTGGTACCCTACCAATGACCTCCCTCTACTGTAAAAAAAATAGACCGTTTTTCTTGTCCTTCATTTAATATATTTTAATAATCTAGTATTAGTAACTAATAATAATTTATTAATATGTCAAGGAATGGACCTGTTAATACTGTATCAACTTACTTTCTCTCAAGAGTTTTAGGCAGAGAATTACAACAAATTCTTTTTTAAAAATATTATATCGTGTTGTTTCAATCAGACTATGTGAAAACTTGAACTTAGTGACACCTTCAAAGAATACGGTACTTCTTACTATTAGATGCACTTACACAGTATCCCTTTTTCCCTATCTCCAAACTAAATTTATGTCTATTTTGTTTCCCTTTAATGTTAACAATAGTGTCATTGAATGGTGTTGCTTAGAACAACAGATCCTCTGGATATTATGGGAAAGGTTGATCACTCAGTTTACCAGTCTGTGTTATATTAAACTACATTATTCTATCTTAAGCCAGTCCTTATCATCTTCATAAATTCCCCAGATGCCTTTGAGCAAAGTTCCAACATTTATTAGCAGCTATTCATCTTTTTGTGCTCCGGTAAACAATGTCCTTAATCAACATTTCTTCCCAGCAGTCTACATTGATTTACTTTGTTTTCTTAATCAAAGTTTTGAAGCTATTGTGTAGCTCTTACAAGCACAGTGCCCTAAATAAATGTCTCTTTTCCAGGTTCAAGTCAGAACTTGTCTTGCTGGTCTGAATCCCACAGGCTGCTCTCCACCATTTTATTTCTAGCATCCTTGCTAGAAAGACAGCTTATCTTGGGCAGGCTGGGAGTGTTACTGCTCTCTACCATATCAAACACTGAGACATGTGACTCAGCTCATAGTGTACTTCAGTGAATGTTCATATGTGTCCAAAGGTTTATTTTTGATAACTAGATTATTATCTGTCTGCCTGCTTTCTCTCTCTTGCTTGTACTATATCCACCTGAAAATTTATTTCCCACAGCAAATTCACCTTTTTCTATCACTGTGATTAAATATATGTACATTTACTTTCTTCAGGACTAGAGATCAGCTTTACTTTTTGTTACAAAAATTATATGCCATTGATGATTGCAAACATCTTTCATTCCGCAAGGTTTTCTTGTTTTTTGTCTTAGCTGCTTGGTGGTGAAGAGCATGTTGTAGGTCGTGTACAGCCTTGGCCGCAACTCTGGGAAGAGTGCTCCTTTTCCATCAGGCTGAATGAAGCTGCCTAAGTTTTAGCTAATGATACTCATATAAGGATATGTCTAACATAACCAAGCTCAAGCATTTAGTCCAGCGATACCCTGGAAAGCTGTTCCTTTGAGCAAATTAGTGCTCATTCTAGCATGATGTCTCAACAAGTAGGTGGTTATCGTAGCTGAGAGATGACAGACATTAACCCCTCATCTGATATGCCTGCTTTGCAGGGAGGACTTCTGTTCCAGTGCAAAATCAAGTAGATCCACTCCTGCAGGTAATTAAACTCATCTGGTTTGCCTTTGCATTGCAGCAATCTAGATAGTCATTTTTATCAGGGAAGAGCACCCAAAACCCCAGTCCTCCTGCCTCCAGCTGGCTCATGTACCTTCTGAGAGCCTTTCCTGCTCTATGCCCTGCAGACAGGAGCAAGCAGAGAGAAGCCAGAGGTTTCAGCCACAGCCCGGGTAAATATCCCAAAACTGGGCTTAGATGCAAACTTAAGGATGTATTAAGGTATATTTTGATTCTTCCTCTATCTAACTCATAGACCAACATCAGAGAGAAGACTTTATGTCTTCTAGTCTTGTACAAAGTCTGAGGTTGCCTAGTTTTACAAACATGATAATTATGGTTACTAAAAAGGGGACAAAAAAGTAATGGACAACACAACATTTAAAAAAAAACACTACACCAGCAAGGAAGAGATTCCAAATCCCCAATTTCATAGTAGTAAATTAAAGCAATACGTTCTCAAACGAGGAAAACTCATAGCAATTTCAAATAATGGTTTTGCACAGCTGGACTGAAATGGGACTTTTTCTATTGGTTTCAGAAATACCAGAACTTGAACTCTGAACTCAAATAATTTAAAAGGAGTAAAAAATGTCTCACAGTAATTTTTAAAAGGCCATATAAGTGAGAGATGAGCTCACCTTTTCACTTAATTCTTTGATGTTAGAAAATGGAATTATTTTTGTACAATTTTTCCAGAACTGGGCTCTCATAACATCCTATGCTACAGAAAATCTTCCAAATGCTTTTGCACTTAAGTAGGAACAGCATTATGTTCCTGGGCTTTTTTGATAGGGATTACTTTATGGACTCCTACAAGACTGTATAAATTATCAAAAAGAATATCATAGAGGAAAAATATTTTCAAGCGGATACTGTTCATGGTGGCAAAAGATATTTAAAATGGAAACCTTTTAAGTGTTACAGAAAAATTTCTTCAAAGAGGACACCCCAGAAATGTGACTGTTTTTTAAGAAATGAAAATCTTCAAAGCAGACACCTCTTCCTGTGAGGAAATCCTCAAAGGAATGCCATTCCTCCAGAGTGAGAATCTTTGAAAATGAAATCTCTCAACTGATCTGAAAACTTTGAAAGCAATAAACCATTCCTAAAACTGAAAGCAGTATTTCCTTAGCAGAGTATAGAGTGTTCTTAAAGAGAGAAATAACTGCACCATCGTTAACTATAGAGGTGATTGATGCCTACTTCTCTTACAAGAAAAAATAAGTATTATTTAAAATCCTCATTATAATCACAAAGTTATTAAAATACATTATTACAGTACTTTTAACAACAAAATGTATTGGTGACAGCATACCCTTTCATCACTGGGCAGGCAGTTGCTGACTCAAAAGTAGCTTCTTCATTTTTAAAGATATAAATAAGACAGTCAGTCCATGGAGTGGAGCTTGTTGGAAATATTTCTGTGAATTATATTTCTATCAAGTAAGACTTTTTTTTTTTGTAAAAGTAAGACAGAAAACGGCAGTTGTGCAGTATGTTTTTCCAGTTCAGAGTAGTATAATTTTTGGAATCTGGGCTATTTTTCCAGGAAATCCATTTCCAAATGTTTTCCAAATAGGACAGTCTACAGAATACTTTCTGGTCAAAAGCTTTACAGGGAAGTGATGTAGGAGCATGGAGGTGGCAACAAAGCAAATAAATTCCTATATATAGCTTAGAAAGGAAATAATGAATAGAAAATTTGTTCATTTTGTCATGCTGAAACATCATGTCTTTTAAGGTGACTGCTGATGAAGAGATGGATCTGTACTATCATTTAAAGAGGTTGACTGCTGGGGCACTAGACAAGCTATTGGACTGAGTGAACTGCAGCTGACCCAAAACCAAGGGTAAGCCAGAGTTATTTGCAGGGTAAGACACATCCTGTAGAGACAGAGTCTTTTTTGAATTTAGAATTTCAGAAATTAGCAGATAAAAAATATTTGCTTACCCCAGTGGCCACTTTCTCTCTTACCTACCAGACTCATGGAAGCAACATTCTAGTCATCTTCTATTCCTGGCTGTGTGAAATTACAATGGTGCCAATCACCCTCACACAGTTCCTATACTCAAAAATATTCAACAACATAGCATCTCCTCTGCTCTCCCTTATTTCTTTTCATGCTGTCCTCACACACTCCTCACTTCAGGATTTTAGTATCATAAACACCCTCAGGAAAATCTAGCTAAGGTGATGCATCATGGCATTTTGGGTTTTAATTGCTTTACTGTGCATACTTTTCCCATTGGTCTGTTTGTCTAGCAGCAAATTCAACTGGGATCACTTAAGTGTCTTTCTGTATTAAATATTCTAGATAAAATTATTCTTTCAAATCTACTCAACTGAAATACTTTTTAGCATATCAATTTCACAGAACTGTGATTTCTGTAGTGTGCAGTACTGAGAGATTCAATACATATACATAGGAGGCAAATTTGACCCAATTGGCAATAGTCTATAGAACAGAGTCCTTTAATAATAGCTTATAATTGGGATGTGGGTTTGAGTTTTAGAAAAAAAGACAACCACAAAAAGTAGAAGTTGCTTGCATGCTAAAAGGTAGATGTGAATAGGGGTTTTGCTAATAGCAGAAAAAAATCCAGGTTGCAAGGACCAATTACAGTGTTCAGTTGCTATTACAGTCTTTTCAGTCACTGAATGCAGGCAGTCAATGCAGCTGGCAACGCTTCAAGAATTAAAGTAAAAGCTACAAGTACCTTGTGAGACCATTTGAAGACAATCTGCCCAAATAGGTGCACACAAAAATCTGTCTGTAGCACTGCCTCTCAAAACACCCAAACTCCTACATTAGGCTGCAGGCTTCCCCCGGCCTTCCTTCATGGGCACTGAAGCAGAGAGCAGCCCATGCTGTGGACACTGGCAGTGTTCTCCATGTCTCTGCAGCCAACACATAGCCCCCAGAGCTGCCTTAGGCTGGAACCTTAACTGCAGGAATTTCATGGTATGTTAGCTGTAATTTAAATTTGACCTGCTACAGCAAACAAAAATCTCACTTATAGTGAAGTAGGGACAAACAATGGAGCCACCTTAGTAATTTTCCTTGTCAAACCTAACTCTTCTTGTCTTTTTAGTTTGGAAATAAGAGAAAAATTCAAATGTTTGTGGGGTCGCAAATATTCCTCTCTAGACTAAATTATATTTTCCATTTGAAAATTGTAATTTGCTCTATCAACCATACAAAGCAGATACAGTTTCCTTGCTTATGTAGCATGAACAGTTTCAGAAACATTGACTGGTAAAAGGCACATCAACTCACTGGAAATTTGAAAATGGGTGCTGAATAGAAGGGCAACAGGTTAGATACGGAGGTCAGAAATAATCCTGGGTTTAAATTAATTATGTATCAAAAAT
This sequence comes from Calyptomena viridis, assembly GCA_013390005.1. Classification (NCBI taxonomy): domain Eukaryota; kingdom Metazoa; phylum Chordata; class Aves; order Passeriformes; family Eurylaimidae; genus Calyptomena; species Calyptomena viridis. The sequence continues at coordinate 123,780 of WEIV01011228.1, read as the reverse complement.
GCATTTTTTTTTTTTTAAATTCAGCTTGCCATCCCCAAAACTAATCTACTTTATAATTTCAAGAGTAATCTTCTGTGTAGTCTGCTGTCCTTTAGGAGTGCTGATGTAGCTGGAGAACAAGAGCAGCTTGTCACACTGCATTACTAACTCTACTTGCAAACTTCAGAGAATCTTTTGCTACGTGTGACATAATATCTCATTAACCTTTTGCAATATCTGAACCCAATAAAGATATCTGCATTTTCAGAATAAACAGCAGTTATCATCTCAACTCTCCCTGTAACAATAGCAACTTTTAACAAATACCATCAGCAGTATCAGATGCAGTCCAGTGATATGTTGACTCTTCAAGGCTTGAACCATAGCAATCATCTTTGTGTCAAATTTACATATCTATATTTCTTTACTTATTTCTTAGTTCAGCTGTGAGTCTAATATTTTGCTTGCTGTCTGATGTGTTACTTAGCAGAAGTAAAATAAGATTTTAAAAGGACAAAATTTATAATTTACAACCATTGCAAAGTAGAAGTCGTCTTGTGACAAGTAATCAAAATACTGTATTGCTGCGGTTCTGGTGCAGGTTTTCAAAGGGATTGGAGTTCAAGACAGTCATATCCCTCCTGCTTTCTGCACAAGGGCAGGCAGAGTTAAGCCTTGGCCTCGGGGCACAGAACTTACTGACGTGAGTGAAAAGGGATCAAGGCCACTGACACAAACAAGTGCTTGTCAGGGCGAACGGGGTATTTGGAGGCACGAAAGATCTCACGGCTCCAACCCAACCTGAGGCAATGCAGCTTGTGCCGATTAAAGGCATGCACTGCTGAACAAAATATGGCTCTGCACAAACATCATCCCAAAAGCTGCAGAGACTCTGTTTACATACCACCAGACTCCTTTTTTTCAGCTCTGTCTTATTATTTTAGTTCAGACAGAAATTGTCCTGCACTAATTTTCATTCTTAGTTGCATTCAAAATGTTACTGAGATCATGCCAGACTTAAAACTTAGGGACCACCAGACTTAAACCTTAAAAACTGTGGATTTTGATTGTCTAATAGTGCTAAAGGCATGTTCTTAAAGGTACAGAAACAGCAGACATGCATGCTCAGTTGAATAGGAGAGGTTTGAAACACAACATATTCTTATTCAGACACCACATATATTTATTACCAGTAAAACACAAGGCTGTCATTATAGTATCCAGAGTATGTGTGCTCCTCGGCTTGCTTCTTACTGGCAGCATGCTTCCTCAGTCTCTTAATTTTGGAATTAGATGGACATCCTATTCAGAGACCTGTTGAAACCATACTCCCCTGGACAATGCATTAATTGTGCAGGTTGAGAGTAACAAAAATGCAAAGCCAACAAAAACTTCAGGACTAATTTTCAGTCTTCTGTCTTCCTCACTTTCAGATGGCTTTGCTCTATTTTTCTCCTTAAGGACACAAGTAAAACAAAGTAGGCTTGACTGGAGCACTATTCTGAAGAGGTTTGCAGTAAGATGTGAAGTTTTCATAACACATAACCACCTTTCATCCAAAGATCACAAATGCTATACCAGTATAAATTAAGTCTCACAAGTCCTCCATAATTATTATTATTATTTTCATTGTTGGACAAACTGATTCATTCAAGTCACAAGAGCAGCAGCACAGTAGCAGAGGAAGAAAAAGAGGCTCAGGGTTGAGTCCAAGACTTCCATTATAACCACAATGGTGCCTTCAAAACTGTAATAAGCACAGTGGGATTCTTTAGTAACAGGACAGTCATGCCTTTGAATTTCATATCTGCAACAATAAAATACTCCATTCAAGAAACAAATTAAAATTTTATGGGACATAGAAAAATTGTATTTTGAACTCCCAAGTATTCAAGAATACCCAAGTATTCAAGAAGATTCTGATCGGCTATGGGTTCCTTCCTCTGTGGTGGTATTACACTCTATATGCTCAGCTTTCAGTGAAAAATGTAATGATTCCAACAGTCATGGTCAGAAAGGTAATTTTAAAACCATTTCACTCCTGAAGGCACAACCAGCCTGACATATTAAGCTGTCTGAGGTGTGTGAGCTGCCTTACTAAACTGAACTGAAACATCAACTTAGCAATAAAAGTATCAAGATTTTTAACTGGTTTAGAGACTATCAAAGTATATCTGAAACATAAGATGTGAAGTCAAACACCTCAAATCTATTATCATCCTAAAATGGTCCTAAAATCAACCAATCATGTGTGGTGTCTATCAAGAACCAATAATAAGCCATGAGCATTAATCTCCATTATAGGTTTTCATAAAGTATGACACACCTATAGATTCAGTGCAGGTTTGGACATTTTCTTACTAAGAAAGTATATCACTTCTTAATGGCCAATGATTTTTAAGTAGTCTCATTAAGTACAGCAGATTTTGGTGCCAAGTCTACCAAAGGAAAATAAGAAACTCCAAAAAAGTAGGGGCCCTTAATCACCAGGAACAACTTTGAAATTGCCTCCTAAATTAGCTAAGAATGAGTAGTACATGAGGCAAAGCAGTGGGGATAGATGTGATTTTGAATGACCTGCTGAGCAGTCCACAAGGCAGGCAAGAGGGAAGAAAAGGGAGCTGGCTGACAGGTGTCATCTGGTGGCTCTCTGCAGCCCAGGGTCTGAGGGAATGCATGTGCTTTACAACATGGATTTGTTAGCCACCCCCAGCCTGTCAGCTGCGTACAGAGAAGGGAGGATAAGAAGGACAAGCTATTAAATTTGATTTTCAGATAAGTGTACTTCTCTTTCAGTATTTGCCATTGTTACTTGGTCTATTTTGGGGTTTGTAAAGAAATGCTTCACTTTAACATGGTTTCCATTAAGAGCAAGATTTCAAGGTTAATGGATAAATTCACACTGTTCCATCTCTGTAGCTGTAATGATCCATAAATCCAGCTTACTGGAACCCTTTTGGAGTGCCCACTCTCCATTTCTCTAGGTATTGAAAGCATTAAGCATCTGGTATTGTAATAACTGCACAATTTAGGTAATGGTGATGCAAGAAGGTCCCTTGGATGACCTGCATGAGCCATGCAGATAGCAGAACATGCAGGAAGGATAGAGAAGTGCTAGAAAATAACTACATTCTGGTCTAGTTTCCTAATTTGCAATTGTCAATTAATAAAAGCAGGCAGATTTTAATTAAGTTCAAAGTGGTGTATAAGTTCCAGCGAAGCAGCATTGACTCCACAGATCTGGCTGCAGAATTTAAGTTGTTCTTAATTCTGAATATATAGGACCTTTATTAAATGTCGCAAGGGTAAAAGTAGTTTGAGGATGGAGAGAGCTGCTCCTATGTCTGGGTTTTTACTTAATGTAAATGTAATTGAACTAAGAGAAATTCTAACATGACTTGTAACTGAAAAACATTATATGCTGTATTAATTCACCCTTCACTAAAATTTTAACAAAAATGAGAAAACTGCACTCCTGAAAAGACCAACAAGTAAAGTGACTACAGAAGTCCCTCTGTGAAATTGTTACATTTATGCAATGGAATTTCTGATCCAATGAGGAGGAAAGCTGATGAACAGAAACTTTCCATAATATTTCTTTCACATCTTAGTAGAGCTGCCAGACGAAATTCCTGGCGGGTGTGTTGCTGACCGTAGCTTCGATGCAGCAAGCTTTTAGTTACGTACTTGTTCCCTGAGTCACGCTCTGTGGCAGTCTGGCTGCCTTGCCTCAGCCTACATCCTTATAAAGAAAGAAGCAGTACTTAAGCACATCATCAATAGCTGCATGACATTAAAAGGGTCAGTCCCTTTCTTGTTGTGCACCACATTCCTCCCAGATCAGCACAGGTCTTTTTTTTTCTCTCCACACCCTTCATTTAATGCGATATAAATAGAAGAAAATAACTTGTATAAATACTGTATCAGAGTTATTATAATGAGTGTGCATGCATGAGGACATAAACAGACATTTCTTTTGCTTTTTCAATATGTCTTTTTAAACCCATCAGATAACATAATAGCCAGGATATTAGAAGCCAGGGTCCAGAATACCATTTTTATGTGAGGAAGAAATACAGAGCTGTTAGTGCTCTGCAAAAAATTAAAATATTTACAAATAAGCATAGGTAAAGAGTGTATGTTACCCATCTTTGCATAGGAACACAAGCTGAAACTATTGTGCCAGTACTGGGCACAGTGCAGGCTCCTGGTCAAGGAGGGGTCCCTTCCAGAGCCCTTGGCACAGGAAAGAATCAGAGCTGGAAAGTTGAAATGACTCATCCAGCCAGTGGTAACACAGGCAAGATGGAGCCCAACTGTGGTGACACTCAGCTCTGAGGAGAAGAGAGTAAATAGAGTTTACTCCTGGCTAGGAGTAAACAAGCTACTTCATTAGTATCTGAACCTTCCCCAAACAGTGGAGAACATGCTGACAGCTGGTGCATGACCCGGCCCAGGCCTGGAGACACTGCGTGCCCTACTGCTGCTGCCCCTGCTCAGTGACTGAGGTTTTGCATACTGAGCCATCTTTATTTTAGGTTTATTTCGATGTTCTGCCAAGGGAGATTCTTGTATCTCTCAACAGGCTAGAACAGTGCATATTACAAGCTTTGAAAATGCAGAAAGTATGATTTACTGGTAGCATATGCCAGGCCATGGTATATTTCTTTAAGCATTGTTTATTCCAGTTTCCAAAGTACATGAAAATAAACAATGATGCTTTCCCCATTAACCAAATTAAAGGATGGCAAAATTTTAATGACTGTTGAGATGAGCCCTTCATTACTAAATCTACAGCCAGTTCACTGAGGACATAGTTTTGTTTGAAAGAGCAGCTTGCTGGAGCTGTGCTGTAGGGCTTGCTGTGAGGAACTTGCAGACAACTGCTCTTTCCTTTAAGTAGCAGTAACTTTCTCATCTGCCTCAAGCAATTCTTTAGGATGTCACACATCAAAACACAGCTTTTGTTCGTTCATCCTAATAGGTAGGAAAGAGTTCAGAGTTTTTAGGTTCAGAAGATGATGCAGTCTTGTTTTGACCTTTCTCAACATGCTGAATGCCCTCCAGTGCTTTGCACTGGAGTGTGGCAAGCACAGTAGAATCCCCATCAATCTCATGAAGGGAGGCAGTATGGCTGAGCTACACCATAGTTTGAGAGCATTGCCCCTACACATTAAAATCTCATGTTGCAACCCATTTGCTACAATGGTAGGTGGCTCACTAGCTGCAGTTAACCTTTCTGAATATTCAGCAGCAGCTCCGTGTTCCTCAGCACTATCAATTCACTGACAGTATTTAATATCTTTTAATTAAAAGTGAGTGACAATAACCATACACCTTAACCATACGTTATAAATAATTTTTAATTTTTTTTTTGGAATCAGAGTGCCATTACAATCCCACAGCACAAAGCATCCTTTCTAGCTGTTGTATTCTCTGGTTAGGATGTAAATCTTGCCAGGGTGACACATAGTACTACACTTCCAAGCCTACATAGCAAACAGCTCCTCCCTTCCCTGGGATTAGAAACTTCAACTAATGCCAGGTGCTAAATCTGTGTAAAAGATCATGGCAATGCTTTGTTTTTATTTATAATACTGCTGTTCTCTTAGCACTTGACAGAGGTACATATCATGAACATCATTTGGTAGCTCAAGGAGTTGAGGTAGGGTAAGCTATTGTGACTGTTCCACCAAAGAGATTTGAAGAAATAGAGCTTTTCTCCTGCTGGCTCAAGTTTCTTGGGGCCAAAATCAAGACAAAACATGTTACACTTCCAATTCACTTGGAGGTTTTTCAGTGGCCTATCACTTTGAGGTATGACAAACATCAGACAGAAGAAGAAAATGTGAGAAGGCAAATGAAGAGTATATGAAGTGAAGCAAAATGTAGTCAACAAACAGAATGTGACCATAGATTTACAAATGAGTTAGCCGACTTCTAAGAAAGGTACTCACATTGTCTGTTTTAGGCAACTTTTGGCATCCAGATTAGGTATGATGAGGATTGTTTCACTCCTCATCTACTCTTATCCAAACAGTGGAGCACACCCTATTCCACCAGGTAATGAGAAATATTCCCCATTATGGGAAAGACAAATGATAAGATATATACACAGAGTCCTAATTACATGACCAGGCACGTGATCATCATGCAGTAACACATGGCATTTTTGCCAGGAGCAAAGCAGCAGCAGCAACTGATAAGCAAGATTAGTTGTTCTGGAAAACCCTGAGTTAGGTTTCCCCTGAGCAGGGAAAACCCTCCTAAAACAAAGTTAGGAGCATAAGTTTCCTATACAATGAGTAGATGGTAATGAAGGTGTAATCTAACTGATACATATAATGTCAGACACTTCAGTGTTAACTATAGGATGCAAAAATACTTCTGGACAACTCTGTGCTTGCTATCACATCTCTCATTTTTATCTACATATGAGGTAAATAGAAGTTAAGACATGCAAGGTAAGATTAAGACATGCTTCATCTGCTGTGCTCTAGCCATTCAGAAAGCAAACTTGTGGGGTTATTTCCACAGTTTCTTACTTTCAAGGAATCTCATCTACAAGAAAAACAATGAGACTGTAAATCTCCAAGTTCCCACTAGACAGAGAGCTGATCTCAGCTGGGCCCCAGCAGACCAGGCTGTGGTGCCACTCGGCTGTTTCTGTTTGTTTCCTGCGGCAAAGAGCACAGGGAGTGAGAACATCATCCAGGACCAGGCCAGAATGAGATCACACTAGGCTGACAGAACAGCTGGATGGCACCAGGGCTCAGGTATCACAGCTACAGACAATACTGCTAAACAGCCAACAAAACACAATTTGCAGAGCAAAGTAGCTGATAGTTACTACTGCTGAGCTGTATATTGTGGCAGGAAGAGAATCTGAAATTTCTCCTTATGAAAAATTTAATGTTGTATGGTGCATAAGTTAGTTATATCAAAACCTCAAGCACTTCTACAAAACATAATTTAATATTCCAACTCATTAAAAATCTTATTATAGAAACCGTTTACAGGCTTTATAAACATGTTTTCATAATATTAGGGAAAGATCTTGGTAAAGAACAATTTGAATGCAAAATGCACCTGTAGAGTAAGTTGCTTATAGTAAAACTACCTAAATTTTGCTGTCAGCAAACATCCCAGCTAGTTTCTTTGTCTGAGTTATAAATGGACTATGTCTTTGTGTACTTGGGCCTTTTTCTAATAGAAAGAATGGGCCAGAGAATTCAAGCAGTTGAGATAATAGTGCAAGCATTGGCTGTAACATACCCCCTCTGAGGACCAAAACATCCCAGAGCAGGCAGTGATGAGCACATGCAATTGATTATAGCAAGTGATGGAACTCCTATCTATATAAATTTATCTCTCAATCTACAACAATTTTTAATAGTGAAAATAAGAGACTATATTGACTCTTAGGACAAGGCTGTACTGTAGTTCTGGTGGAAATGAAGTTTTGATCTACACAGAACAATATTAGTGATATTTAGCTACTAAATAATCTAGTGGTTTATTATTTAAATTGATTACCATACTATGACATTGTGTGGTGATATAGCAGTGAAATTACTCATTAAAAGAATGACCTAAAAGTGATCATATTTCAACTATGTAACTGATTTGTAAATGAAGCAATAGACTAACAGTGATTAATATATGATTTACCATCAGAATAGAAACCAATACATGTTTACATCACCTGTATTCTTCACTAACATTATTTGTAGTTGCTTTTCATGGCATCTACATTTTAGAAGCCTATAATATTTGAATCTTATATGACATTTTTATACTTGTGCTTTAAATTATGTGCACTAACAGGTTAAAGTAGGTAGAATTTAAATCTTTATAAATAACAAAATTTTTTGTTTTCAATAACACTTAAAACATTAATCTACAGATTCCTGTTTTAATGAATTTGTAGTATTTTCTATGTACAAAATAAATGCAAAAAGGTCAGCTTATTATCCTCAAAAACTACTGTGAAGTCATCAGAGAATTAATTTTGTTATTCTGTTGAAGCTGCATGCAATCACTAAGGTTCATATGGGTGAAGTATTATTAAGTTCTGCTCACTGACACATACGGCAATACACAAAATAAGAGCTAAGAAGTGCAGGCCGCTGAAATTACTCCTATATGCAATCAGATTGTTTTTGAAAACAAGCTTTTCAAATACTTTGGCAGCAGACCTGTAGATGCAGCTACTTCTCCATTGCTGCTGCCTGGTTTTTTTTTGAGCACTCCTCTCCAGAAGTGCCCCTGAGAGGGCAGGGGAGCAACACACACTCCCACAGTCCACTCTTGGACACATTGGTGTTTTACACTGAGCTGTGAACAGGTCAGCTGGGCCTGAGAGAAGGAAGGAATACCTGCTCCATCTTCCATGGCAGCAGGATGAGGTGGGAAAGGATGGGAAAGAGTGGGGAGCCAAGGCTTCAGGCCCCAGGGTAGGGCAGGCTGTGAAATACATAGTTAGTGATGCACTCCTGATTAGGAAAATATCATCCCAGACATCAAGACCTGCAGAACTGCCCAGGGCAACGTGATGTGCACACTTTCCCGTGGTAAACGCTGGGCAAAGCCAGACTAAGCTGGACAGGCTGCCCTGATTTTAAACAAGCTTTGGAAAGTCAGGATTATATTTCATAGGTCTGTGCTATTTCATCATCCTCTAGTGCATTTGCTCATGACCCTTTCATTTATCACAGCAATAGGTCTCACATTTCTAAGTATGGAGGACTTAAAAAGAAACAGGGGGGTTTTTTGTGCCTTTCAATATCTGTTCCATTGATGCTGCCCTTGTGGGCTTTCTGTTGCTGTACCTCACTCCCAATGCAAATGTCATCATCAGGTAAAAATAAACTTTAAGACTACCCAGCAAAGTAGCTTTGTTTGCCTTTAGCAATTTAATATAGCTTCAGCATAAAAGTTTGCCCACATGTGGATGAAAAAGCATCAGTGCATCTGTGTGTACTCCAGAGCTGACTTTTCTCTCCTCAGGGCCCATGGACTGAACTGATTTAAAGGTGCCAGATCATCTTTTAAGTACATAGCCACAAAGTTCAGCTGAGGCTTTAGCTGAGGCTCTTAACTCAAAAGCCAGAAATCTGAAGTGGCAGCACTGAGCCTATGACCAAAGTGTGTTTAACAGTTCTTTTGCATGGAGACTGTTGACACAGAGTCCAAGAAAAGATGACAGAAAAAATGTAGTTATGATGTAACTATGACCATGCTCCAATGCTTTTTGTAAATGCCTGATATTTAAGCAAAATAACAAATATTCATTCCTTAGCAGGACTTACTGATATAAGCCAAAGACAGATTGAAATATTGGGTTTTTTTCAAGCTACAGATGTTAGGTTCTTAGGAAAACAACAGCAGGTTCTGAGGCAGAATGCTGAGCTTTTCCACTATATCTGCTGTGCTATCAAATAGGCTGTTGTGATCCCAGTTCTTACTGTGATGTGCCAACCAAACTGGTTTTATATCTCTTCTGAGAGTTCCATAACAGGATGTTATTCACTACTAATGCATTTTGGTTCATATAAATGCAGAAAGAATCTGTGGCAGGTCATCATGTATCACCCTGTTATTTTTAGTCTGTGTACATAATTTACCTTATTCATTGCTACAGGGGCTCCACAACTGATTCAAGGCTGTGATAGAGGCTGAAATGAAGTTAGAAAAAGAGCATTAGCATTACAATCTGTACAAAGTACGAACCAGAAAACTCGGATTCAATTTAGGGGATGAGAGTTAGGCTGGAGATGCTTCACCTGCTCCTAATAATGTCACGAGTGCTATGCAACCAAATACATTAGATAAGGATTTCTTGGTATAATGGTGAGCATAAATAAAGAGGAACAGTGTTCTGACGATGCAAAATTACATACCTGTGTTGAAATAATGGAGCTACAATGATCTAGAGCAGTGTCTGGAGACAGTTTAAAGGTACTGTTTTCATGAAACTTGGCAGGACCACTCAAATCAGTGAGATGAGAAAGAGCTGGCAAATAATCAGAAAACATTTTGCCTGTCAAAATTCAAAGCTTCCATTTCTGGGTTTTCTGAAAAACAAAGAGTGGGCAGATGGGTTCTGTTTGCTCCTCCTTTAATTCCATCAGTTAAATAGCCACCCAGCAGACTTACAGTTACCACATCTTGACATGACAGTTAATCTTTACTTCTTTCATGACACTCATATATTAAATATTGGGGATCAGGTTTTATTTACTGCTCTCACTTTCTGTAATCCAATAAAATGAGTCTTCTCAGCTGCCCTCAAAGCAAAGTAAATCTTCTTTTCTACACCATTCGCAAACAAATCCTCAGTGTTCGGTGTCAGATCTAAGCTAGGAGGTATTTTATGGGACTACAAGCAGATCACTGTCAATAGGAAAATCAGATGTTACATCCCAAAATATTTTTAAGCATATTTCCACAGAGTAGTGTACAAGAACATGATATTTTTAGAAACAGAGAAATCCTAGGAGAGAGTCCTACCATCCAGTCCGTATAGTGTATTCCATGTATGTGGATGAAATTATGTGCTAGGAAAGGTACAATATGTAATTACTAATTAGCATATTTCTCTCCACCTCAAATCATGTTCTTTCCTATGAAATCAGACCAATTTCCTGATCAAGGTACCATTCTGCTTGAAAAATAAATAATCTGCAAAATATCTTGAACGGTAATGAATAACTTAAAGTCTTGCTTTGCATATCTGTATTGCTCAGACTCTAAGGATCTCATATTATGCTTCACAAACTTTAATTGAGCTGCCTATATCATGCCTATGGCATAGGAAAAGATTACTCCCTGTGTTTTATATCTAAATGACAGCAAGACAAATACAGAAGCAAATCTTGTCCATAAGCAAACGGTCACAGAGAGTCTCCTCCTTGCCTTACCAATACAATAGTGCTATGCAAGCAGTACTGTGCATTTATTTTATAGGTAAAGAACAAGAGGAAGATGGTCTAGCTTTCAATACTAAAGAGCCATCATCTTCTCCAAGGCATCCAGAAGAAGCAAATAGGAGAATGGTAAAGCAGGAGGCAGAGGTTCTGCAACTGCAACCTCCCTGCACTGCTGGCAGGCACCAAACAAACAGGCAAAACAAAAGGTGCGGTACTTTTCAACTGCACAGTCTGAAGCATAGGATTCCCCCCTCCCTGCTTCTCCATATGTATTACCAGGCACCATGTTAGTGGTTACAAATACATCTCTGGTCATAAGTAACTTAAAATTTTCCATTTCCATATTTTTAAAGTTCTCCCCAATAAAAATGAAATAAGGAATATACATGGAAACTAACTCTACTGTCTTGAAATTACAATTTCTGGAATGAACCAAATATTACACCTTTTCTTTCACATAGCTTGACATTTCACATCTTACGTGGTTTCAGAGTCTGTACCATAAGCACAGGCAAACTATGAGTCCCTGGGTTTCCAGTTTTCTAGGTTAACTCCTTGCTTAGATTGTGCATGTTGTTGTACTTCTTCCCTTTGCTTTGTGGTATCTCCTAGTGACCTGCAGAGCTCCACTCCACAGCCCTCTGTCATTCTGCATGTGCAAGACTGCAGTAGACACTCAGGTGAAATACAGCCACTGCAAATGGAGAGGTCATTTATGTCAAACAAGAAGTAGGGTAGCACAATTAGGTGCTTGCAGGGGTGAACTTTTCAAATGCACATGAAGTAAAAACCTCACTGTGGATAAGTGTAACAATTGGTCTTAGCCAGGTTCTCTCAGTGGTCACCCTCCACTGTGTTGCCCAAAACGTTGTTATCAAACAAGCCCTACTTTTACTTCATGAATCCTCTTGTCATTGCCAGGACAGGACATAACTGTATGCAAAACAGGATGCCCAAGTCATCACTTATTATTCAAACTTCAATACCACATAAGCCAAGATGAACAACATACGAAACTAAAGAATGATCTTGCACAATAGGATGGCATTAAGTGGTCTTAGGAAACTAGTAACAGCTTAACTGAGACAACAGCATTGTTCTATTTCAGTCAAAGCATAAGTCTCGAACAGGTATAATCAGGAGTAACAAGACAAGTGTGATAAACAGCAGGACTCAGAGCATTTTACTGAGAAAAAGAAGGGCATGATTTGATTAGTAGTAATTTTCAAGACATATGACTGTCGGTGGTTTCAGCTGCCTCTCATAAAAAGGCATTTAAAAAATTTTTTACTAAATTAATATTGGTTTTGTTTCCTAGTGAATGCTCTATTCTGTATTTCTGTTTCCAAACAGAAATATTTTATATTTCTGTGGGGCAACATCCTTGCTTTTTCAGCAAGTACTTGTCACCTCCAGGTTAAGCTATGAAGAAACAGGTCCCAGTCTCACCAGGAAAAATCACCTTTCTTTGCTGTTCTGCTCACCACAAAACCATCTTCCGGATGGCTTCCTGACCTGTGAAACAGGTGTTTCTTGTTGCTGCTGAGTTCGTTTTCTTGGCATGTGCATGATAAGCAGGAAAGCAGATGAACTCTTAAGAAACAAAGATACTTTTTTAATGCAAATGTTTCCAAGTAACTCAGAATAAGGATATATGGAAAATATAGAGTACATAAGCAGAATTGTTCGGGCAGAAAGAAACATTTAGTGAGGCTTTCCATAAGGCAGCTGCAGCTCTGTGAAGTCAGCAGAAATGTAAAATGACAACATCTAGTGTTTATTGTTTATAATTAGTGATTTCTCTCTCCACTTCGACTTCAGTGGCCATGTTACTATGCAGGAATCCAACTCAATTATCTTCATGTTTGGATCTTTTGAAATATCCATAGACATTTCTCCTAGACATTATAATTCAAAATGGCACATGTGCATTTAAAGGTGATAATATTATGGGTAGGATAAATACAATTTAAAAGTAACAGCCCTTCCCTAAAGGTGCAACTAAACTTTTTCTGGAATGAAATTTTCTTGTTCTTTATATTTTTGAAGAGTAGATTACATAGATTTTCAAGGACATGAAATGCAGAACTCATCATGCAACCTTCTGATGGGCTCATAAAGTAGAAGGCCAGGTTATCCTGACAGTTAAAGGTGACATATGGAGAAACATCTGGACCTCTTTTGCAGAGAAGAGCTCAGAAAGTGCTTATGGTTGATCAGAAAAACTGGCATGGTGCAGTGTGACACCACGTAAGGCTGAGATGGTTCAGCCTCAGAGACAGGAGCACAACACGCAAAAGGCAGCACGTTCCATCCCAAGCTGGGAAGTCCAGTTGTGACAAAGGTGTGACAGTGCTGCCAGGAAACCCATTTTGTTTTATACAAGGCTCTGCTTTTCAGTCTTTTGGTTTTTTTTTTTTTTTCATTTCAGAATGTTTTAGACTCTAAAATTAAAAAATTCCCTATGAAATGAAACAGCTGGGTGAAATGCTTTGCACATGAACAAGACATTTCATTTCAATGAAAAAAAGATGTCTTCTGGTTTTGACCTTTCTAGCCTCTTACCACAGGAAATCACACCATGCTGAGAAAAGCAACTTCATAGTGAAAAAAGGAAATTAAAAAGCTTTTCCTTTGAAATATTACAACAGATTGAGGAGATTTTTTTATTCTTGTTGTCACTTTTTTTGCCCACCAAGAAGGTCAGGTTGTGACCACTAGGAAGTCCTTTCTGCTTCGATGACAAGTGGGGTGGGACTGGAAGGCTGTGCTGTCTGGATGCCCCGGTCTAGGTGGTGGGAATTGCTCCCATGTGCCGTGCAGATCCCTCTGGAGCTGACACTGAACACTGTGAAACAGTTCTGCTTTTTTCCAACAGTGGTTGCAGTGCTTAGTTAGAAAACATCCGAGATAGTGTGCAATGAAAGGCCACAATCTTGTGACAGATAGATCATTATTGCAGTGGCTAATTACCCTTTGCTGATTCCTGGACAATGAGGTTAGCATCAATGAGGCTGGGGAAATCTATTGGGAATGAAAAAGGACACAAAAGAAACAATGGAAATGAAATCCTTTGGTTAAACAGAGCAGTGAGCCACTCCTGCCGAGGCACTGCTTCCTCTGCATCCCTGCTGCAAGCAGAGCTGGGGATGGAAGACAGTGACAAATTACAGCCCCTTTGGGGTATTTGCAGTATTTTTTTGGGTATTTGGGGTATTTTGCAGACAGGACCTCTAAACTGCCATTCAGACTTGGCTGAGCTGCATATGCTGTACCCTGACCACAGGCATGACTTGGGAAACAGCACAGCAGCCACACCTGGGATGGACCTTCACTGGAGCAACACTGGAATAACCAACACAGCTTCTGGAGATTAGCACACATTACAGACAGCAATGTCACTTGAGTTCCTGAAGCTAGAAGTTGAGCATATGTGCTTGAAGATAATTATGTGCCTACAAATTCAGGTCTTAAGGCAGAAAAGTGGGGTGACATTTTTAGAAGCACTAGGCAGTGATAAACTTCACTTGTATTGAGGTCAATGGGATTTCTTTCTACGTGTCTTAAGTGGGAACTGAATTAGGTCAGTGCCAAAGTGCTTTTGTAAATCAGACCTATGTGGTAAGCAGGTACAGTGTTTTCCTTGCCTTTAATGGCAGCTTAGGGACATCTCCAATGCAGTGCAGCATGAAGTTTCTCTTCATTACAAAGGCACTATTATGGCTAAAACCCCAAAGTAATTGTGTATATGTGTGCAAAAAAAAAATTTGGGGGTGTCTAAATGGGTTACAAAATTGTATATTTGAAATTTCAAGAAATTATGGAATGTATCCATCCCAGTCTTCTGTTTAGAAATTCCCTGCCTGATTAGAAAAAAAAGCACACCTGCACTAAGACCAAGAATGAAAAGCTATCTTTCAGGAGAGTGGTCTGTTTGCAGTGGAGAATTATTAACCACTAAAAAGTCAGGTAGGTATGGCATAGAAAAGTTTCCAATCCTTACCTTGAGCAATAATGTCCCAGTAGTAATATTACACCAAAGTAAAAGATAGGAAATGAAAAAAATACTCAGGAAAAAAAGAATGATTTATAAAAAGATTAGACACACAAGTGTGTGTTGAATATGCATGCACAATTGCATGCTTAATTTGCACACCCAATTATTGCCATTGTGCATAAAATTGAATAATTACCCATGAAAATAAATGATTATGGTTATTTACTTCCATAATTACTTGATTTGCACATACAATCATGGTAATTAGGCACACAAATTAGTCATCACACAATTGCATGCCTAACCTTTTTAAGAATCAGAATCAATGCATTTATTTTAAATTGCCTTTGTCCAATTGTGTCGTCCTACGATTTTTTTTCTAATGGCTGGGTTTGGAACTGGTGTATGTACTGGGGACAAGCTTCCCAGTGTGTCTCTGTCCTGGTGCCACCCTTCAGGCATCAGTGGAGCCTACAGAATGCCCCCATGGCACAATGCTCCCTTCATGCACAAATGATAAAGGAAATGCTATAAAAAGGGGAAAAATGCCAAATGTCAAAAATGCCAAAGTGCAACAAGAAATCGGGAATAACGCACTTTTCAAGTAGTTACTTTCAATTTAGGAATGAAGTCAATAACAAAAAAAAGTCAGACAATTGTGAGAAATAAATGGAAAGTGTTATAGAGGAAATGAAACTTTAATGATGTTTTTCAGCATTCAGATTTTTTAAAAATTAACTAACATAATTAGTTAGCATAGCGTTTCTGAAAATCCAGAAAAACTAGTTAAAACCAGTTAAGAATAGAGATGTTAAATGCCCAAGCCTGCATCAGTTCTTTGTGGCACTCACAGAAATAAAATCCAATTTCAGCTTCCAGATTTGTGATTTCACTTATTAGTCTGAATGTCTGCCCCTTGTAGATGTCCTGTCTCCAGGTGCAGTAGGTGAGGATACCTTTATTAACTTTCCTATAAATCATATTTTGCTAGGAAACATAATAAAAGCCTGGGGAATTAGTCAATAAAATAGTGCTGCTTCTCTATCACTTAATAAATGCCTAGGTCCTGCAGTTGGAACTTGGTATGCTCTCTAATTAAAAAGAACAAATATGAGAAAAATACTGGCAACTTGAAATATTGAGCTGTTTCATGTTTGTTATTGGAGCCTTCCCGAGTACAATTTTCTAATAATTGGACCAGATGGACAAAGAGAAAAAAAAAAATTAGCATGACAGTTTAAACTGAGTCTATTACTGTGTAGAAAGGATCATCCCTGACAGATCTGTGAATCTTTCTACATAAATCAGCAAAAGCCCTACTGCGTCTGTGCATATAATCTATGTTTTTCCCCCACAACTTTGAGTTAATGCCAAGGTAGCTAATGCTAATGGAAGAAATATAGGGGTTAAAAGATTTTGTCCTGAACAGTTTTTTTGAGGTTTCTTTTTTTTTGGTTATTGTTAATTATGTGCCTTAATTTAGTTCTTGCTTAATGCACTTTAGAATGAATTGTATTTCTTGTAATTACTTTATTATTACTTGACATTAGACCTTATGTTAAGCAATCAAAACGGTATGCAGGATGAGAAGGAGGAAAAATTATCAAGATACAGTGAAGATGAGTTTGCATGTCTAAAGTATTCACATAGTCTCCAACTGCCAGAAATGTTGTAGGATTAGCATTACACCTTATCTGTATTACATCCTATCAAAGAAAAGAAGAAAGAAGGAAATCCCTGAGCGAGCAGATATTTGGTTTATGAGCTTGTGGCAAAGTTTTGCTTTGAGTCATTGCAAGTGGGACCTGTTATCAGCCTGACTCCTCTCTGCTGCTGTGCAATGAAACCCATCACATTTGGAAGCTGTGGCCCTGGGTCAGGAGGGTGACATGGTGATGCAAAAGCCCTGTACTTGTATGCCATGATACAAGAGCTCTCTTCAAATCCCTTAAAATATTAGGTGTCAAAACATGCCAGAAAAATATAGTACCTTTGCAGCACAGGCCCATTAGTATTTTATAGGTAGTAAGAACCTTAAGACTCCCCTATCTTAAATCCTATGGAAAGCTATTTAATAGAAATAACTCAGGACTTCCAAAGTAAATGTTAACACCTCTTGCTAGTTTAATTCTTTCACAAGGCAATTTTTATAAATCACAAGTAAATGATGGGTTAAAGTGTCATTGCAACCAACCTGAAGTTAAGATATAGAGACAAACCCAACCCCAGGAGATGTTTTGACTTTAAACCCTTCATTCTGCTGCATGTTGTCCTGCTGTAGCCTGACAGCACACCGATTTGATCTCCTGATCAATTGCCAATCCCATGCAGAAAAAGTAGTATTTATTTACATGCATAAGGCTACTTAAAAAAAAAATTAAAAAAAATCTGTGTATTTCCTGCTGCTAAGGGGATATTTGTTTAGTTGATGCAATATTTTCCATAATAATTTCTGATTACCAAAATGCATGGTACAAATGGTAATCAGTGCCCCTTTCAAAGCGAATGCTACTGCTGAGTACCTCCTATGAGTTTAATCACAGTGTGCAATTCACACGGTAATGTGTTATAATTGCCCCCTACAAAGTTGGTCCTGTTTCATTTTAATATCACTGGACTAACTACTGAAACTCAACATGAGTTCCTTGGATGCTGCATTCTTCATTGAGAATTTTACATATGTAATTAATCTCAAATAAGGGTACCATAAAAATTATGAGGATTTTTAAAGAAATGCCTTTGGGTTTTAATAGCTGTAAAATCAGAGGTGGTACTTCGAAAAGTTCACCCTGTTGGACACTTTACTCTGAAATCCAGTCTGATTGCCATTTCCTTTAGATAATTTTACCAGTTCTTTTGGCAGGAAAAAAGTAAATACTGATGTAGCAGTTTATCCTCATTTTATGCACCTATGAATATCACTCACACCAAGATGAGCTAACTCTTATGTTACTTTTTAAAAGAACTGTTGAATGTACCCCGAGCTATAAGCTGCAGAACACATGATGCTGCACAGAATTTTGAGCCAAAGATCTAAAAGGGCAACTGGAGATGGAGCATGCAGCTCACCTGCTGTCAGTCTGTGCAATCCACCTCTAATTTTTCTAGTAAATAGTGTTATTTGCATGGTCATGTAGCAAATTAAATTACTAATTTTTTAATACTCTTTTGGCTACTTTTTACTTATTTGTGAGCAAGTCTTTGGACGTTCCTAGTCAATGCACAAGCTATGCAGAATATCTGAGCATTTCCCTAATGGTTCCTATTGGTCAAAGTGCCGATCACATGCTTGCTTTGCTTGCCCAACATGGGGGACACATTTGGGGCAGCCCAGCTCTGCCACAGCCAGGGAAGCTCCACTTTGTAGCAGCCCACAGGGAGCCCGTCCCAGGAGCCTTCCATCTCCTCTGGGACATACCCTGGGGAGGTGCTGCTAGGGATTAATGAGAGAACCAGGTGGAGGATAAGTCAAAACCAATTTAACATTTCTGTTGTTTGCAACTGGTGTTTGTGCTTTTCCTTCACTGGGTGAGTGAAGGTTTTAACCTAAGGAGGTGGAAATGACAGTGTCTTCATCAAGGTGGGTCACTGGAGCACAACATGCTGCCTGTTTAACTGGCTTCATGACTGAAACCCAGCATTCAGCGCTGTATCAGCTCTCCATCAGCAATCAGTTCAGCTCAGGCAGCCAAAGGCAGCACAAGGCACAGGTCACCAGTGCTGGAAATGCCTCTTGTCCCACTGACACCAGATCTGCTGCAAGTGATATGACCGCTTTAATTACACCAATTGCATCAATCAGAGCTGCCGGTGAAATCACCAAGGGGAGCCATGGCCTGGGACTGAAACATCTTTTAATAACACTGATGAACTGTTCCCTTACTTTATGTCTGACCCTGACCTCCCAAAGGGAATTACCAGCACATCACCTCCTTTCACAGCGGATGCACTGCCAAGCCAGGCACTCCCACCTCCTCATTAACTGCAGCTCCTGTTGCTGCTCCCTTAATGAGGGCTTGCTCAGGAGCCTGCCAGTCCCTGGCAGCTCACTGCTGCCAAGCATCCAATGTCAGGCAGAAGCCCAGAGTGTTTTCAGCCTCTCTTGGCTTCTGGAACCTGGTCCCTTTTTCTTGAACACAACGCACAAGGGTAACCTAGCACATGCAGAGAGGTGAGGCACAAAACTCCTCCAAGCTTTTTAGTAGCTAATATTAATGGTGCGTGGCTCGTGACTTGTTTGGCTACAGTGCTCAGTGGTGGCTAGAAGGGATAGAACATGAGAACCACAGGTGTTGCTTTTTGCTTGCCTGCTTACTATCTCAATGATTTCCCAAAACCTGAAAAACGCATCATCAAACGTTTCTTTGAGCCTTCTTTGTTCAGATACTAGGGGGCAAAATGACCAGATAGTGGTGACTGATGGTACCCACAAGTGGGCTGACCCCTAAGCCAGCCTAGGAGATGTGACAAGTCCTTGCTACTTGCCCTGCCCCTCATGATATTTTCCTTCTGTGAGCTTATGTCTCCTCTCTTTTCCTTTTGTCCTTTTTAGCTACATCTCTTTGTCTTCTTTCCCTACAACACTGAGGAACCAGAAAGGACAGCTAGAAGCAAGAAACTCAACAGTCCAACAGTAGTACTATTTTTCTGCAGTTTAGAATAGTGCTAAAATTTGGTGCAGTATCTGGCCTTTTCTCTTTCTATCCTTGCACCAGATTTATCCAAGAGCAGAATATTCTTTCTGTTTTCTCTCTATCTTCATTCTGGACTTCTGTTGTATAAGACAAAAAAGCCCCTAAATCTCTGCTCCAAACCATTTCATTCAGTTACTGCCATCTTGAAAAGCACTTGCTAATGTCAGATCCAAGTGAAAACACTCTATGCAGCTCAATGAATAGGAAACAAGATATCTATTTATTTTAAAAGTTAAAAATGAATCTAGTATGTAAAATACTGTGTACTTTTCTAAACTTTAACATGCAATGGAAATAATAGCATTTATCGAAAAGGAGATGTGGCACTGCTAAAGGTCCATACTGCCCTTGACTGTATCATGTTGTAGCATTAATTGTTAGCAGGTTTTTTTCCTGAGCTGAACCCCCGTCCTTCATTGTGCCAGCATACCACATTCCACCCTAGTGTAAAAGCAGAGTTTAGACTTCTCCTCTCCTTTGTTGGAAGCCACTTTGACATTTAAGGTGTGCTCAGGGTGGATAGGCTGTGAAGGACAGAGCAGAACACATGCAAAAAAAAGGCATAAAGACAATGTTTACATGAGCATTGTCTCAGAGACCTTTCATCCCTAAAGTCTCTAATAACCTGGAGCCACACACAAACACTAATTTTCTGTTTTAAAAAAGTAATGAATTCAATAAATAACTGTACAAATTTTAGATCCAAGGACAATTTCAAATGTGAACTTCATAATGGATCTTCCAAAGCTATTGTAACCATTGTCAGGGAAGTAATTAAGAAGTAATGAAGGCAGAAATTCTTGGGTATGCCTTGCCGAGGTTCTCTGAAGCTTATTCCCTGAGCTGCATTGTTTGAGAGGGGGAAAAAAAAACCACAGGAGAAAAAAAGGCAGCATGAATTGTAATTACTCAAAAGCAATGCAGAATAAAGCTACAGTAAATTCCTTCACAGTTGAACTCAACTGTTTAACAAATGAAAAGTCTAATTGACAATTCTTTACCAAAGCGTAAATTTGTCAGGGAAGGATACGCAACAAGTTTTGGGGGCTTTGTCTCTTTTTCTCCGTGTACATCCTAGTGAGTGCTGTTGTGATTTGGATCTATTACTTCTGAATATTGCATGAAGCTGACAAGCACTTGTCATTTAAAGACCACATGGAGGCATTTAGTTTTCCATTTAGACATAATAACACATTATGCAAATAAGCTTGCCAAGGAAAGCTGGAGGCTTACATGAAATAAACTGTCAAACACCAGTTGCTAATAAATGAACATTTCTTTATAGATTGTCTTAATTTGGGCAACTGGAAAATAAGCATGACTGCATGGATAGACAATCTTTCAATATGAAATTCTGTGGATCGTGCAGAGCAGAAATCTTCCCAGAAAATTGATGTTCCTTGCCTTGATACAGTTAAGCAAACACAAAGAACTTTAAGCAACCCTGTTAAATATTTGCACTATATTGCACAAAACAATAAAGGTTTTGAAATTAGCTCCCTGCGTCACAGATGCCAAGGGAAGTATTTCCCTTCACCGTGCCGGGAGCAGGATGCCTCCCGCTGGCACTCGCCTCACGGCTGCCGGCACCGCCGGGCACATCCTCCTGTGTCACCCCAAAAACAGCCCTTGCAGCCCCCTGGGCTGGTACACTGCATTCCAAATGGGCATGGCTTCCCCATAGGCTTTCTCTGAGCTGTATACAGGATTCACAAATTCTTGCAAGGAGACCTCAGGCTAACTTGGTAATGGGGCAGCAAAGCAGAGTGTTTAAAATAAACCAAAACACGTGCAGCTCAGACCAGTAAACAACAAACAGTCCACTCTGACAGCAAACCAAATTGATACAAAGAAAAACAGAGGTTACCAGGGTCAAATTACAGGTTTTGTTTGAGTGAAGTGCTTCCCCTTGGCCTGGTAACTATCAGAAATTGCGTTTCTTTACTGTGGTGGAAGAAGGACTGTACCATGCTGAAAAATTCAATGATTCAAGGAGGAAAAGGAGTGTCTGAATGCCAGAACCTGCTGGGGAAGGATGTGCCAGGAGAAAATGGTTACCTGCTCTATCCACTCTAAGCAGAATATACTAAGAGAAAGACTTAAATTGGAGTAGTAAAAACCAACTTGATCAATCAACCCACCACCAAACAAACCAAAATATTTCAGTGATCATGCTCTTGTGCAAATTAAAATTTTAGTGGAAGGTATTGATTTAACAATACATTCCATGTAAAAATAGCCTAATTGCTCTACATCTTTTATATTGTTTTGAAGAGAAACTCAAGCCAATATGTAATTCCAATGGTTAATTACTGTGTCATCCCCTGTTTCTATTTTTTAATAATGTAAGTAACATACAGTTGTTTCTAAATTGGCATCTTTTCATCCTTTAGGAAACTACACCCTAAAGTAATATTCTGTCAGAAATCCGCTCTTAATTGGGCTAATCAGGTAGTATTTCCACATTAGGAAGGAAGGATTATAGTCTCATTTACTGAGAAGTTCATATGACAGTTGCAGACATTTATATTTGAGTAGCTGGTTTGGGATCTGTCCAAATCTCTCTCTTTTTGCTTCTTTTTAATTAATATTTCAGCCATACAGGATAGCTTCTTCTTTTTTGGAAACTGAATTGAAGGATTTGATTTGCACTGGGCATTTTGCCATTGGGGGAAGAAATAAAAAATAAATCAAAAACCTAAGAAGGAATTCAAGAAGTTTTGCTTTGTAATTACCCCGAAGTTTTCCTGTATAGTAGAAACTTTACCTGAGGAAACCACACTGTCCCTCTGCCACACAGCATAACTGAGGGGACAGCTGACTTGCCGGTTATTTTAAGACAAAGTAAAACTAGGAAGCTGATGCTTTGTGTGATCTGAGCAACTCTGCCTAAAATGACCAAAAGAAGTTATATTCAGAGTAATTTGACACTGAACATTTACATGCCACTTAAGAACCTTCACAAAACTTCTGACATCTCAGAACCTGACACCTCAAAACCTCCCCATCTGCTAGCAGCTTATGCAAGCCTTGCTCTACCTTCACTCTTCATGAAGCTGTAAGATTTAAATTTAGTTTTTAATAAAGCCTGTCAACTGCTTGTTGGTGGAACAAGTGCAAAGCAGCATCCCAGTTTTAGTCAGAATTTATCCCTGTAGTATAAGAATGAGGAGGCACCTGGTAGAACATGAAGATTGATTCACAACAGGTGAAAGAAAGCACTTCCTTACACAGAGAGCAGCAAAATTCTGGGAGGTGCTGCCACAGCAACCTGGAGAAGAACCATGTCAGCAAATGCAAGAAGTGCTCAAACAAAATCACAGACAACAAAGTCCATAAACAGCTGTGTCAGAACCCAGACAGATCATAGCTCACAGAGAGTACAGATAATCAGAAACTTAAACAAATTGCCAAATGGAAGGACGAGCATTCCAGCCTCCCCCTTCGAGCCCCAAGGCTTACTATATCAAGGTGTTGCTTAAGCACTTATATGCATTGCATGGACCCCCAGCACACAGCAGTGCCTGTCCAAGCACCAAACAGAAGGTGTTGAAATCAAAGCAACTTGTGAGAGAAGTGTACATCACTGTTGGGGTTAAGAGTGAAAACAAAACCTAAACCCAAAGTAAACCCACTTCCCTAGCGTGTATTCCCCTGTTCATTTTATCCACATGACAGCTGATTTCAGACTACCACCAGCAGCTCCACTGACTCTAATCCTCTGTATTGTGTAAATACTGCAGCATTGCCACAGGCTTGTATGCAGGACAGCGTTATCGTTATCAACACTCATCAGCTGGCAGAAACAGGATCCTAATGGTGGACATGTTTTGGTACAGTCTTTGCACTACTGAACAAAACTGCTTTTGAATTTGGGAATTAGCTGATGCAATGTAGTAAAAAAAACAGACCTACTGACTCTCATACTGGGATCAGACAAGGGCATCAGGGTAGAATTTGATTAGATTATTATTTCCTTGTTCTCTTCTTGATACAGTCAATCTTTCTTGTGGGGTTTACATTAATAAGTAATTACGTATGGCAAAAGACAGAGATGTATAAAAAGGCCTTACAAGTGCTCTCATACAGCAGGCAGCCTTTTAAAAAACAAAGATGGAATTGAAAAGTTTCACTAATCCTAGCCTTGTCATCTACAATGCTGTTGAAATAACCCCCTAAAGCACTGTTGAAAGGCACAAGAGCAATGCATCAAGCAAGAATTGGTCGACTTCTAGATGATACTGTCTCAACTACAAGGGCATCCCTTTGTAGCAGAGATAAAAGGGAGAGTGCCTTTTCCTGAATGCTATTGACTTATACAACTACCATTTAGCAGTTTGACTTTCTTTTTGTGGTCAAGAATGTATTATTAATGTGCAGTCCTTTAAAGAACATGCTAAATTCCTCCTGCGTTTAGCACTTACAAAACATACAGAGGGGGGGAAAAAAGCCCTGCCAGTGTTTTCACAGTCTAAACAATAACAAAGTGCCTCCAGGATTCATTTTAATGAGAAACACCAGTGTAGCACTGTGGAAGTCTTGAGATGGGCAATGCACACCAACAGATTAATTATCATTTAGAAGGCAGGAACTCTGTGGATTTTATAACATGGCTTGTAGAAAATAAAAATTCTGTTAATCACTGCAAGAGTTGTATTTTCTCAAAGGTACCATTAACCTCTAAATCTATGTGCCACATACATTCAGAAGGAATAGGAAATGAAGGAGCCCTTCCTCTCTCCCCTTTCCAACACTACAAGCTAGGAAATTTTCTTCCCTTACAGGTAGCAGCAGCTTTTTGATTTCTATTTTGGTTTATTTGTTTTTTAAAGTTGAGATTAGTATAAATTTTTCTAAGCTTAACAGAGACTTCAGCAGAAAAACGACAAGACACCCACTAGTCCTGCACACATCTGCAGGACAGATTTATCACCATTGGCATGCCGTGTAAACGATGGCTTCAATCCCTGACGGAAGTGTCATTGACTTTCATGAAGGTTTTATGGATCACTGAGTCCAAGGGTGTCTCCTGATACCTTTTTTGGACTTGTGGATAACATTTGCAAGGCAAAGCCCTCTCTCTGCCCTCATGCAGAAATTTTCTGCTGGAGAAGACACTTCCCTGACTCCAGCAAACCCAGTTGGCAGCTGATGCTTCAATGGCTTCAGCCTTCAAAAAGGGAGGTGATAAGAGACGGGGAATTTTAACAATGCAGTGACTTGAGTCATAACCTCACTGAGCATATTTGATAACTACAGTCTAATTTCTGGTTGTAATTCAGAGGAGGACTGCGTTGTTTTACAAGATAAATGTATTAATCCCTATTCTTCTGTGGTGGGTATCTAGGAGATTAACTACATTGCTGAATGTGTGAATTTGTCTGTGACCAAAACCTGACATGAATACAAACTATATGAATGATTTCTAAGACTCTTTTGTTAGGAAATAATCTCCAGACAGATGTCCATGATATCTGAGCAGTCAGTCCCATGCTGTATCATTTATTTTGAATTTCTACCCCAAATAAAACTGACTTTACTACAATCTGTTTAATTTCCAACTTCTGCATATTTTAGCCAGTTTCACATTGTACCCTTCCCTGATTCGCGGCATTTGGAGGGCTCATGCTCACATTCTGCCTTTCGGACACTACACACATAATGAAATAATTTTGGTACAGTCCTTCGAATGCGATAGTCTGTTTAAAGTAATACTTTGACAGCTTTCTCCAGGAGAAAGCAGCTCTTGTGAAGTGGAAACATTTTCCACGTACCAATCACAAGAGTGCAGAAATGTACTTCTTTCTCCTACTATTTCAAGCCCTGGCAATGTTACTGGTCTTATTCCCCCACTGAAATCTTTATCTCAGCCCCCAGTGGTGACAGTCTCACCCTTGCACGATCCAGCTGAGCGCAGGCTGGGAGCCCCTGGCTGCTCACTTCTGGCTGAGCTGAGGATCTCAGGTCCAGGATTTTGTCGTGGGCACATGCAAGTGTGCAGGACTGCTGGCACCCAGAAACCCTCTCTACCTTGTTTTCACTGCTTTGTGACGCAGATATTAAGGATAATCAATCAATATTAACATCAATAAGAGTAGGGCTTGTTGTGCTGCACGCATACCAACTGCAGTGTCCACACTGAGCAAGTACTTTCAATATCCCGATATTACATACAAGGTGACTCTTTTCCTAGTACTATCATGCATATAGGCTGATTCTGGTTCCTCTCAACAGATTAGTTACTTATAAATGATCAGGTAACCCATGCAAATAGATTGTGATAACCTTGTGTTTTGGTTTCATTTTATTTTTCCCACCTGCAATGAGTACAGAATGTGATTTCTCATTTCTGAACAAGTTTTACAAGCAAGTGGAAAAAGTGAATAACAGTAATGCATATTTAAATTAAATTTTTGAATCCATGTTAAAATTTGTGAAGCTTTTAGAATAAATGAGCATCCCCTCAATTACTTTCAGAGAATGAACTCTCTCCGCATTTATAATTCAAAATACACTAGTTGGATCCCAGAGTGGGGTATAGAGGACATTGCAGACAGATAACATCTTCGGAAGGACTGAAATATTATTCTCTTCTGAAAAATGAAGGGAAAGAAACCCGCCTCCCCAAGGTGTCCCTCCCAGGTATCCCTTCTAGGCTGGCCTCCAGGGTGCTGTGGGGAACCTCAGTGTGCCCCTGCACCCCAAGATGGGAGCAGGTGCAGCACCCTGATGCTGCTGTCATTTCACTCTCCTCAGTCTTGTGCTGGGACAGTAGCAGTCTGGCTCCCTATCTCCAGCTGTCCAGGCAGGGTAGGCCAATGTCTCATCACCCCTGAGGCCCATGGCTCACAGACTCTGGGTTTCCCCTAGCAGTTTTCCACCGTTTATGCCCATAGCCGGCTCCACTGAGAGGAGCAGGGTAGATAGCCACAGTGCTTATCCACTTCTTATACCTGGGTGCACTCCACTGTTCAGGGCTTGCTAATCCCCTTCAAACAGTCATGGAGCTGCTGCCACTTTCCATGGGTCCCCGTGCAGCAGGGCTGGACCATGCAGCCATGCTGAGCTGAGGACAGCAAGAGCCATGAGCAAGGCTCACCAACACAGAGACATCCTCCTCACGCCCAGACACTGGTGTTCATGCCTCCACAGTCAAGAGCCAGCATGGAAAACTGTATAAATCTACAGCCTCGTGCACACTGGCATGTCATGGGGGAGCCCTGCTGAGATCCCTGCCCTTGAGTAATGAATGACTTGAACTGCGGCTCATGTGCTCTGACCGCACAGGGACCAGGCTATTAGAGATCTCCCTCTTCTTTCAGCTACTTGACTTTGTGCAACTAACTTCAGATTACTGGAATAAAGCCAGATGTACTTCCCCATTCTAGGGTGACTGAAATATGCAACATCCCAGCCTGTCCCCATCTCAGAGTAATCTGCCAACAACACAGCTCCAGCAGCAGAGAATGCAGCAAATCACAATGGACCTGGCAGCCAGGATGTCCTCTTGAGACAGGAGTGGCTGGAGTACAGGTCCCTTTCCCTGAGCACTGCAATGTTTCATGCATGTACTCAAAGTGGCAGGATGTCTTTTTTAAGTACCAAGCAGGATGGCAGACTCCAAGCTGCTCTCCATATCCACAGCAGAGTAACTACCTTCACCACTGAGCATTTCAGACAGGAATATTAAAAGCTACTCTGTTAGAAGGAGGGGAACTTAAACAATTGCTATTATTAATTTTAAAATAATTAAGTGAGAAGCTTTAAGGCTGTCATTTTCTCAGCAGGACCACAAAATCTTTCAGCTCAGTGAAATGTTTTACTATGCCCATATGTTTGGCTACAGCTGAGTCCGACTATAAAAGTATGACATCTTTTAATTACATTTTAATGAAAGTTGTAACTAATCCAATAGCTCATTTGTTAGTTCCTTTTGGGAGAAAGAAAACCTCAGAATTCTTGTTTTTGGAGACTGTGGAGAGATACAGGATGCTGGTTATGCCAAATTCCTATTAACAGCCTACAGCATTAGATTTTGTTTGCCAACAACCAAAAAAAATATCAACATTTAAACAGGTGTATGCTTTGGTGTGTCTCAGTAGTGCTTTCCTCCATTTTTCTCAAACAGTAAGTTCTGTCAAACACTGAAGGAAGAAGAGAGATGTACAAGGGGCACACAGTCTAGGAGCACATCTAGCTTGAAGGACTGCCCAGTGACTTCACTGAGCTTTGTATTAGACCTTTACTGAGCCATCTCGTGCTGAGCCCTTTCACAATCCCTTCTTCAGAGTAGGGAGCAGGATCATTTCAGCTATTACATACATAGAAAAAATTGGATTTGAGCCTTCAATAGACATAATTTTCCAATCTCTGAAAACTGACATCTCTTTTATGTTTGTCATCAATAGACTGACTTTTATATCTCGCTTTCCTGCCCTATAGACAAATACAGTCATAATATTCATAATTGCTGCACATTTCTCTCGAACAAGCGAACTGTATCTTGTGGATTCAGGTTGAGACTTGGAGAGCTCAAGGACAGTCTGGAATTGAATAAATCAAGTAGTGGGCTCAAAAAAAAATCAAGACAAAAAAAGCATGCAATTTCAACTGGTGGGGAAGAAATGTACTTCAGAAAGGAAATCAAGTCTTTGGTGGGCATAGTTTGGCCCCTAGTGGATAGGAATTCTCATTGTCACATTGAATTGGTAGCCTTTGCTTAAGCAAAAGCCAGGGCAGAATAACCCTGGAAACTAAATTACCTCCCAGCTTTGAAGATGAAGCTTACTTCAAGCCAGACCAGAGATGAATTTGCAGTCTACTGACAGGACTGAAAACTAAACGTTTGCCTCCTCAGTAGGACTGCCAATACATTTAAAATTCACATCCAGAAAATGAATCTTCCTGTTTAGCTACAAAATATTCATCTGAATGGAAAGGTCAGTGAACATTTTCCTCTTTCCTTGCTAATTGAGAGGCAAGTCATATGCTTAATTTGCCAAGAAACCAGGACCTTATACTTCTCATGTTGAGCAGAAAGCTCCAACAAATACGCTTGATGGACCCACATTTGTGGTATCTCTGGATGACTGCCATCTTTCACCCCAATGAAAATGATGCAGTTTGCTTGCGATTATAGACTCCTATTGATTTCCAATTTTCACTAGACATGCTCAAATCCCTTGGGATCTTAGCATTTGTAGATCTGTATCAGTCTTGCAGTGCAGAAACAAAAGTGGCAATATAATTGGCACAGTGGAGCAATAAGACTCTCCCATTCTGCTTTCAATTTAGTCCCTTACTGCAATTTCTTGACAGTAGATTTCTTCTAAGTACTAATGGCCTCATATAAGGTTCTCAAGGACCAGATTAAACTTTAAAAAGAAGTATATGTATTTGGTCTTTTTAAACTTAATAACCACACTCTTAATAGGAATGCTATCTCCAGAGTAAACTGTACTACATGATGTTGGCTTTGTTTGGTTTTATTTTTCACTAGCAATATCAACTAATGCTTTGTGTGTTCCTGTGCTATTCAGTTGCAATATCTAGTGAACATTTGATCAAAGCAGTTCATGTCAGTAAAGCATGCTCATAACAACTACATATTTGCAGTATTAAAATATGGCAGGTTGTTGCAAGAGGGATATTTGCACAGACTACGGTAAACCTCAGGTACTGCATATATAATCTCCCCCTTTAAGGTGAAAAGGGAAAGTGCATCAGCACTATTTCTGTTTATTCTCCTATTGCACAGAACTAATTCTGGCCCTCTGTAATAACTGTGTTCCAATCTGAAAATTTTAACTGCTAAGACAGGATAGAAAGCTTAAAATGTGCTGAAATACAGGACAAAGCATTTACAGAGAGAAATCAAAGCAACTATCTTTCTATAACATAACATTTATTGTTGGTGATGTAGGATCTCCTACATGCAGTAGATAGGCTGGTGGAACAACACTGGTTTTGCTTGTGGGAAGTAAAGCTGTGCTTTTAGCATCTCTGCAGAGCAAAGCTATTCATGTCGTGGCAGTTCCATCAGGAAGTGAGACTGATTTCATCAAGGCACAAGGCAAATACTCATTCAATTCAGAGTACTTGGAGGCTTAGTATCTCAGAAATGACTTTGAGAGGCAATCCATACAGAAGTAATGTATGAACTGTAGGTGTTGTACTTTGCCACTTAACCAGATAGTATCTGAACCTGACTACAACCTAAAGAAACTATGTCTGATTGAAACATATTTTCTTATAACACAAGCCCACCTAAGCAGATGTGCAAGAGATACTTCTTATTTACTAGAGATGAAGGGAACACAGGTGGCTTAAATGTGGCCAAGCACTTGAAAAAAACCTGGTCCAAATAGGAGACCAAAATAGCGGGTGAGCTCATTCAAAACTACCAGGACAGTGAGAAGGAGTTGCAAAAGGAACACGTTCTTTGATTATTTTATTCTTAAAATAAAGTTTAATTGAAAAATTACAGGTAGAGAAACCTCACTACAGTCTCCTTAGAAAGGTATATTGCTAATGACAACCTGACTTACTGCCATGTTTTGTTATTTTTTAAAACACTAACATCATTACTAGAATATAAAGATGAGACAGGTCTTAGTGGCTTCCTAAGGAAGTGCCCTGTGCAACCCACTGAAGTCTATAGCAGGAATCTTCTCCCACTGAAGCCCACCAGGAATAAAACAAGACTTAAAGAAACAGGATTTGCAAGGAATAAAGAAGCAAGGGCTAAGATTTTAATGCCCTTTTTTTTTCCAGAATTACTCAGAAATAATTCTAGCCAAAAATACTGACAGTAGGAGTAATGACATCCTGGGATAATATCTGGCATCCCGAGTCTTCAAATGGTAAAGGCATTCAAATTCAGAACTGATAGCAGTAGCTGGTACGTTTAGCAGAGTAAGAATTACAACATGAAAACCTGAGGAAGATGCATATTTTCTAAATGAAAAGGAAGCAAGACAAAAAAAGACACAAAATCATAGAAAATACTTACAGAAGCATAAGCTTACCAAGACTATAGTGTGCAGTCAATTGGGAGACTAAAGAGGACAATTACAGGATGCTAACCCTGAGTTCAGTTATGTCGAAATGGTTGGTCTGGTGTAAAAGCCATTTCAATTTCAAACAAGTGATGAGTTAGTAATTTTGTACAGATCTCATTTAAATGATTGGCCTGAAACCCTCTAAGAAATATTTTCCTGAAGGCTGTATCTGAAAGTTATCCAAGTGAGAAAAACATGCTCAAAGGCCCAAAGTTCAAAGGTGATTTCCAAAATGGGTCAAAAATGTTAAATGATCAGGTGAAAGCATAATGAAACTTGATTGCTACAAGGAGGAGCCACAAAGGATTGCAGAAACCAACATTAATTTAACCATGGTAATGAGTTAAGAAATGCTTAAGAACTACACCAAAGAAGAGAAGAGCTGTGTATTTGATCTGTCCTGAAAAACAAACCAGTATCACAGGCCCCCAGTCTCCACAGAAAAGAGCACCAGCATACATCACTTGCTGACCCCGTTATATGCTCTTTTCACACAAGAAACCTCAAAAGCCCAATAACATCTCTTACTGATGGATATTTACAACAACTGATTCATAGAAAAAAAACCTTGATAAAAATCAAGCTACCTCAGATGTTTTTTTTTTTAAGTGAAGTGAGCTCTTTTAGTGTTTCAGTGATACAGGCAAAAGCGAGGAAGGCATTTCCAGTAGATGAGCCTAGCAGCAATCTTTGATTTCATCAAGTAACCACTGCCTTAGAAAATGCACGTAGTAGTCACAAATGTTATTTTGAAACTTAGTCTATGATCACAACACAGCAAAATTGGTAAAGTGCTTGTGTTAAGTGAGGACAATCCCCTACCTAGGAGACAGACAAAAAACTCTTAAAAGGGAAAAACAGAGACTGAATAACCCATCACAATACAAGTCACGCCAAATTAGCAACAGCCGTGACACAGCAGTGGAGCCAGCAGCTCACATATCAAATTCAGATGAAAAATCACTGTGATGAATCGGATGGTGGGTAAAGGCTCAGCATGGAGTTAGAGCAGGACCTGGGCAATGGCACTGCCTGACATTCAGAGAGGGGAAGCCACAGGAATTGAAATGGAGCAAAAGGCTAGAGATAGGCAGCAGCATATTTGTTTCATCTGCTGTTATCCACCTCTCTGAAAAACAGAGTTTCACTTTAAGAAATCCTAGCTACCACAAGAATCTATTAGGGCATGACTGTGCCTTAATACTGTAACTTATATTTTGGGTCAACTTTATTTGTAGTCAAACCTGGAACCAGAATGCAGGATGCTGCAGGAATGGTGGCATCATGAGCTACAGCACAGGATGGGGTCTCTCAGGATCACATGTTTTTACCAATATGTATTTCTCTGCACACATTTCTGCATTTTGTGCCCAGACAGGAGTCTGATTTGGAAACTTGTCTTCGGGTTCCTACAGCTGGCCATTTTCTCTCAAAAGTATACCTAAACAGTATTGAATATTTATTTTGACTATAGCATGACACGATCAACCCCTCTGGTCAAGACCACATCCAACCTCATGCTAAGTGTCCATAATTACAGAACCGCGTCAATTATGCCACAAGGAGCACTTTGAGGTCTGCCATGGAAAGGCCAACGCTGTTCTTGTCACACTACGACCTTGTGTCTCCTGAGCCATCATTAGTGGGGGTGAAAAGGTGAGAAGATGAAGGGCTGGTTTCCTCCCACTTGGGGGGTAATGAGCAAGGCAGGGGTTTGCAGGCTCTTCCCAACAGACCCCCTGAGCCGATCCTTCATTTGAAACAACATGCTGCATGGCTCTTCTTTGTAAAGATTATCTCATCATGTAATTTTCTAGGAGCTGAAACCCTTTTTAAAAATATACTCAATCCTCTTCAAGGCTCAGCGTACTCAGACTGAGCTATTCTTGTTGCATTAATGTTTATATGAAGGGAAAGAAATGCAGCACTTGTTTGAGAGTGGTGATAGGCAAAGTGCAACAGAATTCTGGGTTATAATTCTAGGCATAACAGTATAGGACACTGTCAACCTAAAATCTGATTTAAGAAAAAATCCAATTTAAAGCATTTCTAGGTGTTGTGCCTGACTGACTTCAAATGAACTCTTAAAAATCATTTTACAGTCATATATTTCCTCTTCTAAAGATGTTTTCCTGCTCTGCTGAGTTAGTACACACACAGGAAAAAAAAGAAACTGCTTAGTTAAAAGGATGCTATTGTCATTGTACAAAGCACATACATTTTAAGAAGCAGGAGTTAATACCTTCTAATCTCTTTCAATTACAGTTGTCTCAAAAATTTAACTTCAGTGTATTTCAGATGGAAACCACTCACACTGTTTACCCAGTCTATTACATACATTAATGTGCATATTAACACATATGCAAGATACGTATATAGGTATAAATATATACACACAAACTAAAGTTGAATGGAAAGACAACATTATGAAGTGCGTGTTGTACGCTCTTGGTGGTTTAACCTGAACTCCTGCTCAGTAATAGCAAAGCTCACAGCATTTCATTTGCATTAAACAAAACCTAGGTAATTTTCCATATCCTTAAGAAGTTTTACTTGAGGTTTAACTTTCGAAACTCAGTGAAATAAATAATATTCTATAGGAATCAATTCCTACATTTGCTCTCAATTTTGCTTGCTTGTGATAATCTTCTATTAAAAAGCCTCAGCAGAAGCATTTTAATAAAGCAAAGTTGTATGAATTTGGATTGACATCCATATGAAGTATAAAAATGATCTTTATGAGAATTTTATCATTCTAAAAATAGTAAAAGTGAAGTTACAGAAATATCTGAAATACAGCAGCTCTTATTTTCCATCCCCCTCTGCCTTACTAGCAAGTAAGCTAGTCAGGACCTTCTCTTTAAAAAAGGTTTTGCCATAAATGTTTCAATTTGATATTTCAAATCTCTCTTATGCAAAGATGACTCCCATGAAATTAACTCCTTTCTGTTCACTGCCGCCGTGACAACTGCAGTAATTGCTTTCATGGGGTAAGCAATACTCAGAAAGCATGAATATTCCTTTGTGAAATTTAGCAATTTTAGCAATTACACATAACTGGGAAGCTCGTGGAGTATGATCACAAGCACTGCACGATGGTGACAGGCTTTGCAAGCAGCCATTTGGAAGCACCAGGCCAGGCCACTCCACTCCAGCCTGGCCCTGCTGCACACAGAGGGTGCCAGCAGGTAGCATGTCCAGTCAGGAAACCATCTTTGCATTTTGTCATGCTCAAGACTAGCAGGGAGGTTGGGCACGGAATTGGTGCAAGGACACATGGGGCACCCCAACTAAAAATGTTCCTGAGAGCACCTGTTTGTGGAGATCCACCTGCTGGTGTGGGCTGCCTTCAGTCCTGTCCCGACAAGCACCACCCAGCAACCAAACCTCTTGCATCGCAACAAGCAAATACCCTGACACAGCAGCGTGAGAGGTAGACAATGGACATGGTAACACAAGCAACAGGGGACTTAAGCACCTGCAATAGGTGACTTCAGCACCTGCTATACCCTCCAGATATAAAGAGAATGGATTTGCAACAATGTATTAAAGACAACTTTTGAAAATTAGAACTGTTTTAATGCCTCCAAAAAGAGAAAAAAAAAAAAGGTAATGCCACCTCCAATGTCTCTCCAAATACAGCAATGCCTGGATCATCACAAAATTAAATATACCTTGATATTTGAACTGCTCAGGCTTCAGAGCCTCAGCCTCTGGCATTTCATAATACTTGGATAATAAACGAACAATCTTCTTTTATAAAAAAAAGGGTGTCGGGGAGAATGCAGAGGAAATAGTAGCTGTGAAATGGAATCCACAGTTTCAGACACCAGATCTCATTAATCTTGCTGATGAATAGGACCTTTATAAAAGGAGACCCTGCAGCCAAGAGAATTGAAAGAAAATAGTATGGAAAGTGAAGCAGTAGTTTCTCGTACAAGTTCTTATATGTTTTAAATTAAGTGGCTTTTGTGGAGGCTTAAGTCAAAAAAACAAGTTCAAGTAATTCCTTTTTTACAAGAGAAATGCATATGGAAGACACTGATGCTCCTTTTGCTGCAAGCCTTCTCTGGCGAAGAGATTAGATCAAGAATACAGCCAAAAAAGGAATGGAAATGCACTGTTGGGCGATTAGTTTATGACATTCTACCCTATATATAGTGCCTATTTGGCAAACCCTCCTGCAGTTCTGTGTTTTTCATTGCAAGTGGCTTATATCAGTACTGACATCTTGCAGATGTTAGTAGCTTTGATTTTTTTACCCCATGTTGCAAATGAGTTGGCATGGAAACAACTCTTTTCTGGCAACATGACATATGATTCAAGGCAAAATGCATTTAACACAGATGAATAGTTCAGGAATATGCCTGTAACAAAAAGTCATCTTGAAAGCTGCTTTGCATTTGTTGGTGTTTATGACAACTTTTTCAAGACATTCTCAAAAAAAAAAAACCCACCCCAAAAAAAGACCCAAACAAAACAAAACAAAAAAAATCAATCACAACTGTTTAAGACTAGGTACCAATCATGAATTTCTCACTGCTTGATGCTACATACTCTACTTCATCCTTAATACATTTGTTTTAATAACAAGAGAAAAACAGTAAGAAGAGATGAACATTTTGAGACATTACTTCCCTTTCTTTTAGATGACCTTTGTTTTGTTGATTTTTACAGTTAGAAAGAGTTGTGTAAGCCCTGAATTAACTCTTGACCTGCCAGAGCATTCAGAGCATGCTGCTCCTTCCAGGGAGCATTCTTTGGAGGATCAGCACTAGTGGGAGCATGGCAATAACTCAGCCTCACTCGCCCCAGGCATTTCCCCTGCCTCTGAACACCTTTAACCAAAAGCCAAAATACCCCCGTGCCAGTAGAGACACTGATAGTTGGGCAAGCTCATCCAGAGGCAGTAGTGGGAAGAGAGCAGCTGCTGGAGGCTGCACATGGAGGGGCAAGAACAGGACCCCACTGGGTTCCTCCCCAGACACTGTCCCCACTGCAACTGAAGCAAGTTGGGAAGCAGCAGCAAGCTCCCTCCAAACCTGTCACTAACAGCTTCAAATTGATCTTGGGCCTTTTGATCCTCTGAAGGTATCGTGGAAAACAAGGTAGGGGAGCTCTCATTTCCAGCAAGAGCAGAACACGCACTTCACATGGCTAGAGTCCAGGAAGGAAAAACAAAGGGAGAAAGTGTGCCATCAGCTGCTCCCCTCAGCAGACACTCCTACTGCAGGCATCACAGCCTTTACTTTCCAAGTTGAACAGAAACCACACTTCTGTGTAAGTCTCCAGCAGTCTAAAGCCTCCACAGATTTCTGCACAAGAGTGCTAAATTCCTCGTGACACACATGGGCTAACTACGTGGTGCCATCAGCTGTGTGCCAAAATGCAGTCCTCATGCTGAAAGTTTTTTGTCGAATTGTAAAAGTGGCTGTGAAGGGCTGCATAGTTCTCAATTAACAAGCCTTTGGATGTTTCTCTTATAGGATATATATAGATTTTATTTTATTATATAAAACCCTGAAGTGGTCTTTAAATGCCAGCAAGAGAGTTTCAAAGCAGAAGACAAAGGAGATGAACCTGAAGCATGGAAGAAGAGATCTTGCAGAGGAAGCAAGGCACACAAAACATCATGGTTTGCAGTCAATGTTGGACATACAAACAGACTTTCCAGTGCTTGTCCAAACACAATATGAACTTTAAACCTTTGAAATATTATTACTGGAGGAGTCTGACAAGAACTCACCTCAGTGATTTAGAGGACCCTGAATTCAATAAAATCAGCATTTAAATGAACCCAATTAAGAAATGCTTTAAAAGGAGTATGCAAGAAGGGAGTATGGGCAACTTGTTTATTAGAAAGCTCTGTACTGCTGCTCCAGGACGAAAACCCTTTTGGGGTGCTATAGTCAGGGCAGTAATCAGGAGTTTCTGTGGGTGGAATGCACTGCCTGATAGCACGGATAGGTGCATTTTACTTCACTGTCACAGAAACAAACAAACAAAATAATCTTGCCTCATTTAAAAAAATTAAGACTAATTGACAAGGGTGGCATATTGGACTGCTGCCTGCACAATATTCATCTGACTTGCCATTTCTGAGCATCCAGCTTAGTTTGCAAAAAGTATACAATAGACATAAATGTCTGCCATGTAACAAATATGTATTGGAGCATCGTTTGAGTACTTGGCCTCCATAGTGTGGAACAGCCCAATCACAAGAAATCTGAACAGACTCCATTTATTTTACTGGTATTTGAATGCAACTTTTTCTCTAATAAGTGCATCTGGTTTGGATGATAAATTGTCCATTAGTGAAAACTCAAGTGTGGGTTTTTTGTGTTCTGTGTTTTGAATAAGGTGCCATTAACATGGTGTTACATTTACTTTTTTATCATTGTTTCTGCCATCAGCTGTGCAGTACAGAAAAAAATGACAGCGAGCTTATAACCACAAGTATTTTAATTTATTAAATAAATTACCTAATTGCTTGCCTGAGATCTCTTTTTCTTCTTTCTGTTGACCCTATTGAGAGTTAATCAGTTTCTTGGTGCTAATTAGATGTCAGCATTAGTAGCCTGCTAATACATAAGAGATAATGACACCACCGTGCAAGACACAGTGTCCAACACATGACCCTGTTTCCTTAAATTATGCCCTAAGGATTCATCAGGAAGTCTAAAGGCTTTGTAGTTTTAAAGAAATAGTTACTTCTATAGTGGTATAATTTTGATACACAAGTGGAGCATTAGATAGGAGATAAAACCTCACCCTGCCTAGTGAGAAGGTGTAATGGGAATGCTAGTGTGTAATAGGAATGACTGCGTTCTTATACCACCTTGTAATTTTAGTACGCAGTATTTGCTCAGTATGAAAACAATCATACAAAGAAGGCTTAAATAACCATTCTGTATTTTGATTTTATAGACTAACAAACTGCTGGCAGGAAATTAAGACATACATCTTCCCTTTACAACTCCATAATCCTACCTGTACGCTCCAGTACACTGAGGGAGCAGCAGAGAGCATTTTGTGCAAACATATCTTCCTCTGCAGCTCCAGGAGATACGAGCTGAGCAAAGCCAGGTTTCACAGGGGCTTTGCGTCAGGCTGTCTGTGCCAGGCAGAAGCAAAGTAGGCACAGGTGGGGAAGGGAGGTTCTTCACATGCAGGTGAAAGCTTAAACATGCTTGTGACACAGTTTATCACAGCATTGCTAAGCTGGAGGGGAATTCCTCATTTCCAGCGTTATACAATCATCCAGCTCTTGGGCAGGGGCTGATGTGTCTGCACGGATAAACAGTTTCCCAGATTTCTCCCATTCAGCTTTCTGCTCCCCTCAGCTTTCCCAATGAATCACATCCTCTCCCAGGCAGGTAAAATTAACTCAAGGCTGCAATAAGGCCATGGATATAAGACATACACTCACTTACTCAACCTCAGCTTGAAAATGTTTGCCAAGTGCAATACAAATACCTTTCAGGGATGTCTGGGACAAAAACATCCCAGCAGCTAGCAAGGGAACAGCAGCCATAAGGACTGAGTGTGGGATCACAGGGAAGACCACCTCAGCAGTGGTGCCAGCAGCAGCTACTACTTGGATGGAAGGGGATCCCAAGCACGTGTGGCCAAGTCTCCCCCACACATGGAGTGTGCAAGCACCACAGAGGGACAGCACACAGCCTAGGTGCAGCTCAAGTAACTTTTTGTCAGAAAAGGAAAAAAAACCAAGCATGCAACAACTTTGGTTTACGGATAACATAATCCAAGCTGCGCTGAGGGCCAAAGGCCCAGAACAAGGCCCACAGCATGACCAGGCCTTCTGTAAAAGTTTCTGTCAAAAGAAGCAACCCCACAAAATTTTGGGGAGTCCTTTCTTCCCAGGTTTTCACCTCCACAAAGTCATGTTTGGATCTTGCATCCCAGTCCAAGGCAACAAGCCCCTGTCAGCAAGAGCCTGCTGCCCTTTGAAACATTGTCCATTGTTCAACAATAAAATACGTTATTTATACAGACTCATGTGTCTATGAAAATAGAACTGAGGGTGAGCAAGAACTTTTGCATCAAAACACCTACAAATCTTACTCTGATGGGACAAGATCCCCTTGCCTCTCTACCCAGGGCACTCAGCATCATGAGGGAAAGGAATTTATTCAGTCTCTTGCTGTCTGAGGAAAATATTAGCTTATCCACTAGGACATCCTTTCTGATAGAGGGTAGGACCTCAAACCTTTCTGATATAAATTCAGTGAATAAGCCAGCAAAAACACCTGCCAGTATGAAACTGCTAATCAGAGCTGAAATTTTGAAATAAAGTTTCTCAATCAACATGAATTCTTGAAGCATTAAGCACTTAAACAAAAAAAAAGTTATCTGGCAGCTTCATGACGGCAAAAACCTTCCCGAGTAGAACTGACCTTAAATGTAAATACAGGGAGGGGCGGGAAGCAGAGTAGGGGAGAGGCAATGAAATCGCAATCTTTTCATGACTACTTGCTCTCAAAACACCTGACCAGCTCTGCACCTGAAAGTCACTAAATGCATTTTCTGTTTGATATTTTTAAGTGCCGTTATGCCCAGGAGGTGTTAATGGCTCATCCATTAGTTGTGACCCAGACTTCACAACTTCACCCTGGCTTCATTAGAGCAATTGTGAGGGTTAATGCACTCTACTTTTATCCAGCAGTTAAAC
The DNA here is from genome assembly GCA_013390005.1 of Calyptomena viridis. NCBI lineage: Eukaryota > Metazoa > Chordata > Aves > Passeriformes > Eurylaimidae > Calyptomena > Calyptomena viridis. Next base: position 84,427 of record WEIV01011228.1, on the reverse strand, counting down.
TTCCGAGGTTCATTTGTATCAAAGCCGCCACACAAAGGAAAGGTCTCCTTTGAAGGCCCATGGTCCTACAGAGGAGTCTTTGAACTAGGGACAATTCCTGAGGGGAAGACTGGAGTAGGAAGGAAAGCCTTGTTTGGTGTGCAGAAAGCAACAGAAACTCCAGACGGACACAGCACCTTGTGGTGATCACATCTAGGAGGAGGGCAGTGATGCCAGGTTTTTGCAAGAGGCCTTCTGAAAAGATTTATCTGTCTCTGTTCTACAAACAAATAACTAAAATGTAATCCCTCTGTCTCCTGACATGCGCAAGAAGGTACAACATCAGTCTCAGTGTAGAAGGCTGGAAGGACTCTGGAATTTATGGGCTAAAATAACAGTAAACTCCAGGCACTGTGTAGCAGGCAGCTTTCAAAGCTCAAAGTTAATGGCTTGTGAAACACGAGGGTGGCCAACACATCCAGCAGCAGACTGGCAACTTAGCAAGAGCCTCCTTGCATCAATTCCTACCATCCAGATGAAGGTGCTTTACAAATCACAGCATGGTCCTTGGGGAGCAGAATGTTGTGCTTACCTACTTCATGAAGCAAGTACCCCAAAATGCAGAGGAAGAAAATAAATTAGGCTGCCTGGTGCACTCCTGGACATCCAGGGATGCCTACGTACAGCCTCTCAAACATCCCCACTGCAACAAACCCTCTACACTACCGGAAGAAGAAAATTGTGTTGTTGATTACAGGTATTAAGCATAACCTAATGCAGCAGTTACCACTTAAAACATACTCAGATCCCAGCACTAAGCTCCATAGCTATTTTCATAGGGCACTATAACAACAGGAAAGAGTGGGAAGCAGTAATCCAGCCCTTTGAGAAGGTGTCTGGATCCCCAGCACCCTCTGGGTGTAGATGGATATAGGCACAAATCCCACAGAGATCAAAAGCAAACAAAATGGGGAAAGAGAAAAATAAGGAAGATAGTAGGTTTTTAAAAATTCGGAACATATGAAAACATGGACCCTCAAACTGGATTTGCTGTAGCTCCTGGAGAAATACATGTGAAATTCTTTGTGTGAGAGAAGGAACTTCTATTAAGAAAAATTGCATTTTTGAACACACTATCCCCAAATGGGCAACATGAAGAGTTCTTGCATTTAAAGAAAACAGAATTATGATACTCCAGAGTTCAACAGCAAGTTCAGCAATTAAACAAGTTGAAGTACAAAGGAACAACAAGAAGAGAATGAGAAACGAAGGGCAGAAGTGGAGGTGACACTGTTCTGCCTTGTAGCATTTCCCTACTGGGAGCAGAGGTAAGTGCTGGAGCTGGCTCCTGAGCAGCACCTGAGACTGCCTGGCCACCAGTCAAGCCCCACCAAAGGCGGTGGGCTCTGTCCCTGTGAGGCAAACAGCATGGGGGTGGCTCACTTGAGACAGCAAACAGGCAACACATCCCCTGTCCACTTAGGGACAGACATCTGGCCACAGCATTGTAAGACTGTCAAGGAGTTTCACTTCTCAGCCCTGGATCTCCATTTGCTTCATTCTTACCATGTGAACACATGTCCAGAGACTTGGATATAACCAGATCAAACTTTACTACCAATGTATACAAGACACTGATTTACACATTGCAGCAAGTGTAAACATTTCTACAATTTAGATAATTTAAAGGCTTTAGTTCCCCTTGTTTGAATAAAACTGGAAGGACAAAAGTTAGATCATGACTGAAAGCTGAATATCCCTGCAAGAAGAGAGAAAAAAAAAAAGTACACAGATTTTGTCATCTTAGGTGAACTCTATCAATGATTTTGGGTTTTAGTGAAAAGTAACTCCCCCAAAAGGCCCTCATCCATGGTAACTCAAGGTCCCTTGCTCAAGGGAGATTTTCTTGATCAAGGGAGATTGCTTGAGAGTCATGGTTTGACTGCACACAGCTCCCAGACTGCTCCCTGGGAGCCTTTATCAGGCTCATGCTGCTCCAGTACATCTGCCAAGGGATTCTGTGGCAAAATGTAGGAAGGAGCACGAAATCTAAAACTGTTCCTGCTTAAGGAAAAAGTTTATAACTGCATGTGTAAACTTGCTGTTTGATACTGCTAGCAAGATGCCCAAAATGCAGGATTACTCCATAGCACATCACAGTATTCAGGACCATGTGCAGCTCTATTATGAATTATTCTCTGTAAATATCTACTATATTTAACCAAAAGGAGAACCCAAAATAAAAAAAGGGAACCAGGCAACATATTTACCAAAAGCCATAGGGAAAATGGAACAAAAATTATAAAAAAAAAACCCACTAGAGTCAAATAGTAATAGATCACTAATTAGCAAGCCCTTGTACTTATGTACTGAATAGGTGATAAGTTAACCAATATATGCCTGACCTTTTAAAGTCATATTTCTAGGCAGGAAAGTCATGGCTATTAACTGCTACCAGGGTGCCATGGGACTTGTGTTCAGAGGCTTCTTTTTCCCTTTGTTGTTGTAGCCTCTCATCTTTTACTGACATTACACACCACTCATCACGATCAGTGTCAGAAGCTATAACAGCATCTGTTGCAGTGGCAGCTTCTGCTGGATGAAGAGTCTTTCCTCTTACCTTAAAGAATGTCAATCATTTCTCATTCTCAGCATTCAGACTTGCTCATCAGTTAGTAACAACACTTTCAGCTACACCAAACGTGATTTTTGAATAAACAGTGGACTGAGATCATTGGAAATGATTGACAGCTTATAAATCATGCTTTTCAGAAACCAGTAAGGAAGGGAAAAATCCCCCATCCTTCCTTATTTCTCATGTTTCACTGACATTTGAAACAGCTTCTACCTGAGGGGACATAGAACAAAAAACTTGATTTGTGACATGTGAAGGCTTTACAGGAGGGTTTCTGTAGGCTACTTTACAGGGTCCTGTTTCTTTTCTGCTAGTAGTCCCACTGAAGAGGAAGGTGAGGTATCAGAAGTTAATTGAGGAAAATTAAGATTGTTTAGATATAGGAGTGGGTACCTAAGTACTCAGTTAAGTTTTCCCTCTGGAATAGGTGATATTCGCTGTTCTTAGCATAACTATCCCCTTACAAGCATTATTTGTTTGCTCTCTGGGGAGTGAGACAGCAGCAGTCCAAGAAGTGCCTATGTAACTTAGCAGGCCAGGATGCTGCCTGGGCCTGCCCTTCCTTGGCTGCTGAGGAGTGACAAGTAGGGACCCAATGGTGATAAGCTGCATGCATAAAAAAGGTATTTCTGAAACCAAACCAACTGGAACAAATCAGTATGGATGCAAGAATCTATAGAAATGAAAAACGGTGGCAAACTTATTTCCAGGGGAAATAAAACTTGCCTCTCTGGGAAGGTGCCTATTACTCCGCACAAGTAGCAGGTGTTGTGCTTCATCTTGCAGGTTTGCCCACTGCTCCCAAGCCATGATGATCCCCTGGATCAGGGGCACCATTTGGGACTGCTGTCTCCCCAGCCCCAGGGTAGGTAAGCACAGCTCAGCTGCACCAGCGCTCGCTCTTGCCCAGAGTCAAGGCCTTGTCACGGTGCTGTCGCATGAGGAGTGAGTATGAACGTATCAGTCACAACTCAGAAAAAGAAAAATGGCAAGCAATTAAGCAAGGAGAAAAACTGGAAGTATTTGTATTTCTCTGCCTCTTGTGTCTAAACTTTTCACTCAAAAGCTTGGCATTGTTTTTCCAAGTTTTCCTTCAGCTTACTGTTAACTCACAAGCAAGCCTGGAAAAAGACACTTTCTTAAAGTCATGTTCAATTTACAGAGGCTTCATACATCCTCTGTGCCTGTCTGGAGTAACCAGGCACTTTCTCAGCAGCTGGCAGCTCATCGTGCCATGCTGAAGCACATGCTGACACCACCTCACATCCTAGCAAGGACACATATCCAATAACCCTGGAGGAGCTGGAGCTTTCAGAACAAGGTTTCCTGTTTGGTATTGTGTCATTCATTGTCTTTGATCACCAGGACCCAAGTACCCAGCTGAAGGACAGCAGGGATCTGCCCAACACCCCACAGTCCCACTGCCACCAGACTTTAATGTAGTCTTGAAGCGCAGGAGCTGGACCTTGTAAGTTGCCTCTTTTAGAGAAACCAGACCTTAGCAGTAACATAGCAAAGCAGAATAAGAGAACGCTGTGGCATGTTCTCAAGAGAAATGTACTTTACAATAAGTTTTTCTGTAACAGCCAAATTTTGAAAGCTTTCTAGGCTATGCTCAATGCTTCTTTTCCTTTTTTTAGTACTGAGCTTGATAAAAATGCTTAGGAGCCTACTATCTTTCCTAAATAATGAAAACTACCTTTTTTTTTTCCTTTGTAAAAAAGAATAGGCCTCTTTCAAAACAGAGAAGATAAGAAATCTCTAGAAACTATTTCTTACATCATCTTCCTAAAGCAGAGCTTATCTATCATTCCTTTGAAAACACCATCAGGACCACAGCTTTCCTGTGAAGAATCAGCTTCACTGGAGGTACTCAGACTTTTTCCAGCTCTTTCTGGATTCCTTATACTTCAAAACAGAGCAGAGACTTACCTCAAGTTCTCAGACTGGCTTAGATAGCAATGATTTGTTTAGTTTTTTAAAGGGAAAGAGGTGAATGCTTCTCACAAAGATACTTTTCTGCTTCAACAGAAACTTCTGAGAATAAAACCAAAACAACACTGATCCTTTTTTTTCCTACAATAAGACAACTGTTTTACTTTTCATTTACTAAGTACCTATAACTAACTACAGTACTTGCACAAGTAAAAAGTGTCAATATTAGCCCTTAACACAGGTACTTACGCCATGGACGGGTACAGCTGTTCCTTCCCGGCTCAGAAGTAGCTTGTTGAATTACAAAATCATGTCTTCGAAGGAGTAACCAAAACACTTTGCTTAAGGTTTTCTTAACCCCCTGAGAGTTTATCACCTTCCCAGATAACAGCATGGGAGGAGGAGGAGGGGAAAGAGGAAGATGGGGTGGGGCAGGAATTCATTAGATCACCTTCTCCAGCTGTGCATTATCCTTTTCTCTTCCTACTGAGCTGCTTTCTGGAAACTTTCTCCTCTCCCTTTCAGTTTCCTTTTAACAGAGCTCCTAAAATTTATCTCATTGATACACTGATAATATCCATTGCTTTCTCCAGCCAGAGCCTTCCCTGCTCCTGAAAGTCCTTGGGATGTCTAAGGTCTGGAGAGCAGGATGGGAGAAAAGCCCTGTTTAAAGTTTCTCTCTTCACAAGAGTCAGTGTTGACACAATAGGAAGAACATTAATCTATAAAATTATCAAAAAGCTTCACGTCAAAGCCAACAGATGCCATGCAACCTCACCACTACTTCCTGTCATTCATGAGAAAAATCAAGTGCAAAAAAGGCTCGGGCATCTCCAGACTGAAGCTAAAGTCAATGCAAGGCTGAATTTTACTGATAGATGGATTCAGTGGGTATTTTCTATTTTCAAAGCAAAAGGTCTAAATTTTAAAATGCTTCTACTTTTGAGTGACAACTGGATACTCTGTAAAGGGCTCTGAACGTCAGGTGTGACATGGGCTGAAATCTGCGCAATTCATTAAAGTGGATGGAAATTCCAAATTGCTACTTTTAGTTGTGGGTTAGAAGGAGAATTTGGACACTAGGGTTTGTCTTCAGGGCTATGCCCCAAACTCAGAGTGCTTGGACCTTTGCATTAGTGATGCAGGATTACATTATCCATTGGTCTTTATTGAACTCTCAAAAATGCAAATGCTTGGTTTCTCTTATAGAAGTTGCCAAGGAGCAAACTAACCTTCAGCAGGTTTTCCACAAAATTCACCCAGTCCCACAGCTGTAGGTTGTCATGGTTTGTTTGCCTGTGTAATCTTCAGTTTTCCCAGCTGAGCCTGTGGCTGAGAATGCAAAAGTGATGAACATCCCTGTTTCCTAAAGTTTAGCACTGTAATTTTGAAAACTACTGCATATAGAAGTGCTACTTATAGTGTCTTAATGGCAAGATTGAGGCTGATACAGACAAGGCTGGCAGAGAGAAACTGTTGTTATCAGTACCTGTGATTTATTGAATCTCTTAACTAAGCAATTTTGAGAGATATGAAAAGTGGTGTTGCTTGAAACAAATATAGAAAATGATGAAAGTACTCAAATGTGAGATAATCTTGAAATAAAAATGGAAAGCAAACTCAATACCCATGTAGAATCGCAATGTATTTTATGAAAAAAGAAAGCACAGATTAATTAATTCTGGATTAGGTTTTTTGTTTGGTTGGTTTGTTTGTTTACTTGTTGGTTTTGTTGGGGTTTTGTTGTGGTTTTTTTTTTTTTTTTTAACTTTCTGCATACCAGTAAGTCACTTTGCACTTTCAAATTGAAAGTTCTGGAATAGCATCTCCACAAATGGAATTGAAGTTTTGCTTCATGAAGGTTTTCTTTTGTCTATTTTCTACTTACGTTTTACCAATATTGTAAAGGATATAACAAGTCTTTTAGGATAGATTAGACTGCCACCAGAAAAACATATTCAAAGCAAAAAATAAAATTGGCAAAATTAGTCATTTTCAATGAAACAGTTTTCCAGGTCAAAGATTACTTGCTGAAGAAACACTAGCTGAAGATGCAGCATTATAAATGGTCTTCTCTTAGCCACTTGTAGCAGTGGTCAAATAATTCATTTCTTAGTAAGAAATACGATGGTCTATTAACAGAAAGAAAGATTAGGTGCACATTAATCAAACATTTCGGAGACATATAAACATGCATAAAGCATCCAGGAATATCCCATTACCCTATTTTGGAAGATATATGTAATCAATATTTCAAATATATCTAGTTAGTTTCATATCATTGAGTTTTAACTATTCTGCCCCCTCCCCCCTTTGTAAAATAGGAAAGGCAGCAGCAATAATTTTCTCTGACAATGCGTGATTGTGGGCTCCCCATGCAGCTATCTTCAAACATTGTATAGTGCCTTAAGACCCTGAAAATGCACAGGAAAAGCACTCCTTACTTTTTGCTCCAGCATCTTTCAAAGCCTGCCAGCCCTGTGGCAGGTCCTGCAGCCTTTTTTTGGGGAGCTCACACCAGCAAACAGTCCTGTCTCTTCCAGAAAGGGCAGGAAGGTCCTAGTGCTTATGTTGCTCTCTCTATGAGACCTACAACAATTTCACAACCTTCAAAGTAGCTGCTTCTCTATTTTTCTATTTGTGTGAGTCAAGGAACACACTCATTGGGCAGCAAGGATTCAGCCAACAAGGTTTTTATTAATAAGGACTACAAAAGCTAAATTAAAAGGAGGAAACACGAAGATAATGTTTGCTCTTGAACTGAGACATCCCCATTTATTGAACCAGCTTCTCTTGCGCTGTATGCTCAGTATCCACCGAGCCCATCTGCACTTCCTCATTAGCCACTTGCACGGTGCTGCTCAGCACAGCCTTCTCTCGGCAGCACTGCAGCCAAGGCCGCACGGATGCCACGTGCTGCCTGGCCAGGGGGCCCCTGCTGCACAGGGCTGTGCATCACCGAGCTCCAACTGCTGTGTCACAAATGGTATGGGATTTGTGAGGCTGCTGTTAATATACCCAGGTAGGTACCCAAGCAACCTGGACACCTCTTTCTCTACAGATCTACGAGATTTCTGAGAAGAAACCGAGGTGGCATTGCACAATCAAGGGCTCCATCAGCACACTGTTTTCCAAAAGCCAGATTCCCTCCTTGCTTACACATTGAAGAGTCATCTTTGTGCCCACAAAGCAAAGGCAAACTGTTGTACATTGACACTGGTGCCACCATGGAAAATTTAGCTGGGTGACATGTATAGCTGGTACATGTTGGTGTGGCTGTTGGGCTGGCATTTCAAAGAATACTTGTCTGACTTGTATAAAACAGGTAAATCTCCTTTTGAGATTAAAGGAGGGATTTTTTTGCCCCTTGTAGGTGCCATCAGTTAATGGATGCTGTATTTTGTCTGTGCATGACCTTTATTCACATTAGCTCTGAAAGGGCCAATAAACAAGGGAGAATAATCTGAGATTTTCCAGTTGCTAAGGCAATGAATTAATCAGCATGTATGTGTTCAGCAGATTCACATGATCATGCCAAGGCCTACAGCTTTAGGTCTCCTGCTATATTTTTGCCAGCATGAAAGAAGGGAGCAGAGGAATTGGCAGGGAATGAAGTGTCAATGGTTAGAGTTGTAATAAAAATTTTGGAAGGAGAAAGCAGCACCTACTGCTACGCATTCATGTATTATGTGATGTTATATCATGCCAACAAAATGGGGCTCTTTGCCACCATTCTGTGTAACAGCTTCATTTAGCCTAATTATTTGGTATAAAATCCCCTTGTCCACTAAGAGCTGATTTCTCCTCCCAGAGTTGTGAATCCTGCCTTTAATTGTATTCAGTGCACTCGCATTTACACACCCTGAACCAACTCTTCAGATGAAGAGACATTGCTTCACTTAAATCATTAAACTTCTGTCTCTCTCGGGAGCCGAGTTCTTTAAAAGTTCTTTAAAACTCTTTAAAACTTTAACATTCTTGGAGTAAGATGCAAACCAGCCAAGCAGCACTGACATCATTTCCAAATCCAAGGGCATCAGTGCATGCTCTGGAGGGCTGAGGATAGCACAGCATAGTTGAAGTGCTTAGGTGAAGTCACAGTTTGTAAATTGTTTTGATGCTGAAAAGCAGTCCAACTTAATGGCTGTACATTAAGTACTACATTCTCTTCTGACACATGCAATTAGCCAGGGGGGAAAAAAAAGATGAAAACAAAAAAGTGGGTTATTTTAGTCAGGAAGATCAAATGAAGTTGTTTTGTTTTGGGGTTCAGGATGAACTATCATTTACCTCCCTAAACATCAGAGATGAGACCTTTCCTACAGTTCTTTACCACAAATCAGCAGTTAGCCAAAAATTCCTGTCCCTGTCACATTCCTCAGAGCCATAGTCATGGGAACATTTATTGGACAGCACTTTGCACTGTTGCCTCCCTGAGCTGCAGTGTTTCATCTTCTTTTTCCTTTCTCTCCCTCACATACAGATGCATCACTGTGCACATGTACCTAGCAGATAATTTCTGAATAATTTTACACATGCAGTTGTTGCAGCTGGTGATACATGCCTTCTTTTCAGTTGGAGACCCTTTGGTTTCCTGAAGAAGCTTACCTACTCCATTTTCTGAAATGAAGGGTAGCCTTTAGCGAGGGCCCATACTTGAGCCTGGTGCTAATAACATCAAGGTTGTGGGTTCAATCCCTCTATGAGCCATTCACTTAAGAGTTGGGCTTTGATGATCCTTGTGGGTCCCTTGCAACTCAGAATATTCTTGGGTTGAGTAAGTAAACCCCCACACATTCAGCAAGCTTTAGTCAAAGCTGAAACAAAAAGGTGCCTATAAGAAGGAAATCCACAGCCTGACCTGCAGTGTCCTTACAACAATTCCAGTCTGGCTTTGTGTGAATGTAAATCTTCTTATCAGTAAAGTGAAGATAATGCTACTACAGCACACTGCACACTGTAGGAGAATTAAATGGATAACATTTATAAAGTGTTTTGTATGTCAAACAAAGTATATATAAGACCTAAACATTCTTACCGAGAGCTCGATAGCTGAATATCAGAAAACTAATAGGGAGAATGGCATTACAGAACTTGTAGAGAGACTAAGTCTGATCCTGGCTCCTAGTGCTTGTGGAAAATCAATTGAATCTCAGAGGAAAGCAGCCTTGTGCAGGAGGTGCAGGCAGGGGAGGTGTGATCCCGACACCCCTTGCCATGGTCCCAAGGCTGACCCACCTCATCCCCGAATTACCCACTGGAGAAGGAGACACATTGGGGGGATCTAATCAAAACCCATTGGCCTAATATTAATTAGTCAGTCCTGCATAGCGTAGGCCTGGCCTGTGCTCACAGGCATTGTTGGGGGACAATATGGCATCAAGGATGCAGATGTTTCACAGCCAGCCCCACACGCCTCTGTCTATAGTGATGAGGAGATGCTGCTGCCCTCCCTCTGCTCACCTTCGTCACCCAGAGCCCTCTCACCACTCGCATCCAGGCTCCAGGAACACGTGGTGGCAACAAGGGTGTTAATTTAGATAAAATGTCAAATGCTAAAACGTTCAGTTCCACCGGTTGCTAGTTGGAAGCCGAGGAGCAGTGGGGCTGTGCTGATGCATAGCTGAAGCTGTAGCTCTCTCTACAGGCTCCACGCGCAGGAGCTGTGCAGTGCCAGCACAGCCTGCCCTGGGCAGTCCTGGCAGGCAGCACCTCTGCCATGGCTGGGTGTGCACGGGCACCACCCCAGGGCCCTGGGGGCAGGTGGGGGAGCGTGGACGGGGTTGCCCACTGCGGAGGACCTTGTCCCTGCCACAGCAGGGGTGGCTGTACTCGAGGTACCACGGAGCTCAGATGTGGCCAAGGGCACAGCACAAACACTGGGAGCTCCAAGCAGGAGAGCTTGAGCATGTCCCAAAGTCACAAGCACATACTCGTGCAGACATGCTGCATGGGTCCAGGGCTGCAGCTCCCAGGGCACAAAGCTGCTCAGGAGCCCTGCCTGTCCTGAGAGCAACCTGAGGAGGTTTCAAAGCCTCCTTCAAGCCCTGGGGTGATGCAGCCATGCAGTGGAGACATAACTGCTCCAAACACCCCTTTGATTTGAGGGTTATTTTGCTTTTCATAATAATTTCCTGATAACAATATAATTGGATGATTCCTTAAGGCCGTTTCATGTACTAGATTTATTGCCAATATTACCTGCATATTTAGAGTTAAGAGGGACAAATATTTTATTTCTTTTTTTATTGTCCCATTATTTATAAAGTTCTCTTTGAATCTTGTAAATACATTTTTTCATTTCCCTTCAGAGTTTGTCTTTCTCTTTGGCAAACATTGATTTCTTTTTTTCATGTTTTTTCCAGTGAACCTTGAAATTAAAATGTCTTTTTTTGTTTAATTTCTTTTTTTTGTATACTGGACTCATTGTCAGCACAGCAAGAGCAAGGTGCTTTGTTAGATTACTGCTGCTTCAAAGCTGCTGAAAGGAAGAGTTGACCACATTTTATCGTATGTGTGTAGTTCCTTCATGGGTTGCAATTATTCTCTTTCAAACACAAAGCCAATCCCAGGTTCTCAGCATTTGAAGGAAGCATTTTAATTTTTTTAGTATTTTATAATCAATTTTTGCAGAATTATACCAGTTTTAAGAATTGTAAAATTCTTTGTCCTCTTAGTGGACAAATCACATGCACAGAAACTGCTATATACAAAAATAGCAAGGTTTGCAGGCAGAGAGAGTATCTTTTATTAGACCAGCTGGTATAGCTGGGGGGGAGAGGGCTGTGTGGAAAAAAGGAAAAGCTCTCAGACACACAAGCCCTCTGAAAGCATTTCTGCTTTTTCTCAACTATATCAATTGTTCTAATAAAAAAATATTACCTCTCTGTAAATCTTTCCTCATTCCTACCCTTTTACCATTGCAGTTACAGCAACACTATTTCTAGCAGAAAAACAATTGTATTTATATAGCAAAGAAACCATATTGGCATTTTTTTGTGTTTTTCATCAAAACCACTCTGTTCCACTTCCTACAATAGAGATTTTAAAAGTAGAGTCTTTTTAGAAAAGAATAATTTTTATGATAATTACTTTGTCATTGTCATTTTATCTGCTGTTGCGGAAGAATTCTCTATTACACAGTCTGGACTAAGAATGCTTTTTTCTTTTGCTAAGTAGCCAGGGCAATGTAGGTTATGAAATTAAAAGCTTAAATTATCGTAGGGTAAAGTGGTTGGACCTAGGAACACAGATACATTTGTATCCTTGGCCAGCCTGATGTGCCATCAGAAAGTTAGGAAATTCTTAAAAATATTCAGCTAAAATGAAATCCTCCGTAAATTAAAAGGGTTTGCTTTAGCTTTGTGACCTCGGGTTATACATTATGCTAAGCAAGTGTAACAGTCTATGTTCAAAGGCTAAAGAGCAGGTAGTAAGAGTTTAAACCAGCAAGAGTCATGTTTTAAAAAAAAAAAAAAGTATTTAAAAATGGATTGTTCTAGGCTATAATAAACTATGAATTGTAAAAGGTTAATTGACAAAATGATACTCATCTAACATCATCTCTGTAATAGCAATCATTGCTGAATCCATAATTCAGGGGTCTTGCTATATTGACAATTACATTTCCTCAAAAGGACTCTGGTTATTTCCTCAGTCTGTTTAGCCTACGGTAATTAATTACAGATTTACAAGCAGTACACAGGCAGATACAGGTACCTGTGACCACTGTGCTGCTGGCAAGCAAGACAGACGCCAGTCTGCAGCCCAGGGCAGCCCAGGTTATCCACAGGAGGATTCATGCCAGGAGCCGACCTTTGCCTCGCTCACCATCCGAATCAGAGCACTGGCGCGGGCGATGGTAATTACCCTCACTGCACATCTGGCATTCAAGGAAGGGCAGCCTTGCCTCAAGGTTGCTGCGCTTAGGTTCAAATCCCATTTTTGCAAAGCCTCTGACCTGCAAATTTGATCTAGTTTCCTCCAAACTGTATTTCTTATTCAATGAGAGACGTTAGCTGTGAACAAAACGTTAAGATTTTAAGAATAGTAACAAACATTCAGTCCAAACTTCTTCCATGTGCACATTCTCAGAGTGGCAGAGATACTCTCCTCATGATAGAAATAATCCCTTTTTAACCTTTTTTTCCTCCCAAAGAGATTATGACAAAGAGATTTTTTTTAAAAAAAGCAGCAGTTCCTCAATGGAAAGACAAATGGAGTAACTGCCATTGCTGCTTTGCAGGAAGGACTTCCCAGGCATTGACTACATCAGCAGCTTTTGTGAGCAGGGTGAAATGTCACACAATCACTACAACCCATGCCTGCCACAAACTGTAACCAAAAAAAATGGCACAGGCTTGCTAAGAAGCAATGTCTCCTTAATTACGATTCATTACTTCTTTTTTTAACAGTACAAACTTGTCAGCTATAACAAAAGATGTTTAAGAAACAAACCTTGTCAAAATAAATGAATTAAGAGCATTCATCTCTTTCTAGAGTGTGAAGAAGTTTGCAAGGTGATAATGAATTCTGTAATGCATTAGCTACACTTCTTAAAATGTGTGTACCACTTACTCCATAGCTTGCAAAAGTTTCATCATTCTCACTGAATCTCCAGTTATGGGCACAAATTAGCAAGATTTGATTGTAATTGGACTTTGAGCAATTCAAGTTATTATTCTGCCAAATGCAAGATGTTTTTCTGTGCAGAAGCCTGTTCAAGCCTCATGAAATCCATATGAAATCTGTAGGCATACTACCAGTGGCTTTGCTGTGTTACTTGGCAGAGGTTTGTGCTGGAGGTGGTGTACAGCATCTTCTGCTTTGCCAGGATCCTGCTGTAGCTTGGGCTGTCTCTCTGCATTGACAGGTGAGTCCTGTCCTGGGAGCTAAGGTTAAACCTGTTTCCAGATCAGCGTAAGCCTTCCCTGGGAGTTCACCAAAAGCAAGGCCAGGCCATGACTTGGGCTTCTGATGACAATTTTGGGTCTGCTTTCACAAGTCATTTTTTTTTTTTCCCACATATTAGGCCCCTTTCACAGTGCCAGGAAATTCTGTCCAGGCACAACTGAATATTGATCCAGCAGTATTACTGAGTCCACCCATATATCACTGTATGATCTGTGGATGCGGCTCCCTCCTTGCTTTAGTCCCTTCATGAATTAGGCACCAGCACAATCTTGCTATCCCTCTAGAAGTCTAACCTTGCAGCTTATCAACTCTGTTTTCAGAACCACCACAACATCTGACTAACATTTCACATCCACAATTTTGCCCCCTCACAATCATGTCCATGACTGTTGTTTCCTCAATGGAAGAGCAACCCACAGTATACACAACAGATGCACGGCATTTCTGCTTCCACCCCCACAAAGAGCTCTTCTCAGCATCTCTTCTACCCAATTCTGGTACACCATCCTGGTGTCTTCCTCTACCTTCTCATACCCTTTTCCTTCCTCTTCCTCAGGACAGCCTTGCCATTCATCACCAGTTCATAAATTTATGCTTCTCCCTACCACAGCACCAATCTTGGTGTACCTTTCGGATAACAGAGCTGCTGAAGAGAGTCACTGTTCTGAGAAATTTTCATTTTTGTGTGCAGTAAATGAGCACCCAGATCTTCTTCCATGCAGTAAAATCTTTCCAGCAGTGACACGTCATAGCTCATTTCGCGTTTCATCAGATAAGCACTTGTAAAGCTTATCACAAAAAATAGATGATATTGATGACTCCTCCTCATCTAAATCAAGTTCTCTGAAGAACTGCTCAGATTCCCAGAGCCTCTTAGCACCATGGCTTTTGTTTCCCAAAAAACAAAGGCAACTTGTGCGGACTCATTGTTTTTACCCCTCAGAGCACAGCGACAGTACTTGTATATTTGTCTGTGTGTCGTGGCAGGGCTCACTGCCATGGTTCTTCTGGGTGCTGGGGAGAGAGGTTGTCTTCCACCTCATCACTACACCACCTCCCTTCCTCCTGCACCTTGGAAAGACAGAAGCACGAATTCCACATTGGATCCAGCCTTCTTCAGCTCCCAGGGACCTCAGCATACAGTCCCAGCTTGACAGTGCAGGTTGAGGCCTGTCTTCATGGCTCAGTGCACATTTGTTTGAGAGATGCTCTGGAAAACGACAAGTTTGCTGTATTCACCATGATAAACCCAACTGAATTTTTAAGGAGCTGAGCTGTTTTCAATCCAGCTCACACACAGCTACGGACATGTTCAACCCATGTACTTTCTGATTCTGATAGAAATTCTCCCTCCTGCTATTTAGAAAGAGAGACAGGCACAAGGAGGTCAATGCTATTGGGGGTCTGGCTTTAGATTTTTGGCATCAGAAACATGAATGAACAGGAAAACAAAGACTATAGAAGATGTATGGGAGAGATGTATCAGAGATAAGGAAGAAAAAAGGTTGGACAGATATCCAGGGGAACAGTCTGAGACATTGGCCCCTGCCCTGGTCTCTCAGTGATTCCTGGCAAGATGAAGGAGTACAGCACACACAAGAAGAATTTTTCCTAGAGCAATACAACACAGTTATCACTGGAGTGTGTCTGCACCTCAGGGAAATGTACAGAGATTCAGGCTACCCAAAAAGAAAGGAAATCTGTAAATCTGATGGCTCTTTCACAGCCCTGGTAGGCTATTCTTGATACCCTACTGCAATGTGCCATGCAGATGTGTATCCCTCACCTGCAATGGGACCAAAACTTGCAGCAGCAGGGAGGAGGTCTGCAGTCCCCACTTATGGGGCATGATAGGAAGCATAGAGCTGTGGAGATACTGAAATAATGAAAGACGTTTTGAAATTACACTTACACAGCAACCATTCCCATCTCCACAGCAGCCAAATTCAAGGAAGTACAAAAGCAGAATCGCACCAATCTTATTCATTCACAGGGAGCAGAAACAAAATCTAAGCTCCAAACTCATGAGTAAAGAAGGTTTTTAGAGTGGCAAATAGACATGAACACTTGTGCCCAGAAAACAGTAGGCTGTTTGAATACCAATCTCTGTGGGAGATCCAATATGCCACTGAAAGAACTGTTCATGAATGTCACAAATAATTCCAGCACTGAAACAGTCTAATCTTCAATAGTATTTCCTATTAGATATCTCACTGCAACATCCTAAATTTTAATAAAGCATATGGCAGTTTTTAGTTAATAACATAAAAGGCATTTCTTAAAGTTAGGATACACCATACCTGTTGTCTGGCAAACAGCTCACAGGAGGCAGCTCACCTCGTGGGCAGAGGACATTGCATTTCTCCGGAATAGGAGCTCACCCCTCTGCAGCCTGGCAGGTGCCACCAGCAAGGACAGGTGGGACATCAGCCAGGGACATACCCTCTGCAGTGCTTAGGACAAGCCTCAGTGGCAGCAACTGCAAACCATCTCCTGGGCTCATCCCTGGGGGTTGTTTGCGCCCCAAACCCAGGACCTGACAGCACTGAACATGACCCTGTCCCAATCCTATGTACACAGATTTCCATTTCCTCATCTCATCTCTGCCAAGCTCCTCCCGGGTACAGGGGACATCTCAGCCATGTTCTCACTTGCTTTTCCAATAAAATATGGCATTCTTCACTAGCAACAGTTGTTCCCAGCTTACCGTAACATTCGGTGGTAATTGTAGCAGTAAATGTTTGGAGATAAGGGGTAATTTTCTAAATATCCGGTATTTATAGCTATGGAAAAATTCATGAATTGTCACATTCACCTAAAAGATTCACTATTATAATTGGAGAAGAGCTTCCACAGGAAAAATTAGGCCATACTGACCCATATAAACAAATTCAGTAAGCCACAACAAGCTGCTCGAATCTTTTTAAAATACTACTTTGGCAGCACAGGAAAAAAAACACTGACTGGTTAGTTAGTTAGTTAGGGTCCATTTCCTATCTATCTATATATTTTAAAAATATTCTGGTAAAATAAGCATGTTTTTATTTGCTGGTGTAGAGACGGCATGCGCTGTTACTGTGGTTCATACATCAACATGAAAAAATCCACTACTTTTAGTATGAATTAGGTGAATACTCAACCATCTCTGCAACTCTAGAGCTCCCAGAGGAATATTCTCTTCTACCTACCTTAAAAATAAATGTGAAGTCTGGTATTCAACCTAGCAGAAAAATACAGCACCAAAAAAAAAAAAAAAAAAGCAGCTCTCTAACATGTTATTCATCCACGTTATATACTGACTATAGGAAAAACTGAAATTATTTTCACTAGCAATGTATGTGTAATTTAATATCACCAGTGTAAACTAGAAGCAGCTGAACCAGCTGGGATAAACTCCAAGCACTTGTAATTTTTCAAGTTTTGAACACGAAAAATGGGAGCTAAGCAGAACTCTTTCAGCATCTCTGCCATGATCACGGCAGTATTTTCTGGAGGAAAGGATGGAAAACTAAAACTGTGCGTGGGGAAAAAGAATGAGCAGAGAGAAAACAAACACTCCCCCACTACCCTACTATCAAACTTCTTTTGAATTGATCCATTTCTCCACCCAGACATAAAGCAAACAGCCACATGTATAGCATGCCTGTCAAGAGTTACAAGATACAGTTCATATTTCTTCACCTACTCTTGCTCTGCATAATGCTGTTTCTGGAATCTCACTCCCCATCAGCTCCTTCTCTGCTCTGAACAGTCATAACGCACTGACCTTGTATCCTGCAAAACCAAAAGCATTCCCTAACTTGCTGTTGTATTTTTTAACTTGAAATCTCCAGACTAAGGAAAAGTATTGAGTGTGTGACTCCTGATGACCTTTAGAGTAACTTCCCCCACATCGCTGCCTCTTGCACTGAAACCAGAGAGTCATTCCCCCCATCTGATTTATGTTTCCCACTGCAAGCACAGCAGATGCATCCTAGACTGCTGAAGAAAGGACAAGCCTGAAGAGCACAATAAACTTTCAAGACATGGCATACATGGGCTCAGAAGGGCTCCTCTCTCTAAGCCTGGCAGGCAGAGTACACAACACGCCAACATCCTCATGCCCTTTTGGAAGGTAGAGGAAACAATAATCCAGCTTTGTTTTCCCTGCATCTCCTACTCCAAATTTATACCTCAGTGAGTAGGAAACAATGGATTTGTGAAGGGGTCCTGTGTTACCATTTCTCCTACAGCTTGTGCAGCAGCATGGTTTGGATCAAGGGTCCCTAGTGCTGCATGAGATCAGACACAAAAGCAGACTACCAGAAGAGAGATAGGAAAGGCCTGCAGCATAAGCCAAGAGATGCTGCAGAGCAGCAAGAAAGGAACAAGGTGATGGTAATTCAGACTGTCCCAGCACAGCTGTTCCCTGTTTTCTCAGGCACAGGAATGAGCAGAGCTTCACCTGTTTGTTATGGGGCCCTTAAAGGCTGAGTTAATTCTCACTAGTCCATCATATAGTTCTCTGCTTTCCTGAAGAGTCATGGGATCCAGTTTGCCAGTAATACATCTGTATAAAAAAAAGTTCAGCACAGCCTGCGTTAATAACTACAGTTACAATCACATCATAGCACCAAATGCTGGGTAACTGAAAGGCTAGTTCCTCAGAGGCCTTCAAGTTAAATACATATTTTCTCATTAGCAATTAGCCATTAGTCTCAGAGCCTAGCAACTCAGGAAGCCAAAGCAGACAGACCAGAGTGGCACTAGTGCAGTGACTTTGTGCTGGGCAGGGTCTTGCTGCTCAGGTGTCTCAGTGCATCATGGAGGGCTCCCTGAGACACCACTTTTCAAAAGGTTAGCTGTGGAGCCCTGATCCTGGAACAGGCCACTTCTTAGACTCCACCTTTGCCATGTTAACAGAGAAATGTGGCTACCCAACCTGATGCTCTGTGTGACATGGGCAAGCTGGGTCCAGTGATAAGCCAGGTATTTCAGTCCCAGCCCATCTCCATTTTTAAAAAAAAATCCTGTTCATGACTTTACATTCATAAATACTCTCACAATGTCAAGGGATGGGGGTTTTCATCAATTCATTAGATCTGCTCCTATGAATTATTTATATGCAGCGCTAAAAATGGTTCCGAAACATTACAAGAATTCAATATCAGTTTTCACAGTGGGATTTCATCATTTTAGCACTGGAGCATAATAGCCTAATGCAATACTAATACTAATATGATATGGTGCTAATAGGGTACAATGAGAGTTCTCTCTAATATGCAAACATTTCCATGTTGCATTATTATTTCTTTAAAGTTAATATGATATGGTGATAATATGATGAAATGAATTAGTTTCATATCATTGTTTGCATGAGTTGCACATATTAAAAGAATATTTCCCCCCTCCCTTTGAATTCACTTGGAATGAGCTTGAAAATTTACCCTGTAGTTATTCTTATGCTAATGAGGCTGTTTAGTAGGAAACACTCCTGCTGTTGCTTAGCCAGCTAAAGAAAGAATAGGAGCATGTCACCTCTTGCCGGAATAAGAATTTTTCTGGCCTGTTTTGAAAGACTGTGTCCTATACATGTTTGGTCTAACATTTCCCACTAGCTCATAGATTCCTTGCATATTTATGCTAAATACTCTGGTCAGTATTTTTCAGGAGCACTTCTGTATAAGTTGACATGTCTTCCAGCTAAGCTGCTGTGAGGGAAAAGGCACAGGGAGTCACACGGCAGCCAGGGAGGTGACCACAGAGTCATCATGGCTTTTGTGGTCCGGGTCTGGTCTGTGTTGGGAAGAAATAGGTGGCAAGCCCACACCCAGGCTCCAGGGTCAACTGCAGTAGTCTCCTCCAGGTCTTGTGACATTTTGCCAAAGCCTGTGCTGTGTATGCATTGATGGAAAAAGCCAAGCTAGAATGATGGGTTTTCCCTCTGCCCCACAATGCGGAATATTTACTGACATTGGAGAGAAATCCTGTCTGCTCTTCCTGGAAATGAGCTCTGTTCCCTGGCACGTTACACTGATGTGAGGATCCTTTCATTACCCTGCTCTGGTAGCAGACCTGTGGAAAGCATCCTACAGATGCTTTGGCATTTATGATGGACACAAGCTGCAGGGCTTGGGGCAGCCCTGTCCTGACCCTTTGCAATTCTTTTTCTACAACACTTAAATGTGCAAACTGGAATGGCTGTAATGCGACTTTATTTGTCCCTCTTCAGAGGGACTCAAGGGACTCACTGTGCTTGTTAATAAATGGGGTCTGAAATGTTGAGGATTTCTGTTTGGGGATGTTGTGGGATTCCCATAAGGGATGATATGGGAGGACATTCATAACAGCTAACCTCTGGCTATCTTCTCCTTGACTTCCCTGTGGAAACAGAGGACATCCCATGAGGTAGCTGAGAGCAACATGCTGATGTGCCCACATCCCAGCTTTAACTTCATGTAGGTCCAGAAATCACCTTCAAATCCCAGCAAATCCATCTTGACCGAATTTGAATTCAGGCTCTATAACCATTAATTCACATGAAGTTATGCAAGAAAATTTCACACATGAGGTTAACAGCACATGTACAACACAAAAACTTCTCCAAATGTTACAGGGGTTTAAAATGTCATAAATGAAAGAATCCCAAGTTTTTTTTAATTATCAGATTTCCACAGCTACTCTACATAATTCCCTGTATAATCCAATCTTAAACTCAGAAGACACTCATGCAGATGACATTTCTTCTCTGTTTTGAATGGGGATTATTTTTAAGAGGATACAGAGCCTGGAAATATTTCAATAGGTCTAATATTTAAAGCATATTTAATGGCATTTATGTTTTAATCTTCTTACCTACTAAACTTTAAAGAGAGCTGCAAGGAATTCAACAGTGAAAAAAATAATTAGACATTAGTTAGTAACATAAAATGCACAGGTAATGGGTTAGTTGATTCATCAACAGGATATAAACGGAAATGACTGTCAGGGCACCACAGCACACCATGCTTTCTACCCTTCAGGAGTAAGAAGTCACATTGCTCGTCCTCTCAACACTCTGAAATTGTTATACTGCTTAGGGATTTGGTTGCACTGTTGGCAACAGGGTGATCCAAAAGCAATGAGCCAAATTCATCAGGTTCCTTATAAATGATTAGAAGAATCTTTGCCAGAAAGAGAGAATCGAGGCAGATGAATAATTCTCATAAATTTCGTTCTATGTTTTCTACCCTGAATGCAACATAACACTGTCCAAGATCTCTCCAGCGATGACTACTCATGTCCAATAAAGCTCACAAAAAACTATACAAAGAACACCTTTGTTGGTTTTCTGAATTCTGGAGTTTTGGAAACAAATTCTTATTTTGATCATGCAATTTCAGCCCCACTGCCATGGTGCTGTTGCGAGTTGGGTGCTTGACTGCTGTCGGGTGGCAGTAAGTTATACTTGGTGCTGCTGCCTGTCTCCCTAAACTTTACACACACTCATTTGCTGTTTCAGTCCTGAAAGAGCCTGCAGACAACTTCCTGCTTGTTTTTCTTCTCACACTCTGCCTTACCCCAGGAGCAAGGAGCCACTTTGTTAGGTGTAAAGGTATTAATTAGCAGTGAACCTGTTTAACCCATGCTCTTTCATGCAGCTTCATAATGAATTCCAAACAACTTCAGGTTGTAACATGACTACTATTTTCCCAGATTAGAGCAGATACACATTCTCCTGACATCAGAGGCAGTGCTCTAGCAAACATCTCTTTCCAAGGGGCCCATACATTGGAATCTGCTGCAACTTCCCCTCATGGGTGTACTCTGGAGTAAGAATGACTAGGTAAGGCACTCCTGCAGCATTCCTCCAGCATTCTGAAGCTTCACCATAAGCCAGAATCAAAAGGGAGGATGAAAGGAATAGGGACAAACTGCAAATAGAAACTGTTTACCTTGTTTCCAGCATTACTATTTTTTCCAGCTTGTGTCAAAGAATCACTTATATCAGTGACGTCTTGCTAAAATTAAGAAATCAGGGCAGGTTTCTAGAGCTACCAACCAACACGTGCTCTCTGCTGTAGCTCCATGCAGAGCACTGTCTCTGCTGGCACTAGGTGCAGAATGCTGACAACAGTGTATGGCATGGCCACAGGTATGGGACACATCTTCTTGAGACCTGCATTCCCTGCTCCCCAAACTAGGGGCTGCAGCTCTGTGGGCACCATCACTGGCTCTGCTGGTTGGGAGGTCCAGATCTTTGTTGAGTTGCAGCTTTTTCACCCCTGTTGTATCGAGCAGTGGCTGATTTTGGTTATTTCACTGAACAGGACTCAGCGTGGCCTTAGGCAGGCACTAGCTTTAAGCTCTTGGGCTCTGGTTAAGGAAAATCATATTGATGTGCCAGGTTTCACATGTGGCTGCATGAGCAGTCATCTCAGACTGACCATCGTAAAACACACATTAGAAAAACCACATTGTAAAAATGTGGATGCATACTTATTTCTACATTAAAAGAATTATTTCAGAAAACTTCCCTGTGTGGCCCAGCCAAACTGACGTGACTACTTTTAGCTATCAGTGGGAACAAATAGGTCTTACACAACTTAAGCACAGTAAGTCTGGTCATTATTCTATTCTCAAAAATCAAAGATTTCTTAATGTTACCATGACTATTGCTCTGTTACTTGTGGAAAACAATTCCAACTATCAGGAAATAATTATGAACAAAGTCCAGTTAATTATACAAGACATCTCAGCTGCTCTAATTAAGGACTGGTTCAATACTGTTCACTTTGTAATTTTTTTTAATTGTGAATAGATTTAGTAGAAGCCTGGCTGATAAACAAATAATGAGATTGGTAGTCCAGAAGGAATTTGATTAATAAAATTATTCACCAATTATTTATTTCCTCTGGTTTATATCATTTTTCCTTCTGCTTTAGAATAGGAATAGAAGGAGAGGGATTGCAGTGGTTGGTTTCAATGTCTATGTTCCTTCCTGTCACAAACATTCTACAATTCTGAGCCTGTGGATTAAAGCTTTATTCATGCAACCATGATAAAATGGGGGAACAACTCAAAGTCAAGAAACTACTAAGTCCCTGATGCAGCAAAAGGTCACATGCAGGTAGATTCCTGGATCCACAGAAGCCTTATGGACTTGATTCTCACCTTGCATAAATACAAGTACTCACTTTGCATAAATACAATTTCAAGTGTAGAAGACCCTTTCTGCAAGATTTATTATGAGGAGTTTAGGGGTTATTTTCACTTAGGAAGACTTTCCTGCCTGGAAGAGTAATTTTTTCCAAGAGACAGCTTTAGATGTTTTCTCCTGCTGCATTCCAGAGGAGCTTTCCCTACTATGAGAAGAAAAGTTCTTGCAGACATGTTTGAAGGCCCCCACAGCAGGAGGGACAGGGATGATAAAAGCCCTGAGAAGAACAGGGGGCATGTGTTTCCCCAGGCCCAGTGTTTTTTAACACTGTTATGTTTAATATGCTTTAAGTTTTAGTGTTCTCACCTTTATAAATAAATTTTGCTAAATCCTTCCACTGCCTGGCATTTTTGGGAGTACCTGCATGCTGTCTTTCTTCACACTATGTGTATGGTCTCTGTGCTCAGCCGTGAGAAAACTGTCAGGTAAAAACCAAAAAGACAAGCTGTAGATCTGGTCCCACAGCAGATATCTTCCCATTTCCTCAGGAAAATTTACATAGCTTCTGTTGGCCTCCAAGCGTAGTGTCCCAAGTCTGGAAACCAGCCACAAATAGAAAAAATTGAGCCCTACTGACATATCTGCTAAAATCAGTCCCCAAAGGTTCCCAGAGGATCTCAGTATAGCCATGCCCAGAGTGCATGGGGAGGGGGCACACAGGCAGGGCAGGAGGGGGCACAGGGATGGCATTGGGGGAAGGAGGAAGAGCCTGTTTAGAATGCATGTGGCTGAGTCTCAGCAAATCCATGTGTGTTAGTACCACACCAACAATGGATGAATGCAGTTGAAACAGGAAAACAGCTTCACATGTTTTAAACTACAGTCTGTTAGCCTCATATTTTAATACAAAACTGAAGCAATTTACTTCCTTTTTAATGGATTACAGAAGGAACTCAAGCATAATGCTTCTACCCTTGTATGATCAATACCTTTAACACACTTATAAATTATTAATATTCTGCTCACAAAATTAACCGCCTCTGAAGACGCACAATTGCTCAATACTCGAAAAAAGATTTAAGGAAGTAAAGTGTTTCTTTGCATTTTTAGAAGTTTCTACTAGCTTGCTATGTAGCTGAAAAGCTACACTGCTTATTGTTCATTGTAGTATATTAATTGTAATTTTCGTGTTAATTTTTCTTCCTTCTGTGGCACCATAAAGGCACTTGGCATATGACTGTTTAATCAGTCAAAAGCCCATAGCATGAGGACTGTCTTATTACATTTCTCCTAGAAATGAATCTGTTTTCCAGATGGGAAGGCTTTGGGTAAGAGGAAGGGGTTGAGCCAATTTAGGAGTTAGTATAAATCAATATTATTCAGGATTGGTGCATGCAACATTACATAATATTCCCAGTGCTAACACCACAGTGCTCCTGCTGACATCTCTTTACCAATGTTGTTGGTAAGTATCCTAAAGAGGACATACATCTTACCGCTAATTAATATCATGTACTGTATTCACTTAGCTGCATTTCATTAGCTGAATTATAAAATTCGATAATAATCTTCCAAAATGTGTCTCATTTTTAAAACTGTGTCTTGTTTCCTGAATGAAGAGGAAATAGAGATATCAAATCTCTGTCTAGGGACCACAAAATTTAAGTGCAAGTCTGAATTCAATTTCCTTCTTCCAAGTGCTACTATATGTGTCCTAATAAGTCTGAATTAAAATATCTTGGCCAAAATTTACAGTTAGTATCAAATTCTAAAGCCTACAAACGTCTTTAAGAGTTTCAACTAAGGCAGAGCAAATGTGCTCCCACAGAGGGATCAGCGGCTCAGAGCATTGCGTTGTGTCTTGGAAGCTAAAGTGATATTGCATGCAGTGGAA
Source organism: Calyptomena viridis (assembly GCA_013390005.1). Lineage (NCBI taxonomy): Eukaryota > Metazoa > Chordata > Aves > Passeriformes > Eurylaimidae > Calyptomena > Calyptomena viridis. The sequence continues at coordinate 59,953 of WEIV01011228.1, read as the reverse complement.
GGATTACAGGGCTCTCCTTTCCATCTTGTAGCTTTCTGGGAGCTACAGACTCACTTATACAACATTATCCTTGATTTAATGAAAATGAACAACCCTGATAAATATATTCCTATCTAAACAAAACGTGAATTATTTGATCAAATATATTCAAGGCAAAATTTTTATATCTATGCTTAACAACCTCGAGATAACATAGCTCATTGTCAGTAAAAACATTTTCACCTCCATAAGGATGTTAACACCTTTGCTACAGCTACCCTTATTGTAAAGTTAAATGGAAATTTCTGGGTGTTAAGTACAAACTTTCAGCTCCGAAAGCAATCCCTCCCATCAAGTCCATGCCTATGGCCACGGGAGAGGTATCGTTCCTGTCAATAGAGCTTTCAGACCATGTTTTCCAGACAGATACACTGACTTTGGGGGGTTTTGGTGGCTTTTTGTGATGCTGGGTTGGTTTTGTTTGGCTTTTTTCTTGTTTTGTCTTGGTGGTGATTTTTTTCAATAAGAAGTACCAGAAAGGGTTGAAACTATGAGACTACAAAAGCACTCCCAGATTTTTCCATTGTCTACTATAAGCTAGCTTTAAAGAGATTCTTTGTTTACCTTTCATGGATCCTTTGAGCTTACCCTTATTTACTTAGTTTGTGCCAATGCTGGGAAATCTTTGAGCAACATCATTTCAAAGGTTCTCTGGCTCTTTACAATCATTTCCTTAAAAGCACAAATGTATATCTGAAAACAAATGCTGGATTTCAGCAACCTCTTGTGTAGCCTAGTAAAATAGCAGGAAGAATAACATATAATTAAACAGATTGACTTCCCCAACTCAAATACGTTACAACCTTCATCATTACAAATTTAAGCAGATATTCTAATGTTATAGTGTTTAAACTTAGGCATTTCTTTTTTTCAGAGTCTAGAGACAGAATAAATAGCTGCCAACACAGCCAGAAAGTCCCAGCAGACTTACGAGCAAGAAACTCTCACTTATGTGAATGCTAAGGAAGTGGCTGTCTTTATACAATTAAAGTTCAAGGTTGCATCTATAATAGGCTTTTCAGCTGCATTTGAAAGTATTTTAAATTGTTACTCACCCCTAACCTTGTTAGAGATTCATAGTGTTGAGTACGTAAAGCAGAACAGACCAAAAGGGTTATAATACACTTACTGAAGGGAGACAGACTTGTAGCTACAGAGAATATTGTGCAGGGAAAATACAAGGGTTTGGTAAAGCTGCTTTTTGTGAGAGTACATTTTTCTTACAGCATGTGAATTAATCTTAGGAGATAATTCTTTGGAGTCATGGTCATTTATGAGTTTTGTAAAGATGTTTCTTTTCCATCCAGCTAAGAAATTAAGCAAGTTAGACTTGGTTAGTAATAAAATGGGTCATTCTGTTTAGATCCAGCTCTGGTAAGGATATGGGAAAGGATTTTCATTCACATAGTATAAGAAAAAAAAAAAAAAGCCTCTGGCCCCAGGAATTCATTAAATTCTTCCAGGCATCTTCAGGAGCTCCTGTGGAACAGTGATATGATTGGAGTTGTTTTCACTTTGATTACTGGATGTTTCTCACACTGTTCATCAAATACAAAGTGATGTGGGAGCTCTAAGCAAATAGAGTGATCACGATCCCACACTGCTTCAGAAATTACAGGAGAGGAGGCAGAAAAGAAGCACAAAAAAAAAAAAAGGGAAATGCCACCAGGCCAGTCTAGTCATTTAGAGTGGCACAAATTAAACGAGAAAAGACAAAGAGGGCATTGAATGGGTAATATTAAGTAATGGCATGATGTCCAAATATTTTCAATGTTTGCTTCCATGTACACGGTAAAGTCATGTTTCCCATTACAGAATAATGCCAGGGCACAACCCCATGATTCATCTGCAGCCCCCTCTAGCTCTTTTCACCACTGAAATACTTCAGTGGCAGCTCTGCAAATTCCAGTGTCCAAGTCTTCACTTCCAGGAGAGACTGAAATTGGCATCTCTTGAAATTTGCAAAATGTCATTTAAAAAGTACATTTCACCCTACACTGCTCTTTTCATTTAGAGATTCTGAATAAGGATGGAGATATTTAAATTCCTAAAGGGCTATTTTCACAATATTTTCCAGACAGTCAAGAATTTCAAAAACCCTGCTACACCTGTATACACTTTTCACTGCACCCATCACATAGCCTTTAAGCACTTCCAAAGCTCTTGAGTACTTTGCGACCACAAGGCTCGATAAGCTTCATGGATGCTTATCTTCTGAAAGTAAGAGGTCAAACCTTTTGAGAGTCAGTTCCTTCCTAGAGAAGCTTCTGTTGCACTAATCACAGACCTCACATAGTCTGTCAAATGCAGGTTCACCAGAGAGACCTTGTGGCTGCATGTGCATTAGTGATACGCAATGTTATCGCCACAAACTGGTATTTGACTGCAACCTTCAGTGGTTTATGGATTTCACCACGAAGAACAGTTGTTTAGGGGTATTTTTATATAGATATGCATGAGGCTACAGGTTTCTGAATTCATAAATTGTAAACTATATTAAATACACCAAAAATTGACTGATGATGAGTGCTGCTCTTCTACGCTAATTTCTCTTCTAAACCATGATATGAAAATTCTAGATAATGGGCTCGTGACAAGACTAAACAGAGGTAATAGCAGACTTAATCAAGAAAACAAATGGGATTCATTAAATGCTGGCACTCAGCGGATAATCTTTGGAGAGTTCTAACCTCAATCTACGTGTCCCCATCAAAAATGAAGGGAAAAAAAACCCAATCTTCAGCTGTTTTTATCTCAGGCTGTTGAGCCAATTCAGTGGAAATTTGTAATGGAAAAATATTAGACACAGTTAAATTCAAATTCCCTGTTTCATTTTTTAGAAGATGTATCCTCTTTCCAACTCTTTTTATAATTCATCACAGAATTCACAGTAAAATGTTAACCAGAATTTTCTTCACACAGTTGAGAAGATAAATTAGCTGCAGTTTTCACAACTACCTGGTGCACAAGAACTGCCATTAAGATCCCTACCTTTCAGGTTTGGCCTCAATGCACAAAATCAGGAGACATCTATGTGACATACACAGTTGTCCAACTCTAAAAGACAACCCTTCTGCTTCATGTGACAACGTATACAACCCTTCTGTGGATTTTGTTGTTGACTCTGTCTAGATAGTGTCCTCCCCTGATGAATGTTAACAATATGAGGGTGGCTGCAAAAGGTTTATTACTTAAGAATAAAATGAGAAATTTGCTTTGCAGTAGAGTCATTTGAGGGGGTGGTACAGATGTTCATGCCACAGCTCATGCTTTTCTAAGCACAAGATATTGGATAACACAACCAGCCTTATCAGAAACTTTTTTCTGTTTTGGGGATTAATCCAGCAAAGGGAAACAATGTGCCAAGTCAGAAACCACACACACAGTGCCCACTGTGACCCCAGCTGGAGGAAAGGCTGTGCTTATACTTTATTTTCCCTTCTCAACACTCACTCTGAAAACAAGATTTCAGAATAATAATCTGTCTCTCTTGGTATGTTTGTATGCATACCACTTGACTGCTGAACACCACATAGCATGAACCACATTGAATAGAAGAGCGAAGTGACTTACTGAGGTTGGGAAGAGCTCATATTTCCGAGCTGAGAGAAGGCAGCAGATATCAGTGCCACTGTGCCAGGGCTGTGCTCTGAGGCAGACCAAGAGAGGACACTGGCACGTGGCCTCTCCCTGTGGGCTAGCAGCAGTGCTACCCATGGATCAGAAACCTACTAGCAGACATCAGGTCCTTTTGTGCCCAGTAGATAACATTTCTCCTTATAATCACCAGCTGTGTTGAGGTCTTTCCAAACAACAGAACAGCTGTAACCAATATTTTCACATATTGCAAAAAAGAAGGGAAGACTGGCATAAGGGACAAGGATATCTCCAGGGGAAAACAACTAAGGAAAAAATGCAAAAAATGCATCCCAGTGATGAAGTTTTGTATGCATTTATGTTGTCAAGTTCATAAACTTGGAAAGTGATGCAAACTTTATTTGTTACAAAAATAATAGCAGAGATTTTTTTTTTTTTTAACCTCCAAAACCACAGTGAGGATTTTCTCATAGTCCTGCAAAGCCATCTTTTATGAACCAACATCAGGAGTTTCCTGTTATGGAGTTACAAAAGTAGTTGAGATTTCTAAGGATTTTGCTTGTCATACCATCAGGATTCAGTGAATTATCTGAGGCATGTTTTGCAGCTGACAGAAATCTGTACCTGTATGACACAGCACAAAATGGAAGAGAGTTGTCCATGAGAGAGAGTTACAACTGCATTCACCTGAAAACAGAGAGGGCATGTGAATAAAAAGAGAAATATTCCAAAACATGTCACTGAAAAAGCCAGCAAAAGATGTTGACCCTTTCTGTAGTTTCACTAAGGATGTCAACATGTTATCAAAGCTTAATGAGCAGAAACAGTCCCTTGCTTACTCCCAAGGTATTTCTATGCTTTTGTTACCCATCGTGAACACAATGAATGAGACCATGCATACATCAGACTTTACCTGGACTGGTTTTTTGGGGGATTGTAAGGACTGACTTTCACCAAAATTCTTTACTATAGGTGCAAAATGGCTCTATTGGATAAAGCCAATAAACCCCATTATCAAGATATTGTGTAGGAAAACACAAGAAACACCAAGATAAGAAAGATGGTACTGACAGAGAGATACTGTGTTGGGAAAACTACCTTGGCCTGATTTCAATAGATACACAGGAGGTATTTTATCCAGTTACATCAATACATAGCACAGCATACTCGAGAGAAAGAGCAGAGAGCATTGACTGTAACACTTACCCACTGAATGTGATTAGACTTCTGATAATCAGACACTTGTGGGTGCTCACTGGCTACAGGAGGCAAAGTAAACAAATAAGTGTAACCCAAATAACAGAAAAGCTGAAACCAGACTCTCACATCTGAGGAAAACTAGGAAATGAGAAGATAAAAAAGATGAAGTTCTGTTCTTAAATCCCTCCTGACACAAATCCCAACCCATCATTAGACTCCTAGGTTCTGTGGTTTCCAGGACATTCCTGTTTTAAAGATGCATGGCTCATTGTGAGCCCTGGCTTGTACTCACAAAGAGGTGCCAGAATGATCAACCACATGAAGGGACTCTACCATTGTGCAAAGCCACTGAGCAGGAATGACAAAGAGCACACCCAGCTTTCATCTGAGGAGCGAGCAGGAGAGTCTGCATGGGTCAACAAGACCACTGCAAAGTAGAGAACGTATCAAGCTTTGGACTGTTGGCTTCATGGAAGTAATACAAAAAACATTATCTATACCCCAGCCAAAATCAGTACACAAGGCCAAAGATCGCAGACAGACTTGATAATAATTGCTGTTGCTATTTCTCCATTCTGCAAACAGACCACAGATGGATGTGAATAACAAACACCTAGACTAATCTGGAGAATGAATGCTGATCTCAGAACACAAAGAGGTTTTCTTCCTTGGTGCTTTGGAGAGAGGTGGGGTATAACACAGACCCGTTTCTGCAAAAACTTTTCCATGTGCAACTTTGATCTCCTGTGTAGGTTTCCCACCTACACAAACAGCTGCATTCACAAACATTTGCAGTTATCAAACAAAAAACAAATCTCAAAACATTTAAATTTGTTACATCTGTTCCAAAGAAATGTGTTCAGTATAGCAAAAAAACCCCAAAACACTATTTTAATATGAATCTTAAAGTTACTCTGCAGTGTCTTGGTTTTAGAGGGCAGGATCAGAAAGCCTGCTAGATACCACTGAGACTAAAGATAGTGTTATATAATACATTGGGTTTTGTGGAGGTTGCAACGTAAAATGTTTAGCCACATTTTTTTGCCAGAGTAGGGGAATAGCACAATGCAGAAACCTGAAGTAATGGGGACTGTAGCCAACATGTTACTGTTCTGAAGCCAGGGGTAATTCTTCTATTTGCCTGTGCTCCTGAGGTAGCAGGGTCCCCTTCACACAGGCAGCAAGTGCCTCTTGGCCTTGCTGTTGAGTTGTCCTTTGGGTGACAATGGCAGATCTTGAGGTCTGCTGTTCTCCAGGAAAGCTTTAGTAAATTCTTAATGTTCTCTGCCTACAGTTTTCTGCCTTTGGACAACCTGTTAGCTTCAATAAAGTACATCCCAAGGCTCTCTTGAGAACAGAGAGATGAAGTTGTCCTCTGACATTTTACAGCCAAGCCTTACTGAGATAACCTTTACACATAATTTTCCCAGCAGGTGTTAGACATTTCTTGTGAGCATTTAACAGTGAAACATCATTAAGTAATGACTGGCAAAAGTAGTTTGTTATAAATTTTTTTTGAGGGGTGGAACCAAGACAAATTAACATTAGGATTTTAAATACAAAGGCAATATGTTTTCTGTACTAATCCTATTACTGTGGATATCCTTTCCAGCATATTTGAAAGCAGATTCACTCGTGCCTAACTTCCTGTAATGCATTCAAGATGCTCTTTCTACAACTTCTGGAAAGAAGAAACTGCAAACAATTACCATTAAAAATATTTTAAGGGTATTGAAACCATTCCTTCCTGTTTCAAAAGATGCTTTTCCATCAAGATTAAATAATTTTTTCCAATGCTTTTTAAATTCAATTCAAAGAGTAGAGTTAATTCTATCATTTCATAAATCATAGCATCATGAACAAATACAAATTCCATATTTTAAAGTTCTACTTGTTGATCTCAGAACGCTGCAATCTTAAAAATGAGTGGAGGGGCAGGGGTGTGTTGTTTTGTTGCTGTTGTTGGTTTAGGGTTTTTCTTACAAAACAAGAAGAGTCACTGAAAAGGCAAACTTGCATACACATGGAGCTGCTGAATTCCTCCCCGAGCAGAGTGCTGGCCCCATACCTACCCTCAGCATGGCACCCTCTGCCAGCCGAGCAGAGCAGCTCTCACCACCAGCTCACAGCCACCACCAGTAGGCTAGGGAAGGCTCAGCTTTTGGTTGGTAAGCACAGGTTCCAATAGCTGCAGAGTTTTTCATCTTCAGGTGAGAAATGTTCAGCCTCACTCCATACCTGCCTTTCACGCTCACCCCTCACTGCCCAGCTTTTTTCCCGTGTCTCTATTGCACTAGTGCTTTCTCATTGCCCTCTTTCCTGACCCTCCTCTCCCATCGCTAGGCCAGTGTACTGCCATAATGCCCAGGACATTCTCCCCTTTCATATTCCTCATTTTGAGTAGGAGCTGTGCTGACCAGCAGAGCCATGCCATGGCCAGTGACAGCCCAACACATTAATAACTCTCACTGGTGCATTCCCTCTCTAATGCCAAGGAAGTCTGTCAGCATCCTTGTAAGGCTGTGGAGCTCCTGAGTTTCCTCTGTATAGTGTTTTGTTTTATAATGGCTCCATTTCACACTCTGATGCAGCTGACTTAACGTACTGTATTTCACTTTTCTTAATTAGATTTTGCTCGTTATTCCCTAGCACCTCCAAAAGGCGAAGCAGCACGGTGTGCTGCCGACACAGCAGTGCCAGAGGCTGGGATCCTGGTCTGCACCCACGCAAGATAAAAGAAATAAATGTGTTTTACACCGAGGAAGGAGGTGTGCAGCTGAGGAGCTCAGTAAAGCACACAGCCAGGGGCACTAGGGAGAGACAAGCGCTCTTTCAGCTGCCACACTTGTGTGTCCCATAGCAGAGATCCTTATCCCACACACCAGGTACTCCACTTCTGCCTCTGCTCTCAGCACACCTCCTCCCATCTTCTCTTCCTGCTTCCTGCTCTCCACTCACTCTGAATATAAGGGAGTATTTTTTTGGTGGAGTGAATTATCTGATAGTTATCTCTGACTCCAAGGCCTGTAGGTGCAATATCCAGCTCCTGAAGCCCCTAGACCTGTAGGAATTTATAGCAGTAGATTGACAGGGAGTTTTTTCTGCAGGTTGTTTATATTATTGTAAGCTGCTTAGAAGGAAAGCTTTAACAGAACACGAGATAAAAAGAAAATGGGTTTTAAAACCTCCAGTCACTCTTTTTTCTTAACTTGTTCTTGAACAAATAAATGTGAACTCTGGGAAAGCACCTGAGGGCACTTTCACAAGAAGTAGCACAGAACACAGCAGAGTGCAATGGGCAAAACATCCTCTGCTCAGCATTCGGCAACAAAAAAACCCACTGAAAACCTAGGGGAAGAGCAGGACCAGGGCAGTGAGGTCAGATTATGAATGCAGGCACTCAGGTATGTGAATAAATAAATGGTCCTCACTTTTTCTACCAGTAGGATTCCATATCCTGCAGTATCACATATCTAAATGGCTATTGATTTTTTCTATATTCTGCCCACAGCTAGAACAAAATTTCATTCAAATGAAAACCTCACGAATGTGCTGGCAGTTATCACGGGTGAAGAAAAGACAAAGGGCTGGGAAACAGAACATTAGACAGAATATTCCTTCTAGCATTATGCAGGGGTCCCTTCAGCAAAGAAGAACCACCAGCATGCCTAATGAAAATTATTTCACATTAAGGACAGAAATAGAATAGTTGCCTCTCATCTACAGCAACACTGAACTAACACCTTTTGGAGGACAATTGGATGTCTTTCAGTCACTTAATACAGCCTTATCTGAACCAAGGGCTTGCCCTGTTGAGAGAAGGGCAGCAAAATGAGCAATGTAAGATCTCCCAGGTGGTGCTGTATGGCAGCCAGTGCTAATGCTCTCCCCCATCATCCTGAACAGAGGAGTTCAGAGCCCATGAGAATAGTCTGTCTGACCACCTATCCAGGAAGTCCAAAGTAAACATAGCAGTAGCTGTCAGAAAAACACAGGATCATTGCTTAGGATTTATGGCAGCTCAAGGGAACTGAAATCTTGGCATGGAAGAGAAATAGGACTCCACCTGTCCCATTAGATGATACCAAAGAATAAAGCCATCCAAATAAAAAGTCCCAATTCTGTGGTTCTCGGGTGGTGAACACATGGAAAAAGTGATTTTATCCTTCAGCAGTGCTGGTTAACCTTCAACACTTGCTGGTTAATAGGGACAAACGAAGCAGGTTTACTTTTTAGTGCCTGCCTTCAGCCTCGAGGACAAAGGTTTTCTCCAGGTAGGAAGAAGACATCAGTTGGCCTGAGTCAAGTCCCAGCAGAAAGTTTCCCTGAAAAATATAGAGTTTAAATCGGTTATTTGCATTTCTTATATCTAAAGAAGATACTAAGAGGGAGAGAAAAAGAGAAACCTAGAAATGGCAGGCAGCTTCCTTGGAAGGGAACTTCAAACACAACAGTGAAAGGGCAGCTGAGTTCCTGTGTGAAACACAGTATAAAACCTGGCAATTCTCAATGGTAAAATAATGCAGAGCAAATTTACAACTCATAGCAAATTGAGCAGCAGCAATTCAGAGTGTACTTAATAAAAGAGTATTTCTTCAGTATATTCTCTAATATTTTAACATACTAGTTTCTGTGTAATAGCAGCTTATTTCCTCATTGGCAGCACGCTCAGTTAGTGTAGATTAACCAATCAAGTTCCTAGCCATTTTTCTAGGGGAAAAAAGCCAGGGATGAGATAGCTTTTAGTGCTACCCTGTTAATCCAGGTAATAGGGATGAATACTAAGGTGACCTGCAATATTGGGGCAGCAGTGACCATTCTTCATCCCTTCACACAAGGCAGTTAAACATATAGTTAAAGTGGTCTTTGGGATACTGTTTGCTGTGCTGGAGAAGGGAAGGCCAAGGAACTATGGAGATGCAGAAGTAAGGGAAGAGACACAAGAGTGAATAGGAGCACAAAACGTATGATGGAGATGCAGGGAACCAGAGAGGGGCTTGGACTGCAAAGGGAAAGCTATTGAAAGCTCAGGTGAAGACAAAGTTTTTGTTCCTGCTATGCTGCCTTGCTCAGCTGGAGAATTGGAGGTTTAATATTTATGGTGTTAATGCTTGTTTTCCAGGTAGAGGCACTAATGGGCTAAGAAGCCCAAAGAAAAGGGAAGGGATCCTGTGTTGCTGGAGCTCAAGCCTACAGATTTAGCCCACAAATACAGAATTTCTGGTTGCAGTTATAGTCCCAGCAGGATGTTGGCTACTGTTCCATGATGATGTAGTTGACAGGGATCATTGAAGAGAAGCGTAAACTGCAAACAGCTCTGTTGACAGTTCACACTAAAAGTTTTGATCTCTGCAGAAAAAGTAAGTAAACCTCAAAGAGCCATTGATCCCTATCATACTGTCACCCATACACTTCAGCTCCATCTATCAGTCTAGCTGTCAGTGCTTGGGAAATTATGAGACCCCTTCCTTCAAAGCAGCAGCTCAAAAATTGAATCACTGGTTCTGGGCAGGTGTGAGGTCAACCAGTTGTGTCCTGGGATGAGTATCCTCTCAGGCCCATTCCAGCCTCCATGATCAAACAGAAGGCATCAGGGCAGTCAGGGCTGTTTTCCCTGGCTTTGCCCTATCTGCGGTGTGCAAGAACAAACTTTTGACACCTGCATAGGTACAGATGGCTCCCTGCTTTCTTCAGTAGTGGCCCCAAACAAGCACCTGAAAATAGACCGACCTTTTGATTATACACAACCTGCCTGCTCTTCTAGCTGCTGCTGTTTGAGTTTTCCTAAGCAATCTCTAAACATAAAATAGGAGTGATTTTAAAATAAAATGGGTTCATCAGGTCAGTGGTAGTGTAATTCTGGAAAGGGTATGAAAGTAAGGAAGTGATGATAATGCAGGTATTGAAGGGCTGATATAATTTACCAGGGCTGCATTGAGGTAAGAAGTTGTAAATAAAACTTCCTGTCTGGCTGGAACATAATGAGTTCCCTACCTTTTAACAGTGCCTGAAAAATAAATTAAAATAAAATACATATTGCCTTTCTTGAGTTTCAGATAGTATCTATTTATTAAGCTAAAAGGAACAGTGACAGAGAATTCTGCTTCTGTACAACAATACTTGCATTAACTCTAAAGTCCTGGCCACTGCCCAGAGATGAAGAAAGTAGGGGGAATGATGCTGGCATGGGAATAAAGTGATTTGAAATTGCCACGGACAGTAAAATAGGGAGACTGATGAGCAGTGAAGGCTTGTCCCTAGCCTTCTTATAGCCTTTCTTTTGCTGGAAGGAACAGTGATTTTAGGGATGGAGAGGATATTTGAAGGCAATTATTATTTCTGAGAAAGAGGTATTATTAGTGGTAGTTAACTGCAGTCACTGCTTTTATAACTTCTTTGTGCTTCAGTACAGATACTGTCCTTGCTCCTCTGAAATTTCAGAATGGTCTTGCAAGTGCAGAAAGCCCAAGAATGGAAAGGGAACAGTAGTGCAAAAAAAAGTGATATGAGTAGGACTGACAATAAAATTGTCCCTAGCCAAAAGGGGTGGAGCTGAACAAGCTTACTAAAGGGCACACAACAGCTGAATTTTTGGAATGTGCAATCATTAGAAAATACTTCTTATAAAATTGTGCTGAAGACATCCTTTTATGTAGCTGGTGATTCAGATGTCACATCAGGTTTCTGAGAACAGGGATATGGCTAAAAGCAAGCAAACAAGGAAAGAAAAAAAAAAAGAAGGAAAAAAAAAGACCGATTTTTACCTACACACAACAGGATCCTGCATAGTTACTTCTCATTCCCTTAAACCTCACCACGGGTAGGGACCCTATGTCAACCAACTGATCAAGGCCTCTGTGAACTACATACTTCCATTTCTTATCTAGAGAACAAAATGGAAACTATGGTAACAGAAACAGACCTGGTAAAGTCCATCAAAGCCTGAGATGGAAACTCAGTCTATGTCTGCCTGGAGCCTGTGACCTCTCTGCTAAGGCTCCCAACCAGAGGGGCACTTCTTGTGACTGATGATGGGGGTATAAATAACTCTTACATAGACATAATCCACTGCACAAATGCTACTGATTTTCATCCATGCTGTGCTTGGTCTCCTGGTTGGAAGGCATATGCATCCCTCATTTCAGGATATAACTCTTAAAAGCATATATCATTTAAGCTGTTACCCAGAAACTGAATAATCAAAAGTATTGGGATTTGGTTGGTAGTTTTAGCTCGATCTGCTACATTGATCTTAATCCATATTTATATGAAACCCATTTGAAAATTGTGCCACCATTGTAACTTATAATTTCATGTAAAATACAGAGAACATTTCTGAATTTACTGCTTTTATAAGTAAACATAATTTAAAACTTTGCAGATTTTCTTTCTTCTGAAATGACAGAAATTTAAAAAATAGTATAGGAAACTTTTCTCATAGGAAGTATGGTGATTTTTATAATGCACTCAAAGGCAATTTACTGTGACATGACTTAAAAAGTAAAGCTCATTTTTACAGTGTATGGAATTTTTTCCAACATGGTAGAATTCCTATATGTCTGACAGCACAAAAATAGTGTGCAAAATAGCATGTGGATTTAAAGTGACCACAAGCAGAGGCTTATAATCACTTCTGTTGTAGAACTCAAATTCTTTACTGGGAAGGGCTAGAGCAGGGTGTCTGTGAGCCTCAAAAGAAAAAACAGATCATCTATTTCAATGAGAAAAAGATGCATTTTGGCTTGTTTTGTTTTCCCACAGCTAGTAACAAACTAGATCCTGAGCTTAAAAGCAGAAAACCTAGTGAGGCCAGCTTTATTTCCGCCATTTGTCTTTTGAAGCTGGTTTTTAACTCAGCCTTCAAATGTTACAAGGACATTCTTAATGTTACCAAAAAAAAAAAAAGTGTCTGCCCTTCTCCCTAGAGAAGGACTGGGCGGTTGCCCACGCTGCTTCTGGATTCACCTGGATCCCAGCTCCTGTTGGCATCCAGCAGGAGCAAGCCTCAGAGAAGGTCTGTGCCTCCAAGGTTGCAAATCCTTTCTAATGTATGGTTTGTCTGGGAATATGGGATGTAGGACAGAGACAAGCTGTAAGCATTCATGCTTACACTTTTGGAAATCTTTTTTTAAACAAAAGGAGAGCCGGTCATCCTGGAGAGGGTGAACAGTAGGGATTGGTACATCTTGTTTGTTGTCATTAACCTATTAAATAGATGTAAAAGCACTAAAATGAATGGAAATAAAAAATAAGATAGAGAAACTTTTCTATATTATACCATTGCTACTAGATTTGGGAACTCCTAATGCTCTTATACTGCTTTTCACACCATCAAGGTATCTGGCCTTGGCACCACACAGTCTGTGGTCAGCGCTTTGTTTAAGGTTCATCCCATAATACCTTCTGCTCGGTGGTAATTTAAGAGCACTTGCACTGGGAAAATAGAAAAGAAAGTAATGCTCGAATTGTCTACATAAAAATGCTTAAAAGTATACTCCCTTTTGGTATATCGTATGTGATAAATGTAACAAAGACAGAGATACGACTTTCAGCACAAAACCAGCATCATCTCTTGGAAGATATACATAAATGACAGACTTTGAAATTAAAGAAAAAAGAAACATCAAAATTATTTAAGGGTAGCAAACAAAATCATAAATAGTGGGTTTGTTACATATATGTGCTGTTTAGCCATGGCTCTGAAAAGTGCTAGTGTTGGAGAAAGGAAGCAATTGGCCAGGTGCAATCTGAATTCTAGTTTCAAATGATTCCAGAACTTGTCCTCTAATATATCAGGCAATTAACACATTAATAGATGACTTTTTCACAGCAACAGAGCAGTCAGCCTTAGGTCAGATTTTTTCTTAAAAAGTTTCACAGAACTAGCTTTATTCTAGAGTTACCAGTATGCTATTAATTCTGGACCTCAACGGATTTCTAAAACCACTATGCAAAATGAACATATGGAGTAATTGCAGAAAAAATAGGTATTATCACTTACCTCTGAAAAATAATCAATATTGCAGAAAAGGCTTGTAAGCAGAATTAAAAGGAGAGGTAATTTTCTTTAATTGGTTTTGAGCTATTATGCATTACCAATTTTTGTTAGCACTTCTTGTCTGCCCCTACATATAAGGGAAGAGGGGGATGTATATAAAACCAGCTTATAAAGTTCCATCACTTTTTATATGCTGTTCCTTGCCTGTCATTTTTAATTTTTTTTGTGTACTTTTCAGCTTTCACACATTTGAAAATGATACAGTAGTATATCAATTATAATTGAGTAGTAATAAAAGATACTATTTCTCTCTTTGCTAGATGTATGGTGTGCGTGAGTCAAAGTAAAGATTTGTAGGCTGTGGAGAGATAATTTACAATCATAATGGCTGCTAGTGCTTGCTTATGTTACTGAGTTTGTTTTCTTTCCCTTTTTTATATTTGTCATATAACTTTTACTGTGTGTTTTTCTCCTCTGAAAGCATTTCAAAAGACATTATAATCTACCACCTTGTCTTTTAAAATGACACAAATTGTCATTTAAGATGAACTTTGAATTTGACGAATTTTCTGTTTCAGCCTGTAAGAAATGAGACTGAAAGCAGAAATTAGAACCAGTCTTTGTCCAAGACCAAAGCAAATTATGAGGGACACCACAATGTCTGCCCAGCTGAAAGGATGTTCAAACATGTGGAGTCAGGCAGAAGTCTGCATCACAGCCATGCCATTGTTGCACCCTCCACATCTAACCTTTGAAAGTCTCCAGTGCCTCATCAAAGCCTATTCAAAAAAGTAACACAGACATACACACGAACATTTTGAAAAGTGAAGATTAAGATCTAGAGTATAAAAGAATTGGCTAAGCCTAACAGAGTAGAGCAGGGATCTTTTCCTGTGCATTGCTGCTTTAAGTTAGTCAGCATAGTTAATGATACTTGGATTTTAGGAAACTGAATGGTATACACATAATTTTCATCTGTTATGATATCATCTAGGAAGAATCTTTCCTATTTTTCTACAGTAACAGGTACAGGCACAGACCTGAAATGCAGAGACATCAGGCAGCACTATTTTTCAGAGCTATTATTAAAACCACAACAACAGTTCCCCCCAGCTTTACCAATAGATGTTTCAAATGACAGATTTAGGTGTTCAACAGCCCTGTCATTTTATCTTTTCTCTTCAGCTGACATCACATTGGCTGGCCCATACAGAGCAGCAGAGAGGGGAAGGAGCAGCATTAGGCAGATGCTGCTTGTGGTCCCACTTGTCGCGCACGCTCCCCAGGGCACTCTTCATAATCAGGGCCACCTCCTGCACATAGGTCTGATGCTACAACATTATTCTCCATCTACAGAACTCTACTCCACCCAGACTAATGTTTATTCATACGTGGTTACTGCAGTTTTCCACATTTGGAGGCTCACTGCAGGACAAAGACATTTTTTGTGGCTGGAATACTCTGTTTCACTCAGAGATTTGTTTCACATCATGTCGCTTGTGTACAGTCATTACAAAAAATGTTGGGTGAAGAAATAATTTATAAACCATAAATAGAATTATTTAGTCCCTGTTAAAAAACAGTGCAGAACAACACAGCTCTTAATTGCAAAACTGACCTGGTCCAAAAGCAAAGGCCAGCTGTGTCTAATCATCCAGGGGACAGACCAGAACACACCAAATAAAGGAAACGGAAAGTAACGCCAAAATGTTTTAAGATGTAAAATGACACAACATTCAATGAACACTTGCCAGCATCATCTCTAATTACTGCAGTGATTAAGTAGTAAAGAATTTGGTCCCAAGGGGATTGCAGTTCTGAAAGAAATACGGTGCCATGTGTTACAGAATTTTTTCTTGCAAATCATTATGGAAATCCTGCTTCCTCTGGTTCTCCTAACAAACTCTTTCTTTGCAAAAGCCATGCTTCATTTGTGAAGTGCAGAGGGAGTGTAGCTTGCCTGCTTCTGAAGATTTACGTCTTTATTGCTATGTATTCAACTTGCCTTTTTAAAAAAATCCTTTTATGTCCCTAAAGAAAGAAGCATAGAAAGCATTATGTATTTGCATACTGTAAAGGTTCCTCTCATCCTTGCTGAAGAACAAACAGAGAATAGGGGAGGACCAGATAAAAGCATCGAGACCTTAACACAGCATGGCAATGGCCTAACAAACAGCCAGAGAAGCTGCAATTAATGCAAGACAAGCTTAAAATCATAGTCCCAGGGGACACCTTAGAAGCCCTTGTTTAGATGTACTTTCTTTCTTTTCATAGTTCTCTTAACCACAAGATCAAAATTTTTCCAGCTTAAAAAAACCCCAAAAGCACAACAAAAAAACCTGAGGTTGAATAACAAAAGCATTTGAATTGATTTTAATTTAAGGGTTATGTTTAAACTTTCTATAAGTCTGGATCAAAATGCCTATTGTACAAGCAAAATACATCTCTCACCATAGCATGCACATGTTTATTGTGTTTTATTCTCTCAGCAGGTGTCCCAAGATGTATTCTGTGTTGTCGTCTTTTCACTCAGCAAAGGAAGAGGAAAAAATTCCTTGTCCTCTTACAGAGCTAGAATAGGAGACAAAGGACAGCAAGGAAATAACTGTGGACCTCCTTCTCTGTTTTGTCCTGATTTTTTTGCATCAGATCCATGTCTCTGTCATCGTCCTACCCCTTGCTATACAGAGCTTCCAAACATGCTATGGCATGTTCCACAAAGAAATATTTAGCTCTCACAAAGTACTTTTATCAATACATCAAAGCAACACAATTATCCCCATTCCACTGGTGAGAAAACCAAGACTAAAACACTGTCTATATGGAATATGCACAGCAGGGAAATAGTGCTCTAAGTTCTGGGCTATGAATGCCATATGTATACATCAGACAGAAATGGACCATTTCTGTCTGCCATGTACAAAGAGGACAAGGGAGAAGAGAAGGAAGGAGAGGCACTAGAACCTAACACCCTGGGTTATATGCTTTTTGCTGTCCTAAGAAAGATATAGAATCAGTTGTAAACAACTAAAAAACAAGATCAACTGACTTCAGACATAACTTTTAGAGAAACATCTAACACATGATTAAAAGTGAGTGAGAAATGGCCACATGGGCAGTTACCAGCTGTCAGCTGCGCCCCGGTAGCCTGGCTGTAGTGTCCTGCTGGCTGTGGTCAAATGTACTAGCAGAATGAAAAACAAAACAGGCTACAGTAGTAAATTAAAATACTTCCTCTTGCTTCTTAGTAGATATGAGGTTTAGCTGGAAAGGCAACAGATGCTCTGAATTTCAGTGTTTAAAATGAGACATTGAGACTCTTCCTTTTTAGGCAAGTTGTTACAAGTATGGGAGAAGATGCTCTTTTTTTTCCCCTCAGCATTGAATAAGATGTTAAACTTAGTTTTCTAAGCTCATTTCATGAATCATTCAATATCAAGTACAAATCCTTACGAACTCACAAGCTTCCTGGTTGAGAGCACTGAACCAATAAGAAGACTATTTAGGAAGATTTAATGGAGAATGCCAAAACAGTTAAAAATATGACTGGAAGGATCATAAGCAGTAGGTGAATTCATTAGACCAGAACACTTATCAGTTACTTCATTCCCATTTGTACTATCAGCAATGTTGATAATAAAAGTGTTGCAGATTTTGCGAAGAACTTCAGATCCTTAAATTACAATTTTTTTATGCATCTGTAGTTGTTATTTCGTGAAGGGCGTCATGCCATCTAGTTTGTGACTCACTGAAATTCCTTTTCTGAGACTTAGCAGTATGAAGTTCTTAGTAAGTCATGCTGAGAAAAACACTCATTTTAGATAAAATAGATCAAATTGTGTTTACAGTAACCAAAAAAACTTATAATAAATGTTGCCTCCACAAAAATCTGGCAAGGTAACCAAATTTAGAGGGAAATAGATTAGCTGACTGGCAAACGTGTTGAACTAAGACCAAATGCTTGGAAAGCATGGAAAGCAAAAGTCTCCACACAGTTTTTACTGTCCCTTTTTATGTCCTCACTCAATTAGAAGGTGCATGTGTTTCTCTGGCATCTGCTTCCATTCCTCATTACCTTGCTGAGGGAGAGGACGGATGGAAGAAAGATGAGTCTGGGGCTGACATGCTAAGGAAAAAGGAAGACTAAAAGGTCTTAACGGTTGTAAAGGAAACAAAGAAGATGTACCCTGCTTGTAAGAAGGCCAGATGAGGGTTAGGTTACAACAACGCAGACCTTTAACAGCACAGCCAGCACCAAGAGGATGGTCAGCCAGAAGCTTTTCAGTGTCCCATGGCAAGGAGAGCTGCATCTCCATGATGGGATGCTCTTACTCTCCTTGCACCAAATTTTCCAGCACTGCCTCCATAACTCCCAGACAGCAGGTCTAACTCCTTTTCATTTTAATGTCTACTGCAATTGGATATAAACATATTGGCAAATATAGTGGTGACTCTCTGACAATTTGGAAACGAACATACACCTTCACAGGCTCCTAAGTGCTCAAGCTGGAATCATCTCATACCCAAATTTTTCTACAGCAATCTAAAGTTTGGTTGAGCTACCTCCAAACTATATCAGTGCTTTCTGGCAGCACCATAGCAAGGTCCCAGAGGTACCAGTCTGCAATAACCTGTCAGAAATATGACACGAGACCAGGAGTGGCAGGATGCCACCTCTGTCACCTACCCAAAAAGAAACGGGGTAGAAGCATAAAGTCATTGTTTTCCTGTAACACATCCATGATGCTACCAAAACACAGGAACTACTGTAATCAGAGACCTCATCTATAGCATTTTCATACAAACTGAGTACACACAAAATGCAACGAGAAACTAATTAGTCTTTTCTACAGCTTGCTAGCTCATATTTTTGTTTGAAGCTTAGGTGTAGTGGAAAGACATTAAAAGAGTTAAAAATGCTGATAGGCTAAGCTTGATTTTTTAAAAAGAAAATAAGCATGCTCTAAAAGCAGTCATAAAATTATTCATTTATGTTAAATATCAACTGTTTCTGTTTTCTGTTAAAACAGCTCTGGCTTTCCTTTTGACTGAATTAAAAGAAAATCAGGAGACTTTCATATTTTAGGCTTGTGCTGTTGTAAAAACAAAGAATCACATGGTTCTTAAACTGTTTTAAATTGTGTTTGTACAGAAACGTAAGTAAACCTTCACCTTTTGTAAAGAGTAAAATCTATGTATTGCCTTGTAAAGGGCATTAAACGGCTTCTGCATTTAGGACTGGATGGCAAACTCTTTTTATTGCAATGTCTGAGATGCTGTTGCTGGCCTTTGCTACAGTGTCAAGCATCGGCCTTTGTGGCATTGCAATTTCCCTTCTAGAAAAAAGTTGATATTTGTGGACCATATTACACTGAATGAAATTTGCAGTCTCTGATGCCTGCTAGTGGGACATTTGTTACATGCTCTGTTTTGAATGTAGTAATACATATTTCAGTGTGGCACTGCTTCTTCAAAAGATTAAAAACCTCTTAGTCCTTTGAGACTTGTGTCAGCATCTGATTTCATGTGCACAGTAATCTTTAAATATTAATATGGGGCAAGGTCATGCTCTCTTTAACCCCCAAAATGGAGTTAGTAAATCATGATCTGGCAGTAAAAATATACAGGGCACATCAGTATTTGTTTAGGGCAAAATCTAAATTTAAATTAAACTAAATTGGCTACTGGTATTTTTATAATCACATATACATAATGTATTATTTGTGATCAGGGAGGATATGGATATCTTATGAAGCTGCAGTGGAAATGTATTTATTAGGATTATTTTAATAAAATCTCTGCCATTGACAGCAGAGAAAGATTATCTAAAATACCAGTTAGATAAATCTAAAGTGAGAATTCTGAAGCTCTTGGGGCAAATCTCCTGCTGTCAGATCCTCTGTTGACTGCAGCAGAATGAGTCAGTTTACACCAGATGAGCAGGAGCCTTTTGGGCTCTCGTCTAAGCTGAACCACTGATTTATGGCATGACATTGGTAGTCTCTTTGACCTCTTTATATGCCATCCGTCCTGCTAAGGAGCGGGGGAGGGGGGAGTGCTGGACCTTCCTGGAATCTAGATGATATACCCAAATAGAATTTCCCTAGGCAAAATAAAACATTTCAGAGCTAAATTTCTTGAGAGAGGCTGATGGGTTAGCCTTGTAATTCTCAATACATTACCATTACATGTTATCTGGAGCTCAGCTCCCAATGCAGCTGAGGTTCATGCCACACATAACTAACCACATTTGTTTTGCTGCCAGGGGACCTCCCTTGCTATGAGATGGGGAATAGCTTTATCCTACAAGAGAGAGCCAGTTGAACTTTGTAAGAAGTCAGTATTGTGAGCCCACGACCTTTCATATTAAGTACTTAGAGGGCAACTGAGAAGTAGCAGTCTGGGGAGGGAGTCTTCACCTAAGCATTGGGAAATAAAGGGAGACGAATCATTTAAATTTAAAAATGCAGCAAACGTGCCTGTTAAATAGATAGTGAATTTGTGATTTTCATTTAGAGCAAAGAACTGCGTATTTCAGCTTTGGCATTAATGATTTGAACTACCGAACAGGAAAGACTGTCCTTACAGAAGCATCTGAGACAAAAGATGACAGTAAATAATCAGCTAAAGTAGCTCTATTTTGCTCTTTGCTTTACTTCCTAAAGTTGCCAACTATTTCAAATTATGTATATAAATTCTGTGATGTGGACTTCTATGTCCATTGGGAGGTACATTCAGGCTTTTAAACTCATTTCCTCTGGTCCTTTCACTTTGTATAAGCCCAGAAGTGTTTTATGGGCCTCATTGATAGAGGTAATGGGTTTCTTTGGATCAGATCATGCACGCTGCATTACACCAGACACAAGTCAGACATGTAGGAGTGTGTAGAACAGACTTGGAGTCTCCAAGACAACAGATCCACTAGAGTCTCTAACCCTACAGAGTGATTTAAGCAATGCTTAAATCTGTCTGTATCACCATTTGGGGCAGGTTACTTAACTCAGCAAAGCTGTAATTTGGGCTTCAGTGAGGAAGATCCACTCAGACCTCACAGAACATTAAACTTACTGATGGCTGTGGCTTCCAATCTGGGGTCTCTGAATGCTCAGGAATCTGTGGATCCATCCTGAAGGTTCTTGCAGAGGTAGTGAGGAAATGTTTAGTTTCACTAGGCTTAAGTTTGCTATGCAGATATCCAGATCTCCACCAAAATCCATAGAGTACAAAGCTTGATTTAAGACTTTGCTCTCATATATAACAACTTGATACTAATACTTTTCGGTTCCTTATTCACAAATAGATTTTTTCAGCAGGTTCAGAACATGTTTTCACTGCTCACTAAGCAGCCGTCACCTGCTAAAATTCACTGGAGTTATTTTGTAATGTCTAAAACTGTGTGAAAACCAAATCTTGCCTGGCATTGCCTCATGTAAATCAGACTCTGAACAACAGAAAAATCTTACTCTGAGGAGGATGTAGAAGCAAAGAAACAAGACAGTGGGCAACAAAGACACCAAGAAAGAAGCAGCAGGTTATTTGACAAAATAAGGAAAAGGAGGCAAGGGAGGACAGGAAAGCAGCAAATCTAGAAATTAGCCTATAAAATTCACACAAATTCTCACCGTTCCATCTCTTTCAGCCTGGAAGACAGTAAGGTCATGGTCAACAAACGTTGCACAGGTGTGGTGGCAGGAATGCGGTGGCTGTGAGGTGGCACCTGGCAGCCAGTACCCTTTGGTCCCCAGCCAGTCCTGCTGGAGCTCTGCACCCATGTGGCTCCTGAGCCAGAGACCAGACCCTCCTGCAAAATGCCAGTCATACTATTGTGGTCCCATAAATTACTAGTAACAAAAAACCTGACAGGTAAACACAAGCAAAAAATGTGTCTGAACTTAAAGCAGGCAAGTGCCTTGCTCTGAAAAGGTTCATAACTGCCCCAGAAATCCAAAACATATCTTTTAGCACAAAATGGCACAGAAGAGAATGGGGAAGTTGTACTAAAGAACTTGTCACCCTCCATCAATTGCACATTTATCAGCATCTGAGGATAGAGACTACATTGCAGCCCCTTGGAAGAATAGAACAGTTAAAGATGGAGGAAACCTGGCAAACCTGGTTTTCTAAGTAAGATAACAGAATAGCAGTTTCAGGGAGCTTATTTTAGCCAAATAAGGGTCTCTGCAGCTGGCAAATAATTTGATTCTAAAGCCCTTTCTGAAGAGTGAACAGAATGTCAGCAACACAAGGAGTCAACCATTCCCAAGGGCATCTTTCTGATGGCTGGTACAATACCCTGGTGTTTTCAGACACAAAAAGAAAATGGTTCCTGAGACATCAGAGAGGGCGATGGCCAGGGCAGAACAGACAATGCAGACAGCCAGTCTGGGGCTGGGATCACCCTAAGAAGCATTCAGAAGTAAAACCTGTTTCAGGAGAAGATTCTGGCTTGTCAAGAGCAGAATTAATGACAAAGAAACACCAATTAGCATGATTTTAAATATTCCTCTAAAATACACTATAAATTGTTTTGCCCTTGGGAGAGCCAGAACAAAAGACGAGCATAAAACTGCTGGCAAAATGTAAAAGTCTCCATCTCACTGTGCAGGCAGATGGAGTTATTTAGTAAATTCTCTACAGTCTTCTCTGGGCTATAAGGAAAGGAGGAAAAAAAACCCTGCCAAAGTTTCAGTCAATATTTACCTCTTGGGTTAATAAATTGTGATCCTGACCTCAACAGAAGTCAATATCTTCTGATTATTATACTCAGGCACCTTTTTATTTGTACTCACTCATTGTATAATGAGTCACCCGTTTCCACTGGCAACTTCACTTTCATTTTGAATGTCTGAATTGAACAATCATTTATACTCCAAAAGCATAAGACAAAATTACTATAAACTAGAGCTGTAAAATGTGGACATAGGTTGCTATTTCCAGTGAATAAGCAAGCTTGGGTGGGGGGCGGGCAGAAGGGATCAAGGATTAAGCACAAAAAATAGCTGGTTTAAATCCTCTTTTAAATACCTCTGAGTGACAGGGAGCAGAGACAGGAAAGCTCTGAACTGTGATATTAAATACAATTAGACTGCAAGTGTGGAAGGAAAGAAAAGATAACAATCTGGCTTAAATAGTAAACCTATTTTAATGGAACATTATTAGGCTTTCTCCCTGATATAACCAAAAGCATCACCAGAAAATATATGCCAAGGGCAACAAATATAGATTCACACACTTGCAAGCCAAGGCACAAAGACAGATCTGAGTGAAAGTCACCACACACTTGCTGCTTCATTAGAAGTGGACTGGGCCAGAGCTGGAGGAAGAAAATTCAGGGTGTTTTTCTCATAATTATGTAATGTTTTATATAATACCACAGGTGTGCACTGTGCTTTCCTGAAAGAAATCAAAGCACAACCTCCCCCAGCAAGATCAAGAATCAGCTAGAATCACATTTTTGCTCTTCAACTTCTCATTGTTTGAACATCCCCCACTGACTATAATAAAAATGTTCTTTGGATTTTCAAGGCTTGTGATGGAAAGATTTTCACCCACATAGCCCACTATGCCCATCTCTTTTAAAAGAGTAAGTAACTTTATCAGTTTAAGTTTGTCTGGCTTAACATTATTCTACTCTTAAACCCAGTCTAGCAAACAATGGTGAGAGCAGCTCATCTCTAGCTTAAACACAGTGGAAAATCAGGAAGAGCAAATTATTATCAAATCAATCATGATCTGGCTGCCTTTGTGAACACTAATAAATCTCATAAAAATCACCCTAACATAGTTCTTCTAAAAATCACATTATAGATCTGCATGGCATTATTCTGATACCATATTACCTTATATTGCAAATAAAAAATAGTTCATTATGACCAAAGTAGATAATGCTGTACTCTTGGGAAAATGAGAGCTATTTTTAAACTAGAAAAGAAGCTGTCATTTTCCGATGCAACATTCAGCCCAATATTTATCAGTTCAATAAATATTTTTTATTCTCTGTTAATACTGTGCTTAAATTATATATATTCAAAAATGTGTATCTTATTCAGAAGGACCAGAGTTGTCCCACCTAAACTTCAGAAAAGGATGTCATCATAAGTAGATTTTCCCTTCTACTTCACAAATTCAGCTTACAATTCACTTGCTATAAGACCATTTTAAACAGAGACCAGCAGACAAAGTAATTTAGAAAGCTCATACACAAAAAAGCAGGTGAATTTAAAAAAAAATTATATAAAACCAGAATTTAAAAAAAATCTCTCCCCACCAAGAAGCCACAAGCCAGAAACATGCTGAAGCTCAATACATTAGAGATTTATTTTATATTCTTAGACCTGCTCCTACTAAATTCAGATGTTTTTCACCATGAACTTGAGATCCTTTATTTTCATCTAATGACCTTTACCAGCAACTGCCACCTCGATGCCAACAAGTAAACATGCTAATTCATGTGCCATTAAACAGCATGCATATCCATAGGGGAAGGCTGGAAACTGTCTTGGAAATCAAAATGAATGAAGTTTCAGTAGGTTTGAATAAATCTGTGGGTACTTCATAGCTACAGAAGATTTTCAACAACAGCCTCTATACTAGCTTGCAAATGGCAACTAACTTATGCACACCAGTATCAATAGACAGAAACTGCAATAAGGTGGGCAAAACACAGCCAGATGACGTTGCTTCTGTAAAACCTAGTGTGCTCCCAGGGAGACGTGTGCTTTTGAAAAGAAATTATTCCTCCAACATTTTAGCAGACAAAGTTAAAGTCATTATTTTGTAGTGAATGAAAAGACTTGGATATAGTGGGACATTCCCCAGATTTGGTTGACTACGATTGGAGCCCAAGATACTCTAAGCCAAACTTCTTCTTAGCAACCTTCTCTGGACAAACTCAAATAGAGTGATTTATATATTTGTAGTGAAATAAGCAAATGTGTCCCAGTCTGCTTGTCAATATTGGGTAAGAGTGCAAGCAGAGCTTCTCATTGGTGTTTGGAAGGAAACGTCACTGCATTGTCTGCCAACACTAGCATCCCCAGCCAGATGCAATATTGATATGCCATAAGTACCAATGATCACTATTACATATTACACTATTACACTATTACATATTACAGAGAAAAATGCAGCTATAACATTTTTAATAATGGCAAAATGTTTTTTCTGTTGTTTCATTCTCTGCTATTTGAAGAACAAAAGTCAAAGGACCTGAAACAATGGCCAGCCTTGCAGAAAGCCAAGGCCTTCAGGTCACATAGTTTTAATCAGAGAAAGAGTGTGTATTTGCATGCATGTTTTCAACAGAGAAAAACTGGAGATGAGAGAGTTGCTCCTCCCTCTTGTACATTTTCAGAACAGAAACTGCAGAAAGAGCATTCAATTCTGAACTTTTTGCAGGGAAACAGGAAATACCACTCTTGTGAGAGATACAATTCTCAAGCTCTCTTTCAACATGCTGAGGCCTGACAGAAGAGTAGATAATTTCCATGATGATATTTCCACAAGGTTATACAGAGACAGGAGGAGTACTTCTCCAAGGAAGGCAATGGTTCTGGCCATTGGCCACAGTGCAGTAACTCACAGCTTGGGATGCCACTGCAAGCGACGCCACCAATGTGGAAGTGCAGAAGGCAACTGAATCAAGTGTCACCAACAGAGAGCACCTCAACAGGTAGCAGAGCAGGACCAAGGGTTTGGATGGGATGATTATCCCTCTCTGTTCTCTGCAGAAGGAGGCTTCACTCCTCGCCGGCCCAATGCCATGCTGGCAGTGAAGCTGTGCCAGGCACTGTGGCACAGGCAGGGGCTCGACTGTGAGCTTTGTGCAGCCTTTTTTGCACTGAAACCAGGCCACCAAGTGTCTCCAAGATAAGGACAGCAAGCTGGAGTTTGTTTTTAAGTTCACGGCAAGCCAGTGCAAAGAGCAGAGAATATGTTTGATGCCTGTGCTGGTGAAGAGATTGAGTCTCCTAAATTAGTACAAGCTTCTGAATCCTAAAGAAACATAAGAGGGTTTTGTAAAGGAAGGAAGGAGGCAGATGATTTCTGCAATGGAAAACAACAAATTATTTTTGTTAGAGGATTTTTACTGAAGGATCATTCCTACTGGCAGCCAAGACACTAGCAGCTATAAGTGTTTTAAAATAGCAATTCAGCAGTTATTTCTTCACTCTCACTATGGGATGTATGTGGTTTTAATTAATAAGCTTACTATCTTCAGTTGGATGGATTTTTGTTTTCTTCTGTGCTCTGTCTCCTCTCTATTTTTCCAAGCAATAACCTGAATTATAATGTACTGACCAGAGTGTAATGGAATGGACTAAAATATAAGAATCATAAAAATACTTGTTTGCAATACAAGGCATGGACTAATATTAGTAAGTGTTTGAAAGCACTGAAAGAACATTTTCAGCCCCCACCTTTATGATCAAGTAAATCCTAGCTTTTTGCAGAAAATAATACTCAATAAGGAATACAATCTAAATCTTGAATTATATAAAAATCACAACACGTTTTTTTTCTGTGCTCCTCGAAAATTCAATAAGTAGTTCAATAGATCATATTTATTCCTTTCACCCTTCTGGGGAAAAAATGATTCTTAAGGCAAAGAGCTTGCAGGCCAAATTTCAATCTGAAAATAACCTTTATAGCTGAGTTATAAAACAATGAGAATAAGGGTTTATGATGTGAAAGGTGATGCAGGCTTTACTGCTTTGGCATGATTGGTGGAGCTGTATTAAAAATAAATAAATTTAAAAAACTAAACAAAACCCCACAAAACAAAAACCCCACAGACATTCTCCATCCTTTGACTAACTAATAGAAGCTGTATGCTACCATGGCCATATAAATCTAAAGTCTTAAACCACTCCACCCTTATTATCTCTTCCAAAAGAAAAATGTTTATAATAATACATATATTGACTTTAGCTTTTTGTTCAATAACAAGATTTACTGCCCCACTCTTCAGTCAATTGTAACCTCTTTGGGTCAACAAATCTCGATACTGATCTCAATAGAAGTCAATACCTGCTTATTACTTGCCTCCGCATTTAGATGCCTATCACAAATTCTTATGAGCATCTCCTTGACAAGCAGAAATTAATACTTTCTCTTTAGTTTTTATACAAAATAGACTCATGTGCTTTTCACACAGTGATTTTTAAAGCCATGAGATGATTTTTTAAAAAAAAAATATTTTACATTCATTTCTGGAACCAAGATTTAAAGTTATTTAGTTTCTCTGTTGTTTCTTTAAAAATTCATAGACTGATCTTAAAATTCCTACTTTTATCTCCCCATAAGATGTAAGTCAGCAGTCAGTTATTTTGTTTTCATCAATAGAGAAATTAAAGCTAATAAAACCGAAAAACTAGTTGCAAGTAATAATACACAAACTAGAGTCTCAGAAGTTCAACAGAGAAACATACCAATCACTTTCTTGGTTACATTTGTACAAGGCTTATGTAAAAAATGAGCCTAAAAATCACTCTCATACCCACATTCCTATATGAATTGATTCTGTACTTATATAGCGTCAATCTTTGTATAATCTATTTGGTACCTAAAGCATCAAACATTTGCTATAAGAGAATAATTGAATCAGGATTTTATATCTTATATGTAAGCAGATTAAATGGGTATCTATTTACTATACAATCTGAAGGCTTGTATAACAATCTTATAACAGAGTTGGACATGAGAAATACATTTTAAAATACTGTCTCATTGGACTTGGTCTTGAAAATTTCATTTACTTACATCATGCATGTAAGTAAATGATGATTTACTTTATTTCAGAATGGAAACTAAGAAAATAGGGTACAGAAGTCTTGAATGCATGGCAAAGAAATTTCAGAAGTTATGTTAAAAAATGCCTTTAGAAGTGTCTGAAGTACCTGCAAGGAACTTCATAATCTTTCTAGTTGTACGTGTAGTACAATATTAGTCATGTCAAACACAGCAGAGAACAGTTGGAGCAATGACCCAAACCTTGCATACTATTATGTTGTTCTCATCTTGAAATCCTCATTTCAGAACATAACAAATGGCAATGAGGAGTATTTGTACTTCCATCAATGGAAGGATGGCAAGAATGGAAGGATAGAAGGAAAAAAATTACTAGGAAAAGTGTATATTAAAGATGTAAATGTAAAATCTATTTTTAAGTTTTACTTTTTACCCAAGCCAGTGCAATTCATATAACACTTTGTAAGGCTTGCTTAATGTTGCACATTCCGATCACTGTCCCATAACATTTGCTTTATCCAAGGTAACACGAGGCTGTGCAATCTGCTATAACTGCTTTCCTGTGCATGCACATTAATTCCTGGAGTCTGAAAAACTTCCATAAACTGAAAATTTCAATGTGGTTTATGCACAGGAGTTCCCATTCTCCACTTATTGACACTAGGTTTGCATATACCATAGGGATAAATGTAATGTGATACATGAGAATCATGCCTAGACTTACCAAGAACTGTATTTGACTAACAAGGTGAGCCAATTTAAAATTAAATAGTTTTTCAGGCTAAACAAAATCAATATTATTTATAGGATGTGACAGTAGGCCTAAAAAAATATTTCTAGCTTTTAAAAAAATAGATAAACCTATATTGATTTACAAAACAAGGCATTTGGCTGCTCAGATACACACAACTGTAATGTAAAAGATCTAGGTCAAGAAACACCACTAAAACTCGCATTCATCTCTTTAGTCAAGGAGCTCAGTGAAAGGTCGAGCAAGGTTAAAGGGCTCTGTCTAGCATCGGATATTCCTGCAGGATGACAAGTTATTCTTTATGCCCAGGTTTAATGACTGTCTCTAACAGTCCAGTGGAAGTTGTGTGATCTCTGGGCTTAGGGGCTGCAGCACAGAGGCATCAAGAGCCTCCATCCCACCCTGTCCCACCTGTGGCTGACTCTCTGCTGAGCCCAATCGAATGACACTGCCATCATTTACACCCTCATACCTACAGAATTGGATCTATAGGCTGTTTGGATCCAAACCACACATGGATACGTAAGCAGGAGAGAAGGTAAGCTCAGCTTCCTGAGCCCTTTCTCCCTGCTGTGGATCTCCATGACGAGGAGGAGTGCAAGTGTGCTGCTGAAGAGCAGACATACTGGGATGCAGCCAGGAGTTATAAGCAAAAATGTGTATTACCCAGAGCTGCTGCATGGAACCTCTTTGTGCATACCAAGAAAAAGAGCAAAGCTCCATTTAATAGAGAGAAAATGCTAAAAGTAAATTAGGATAGCTTCCACAGAATAGAAGAATCCAGGATTTGGTTTCTATTCTAGAAAATGGCGAGGATTATATTTATTGAACTTGACTGTAATACATTTTGTTCACAAGAACTGATATTAGGAAACCATCTCCAAATTAAAATATTGGTGTATTTTTATGTGATACTTTTTAAAGAGTGTACACTTGGGATACCATAATATTATTTAATACTATAATATGAAGGATGACAATAATTAACACAGATGAAGTGCTGGTAGAAACACAGCAAAAATTCAACAATGATCAAGTTCCAGAGTAAGAGAAAGTGAAGAAACGACAAAGACACTAGAAAACATTTCCTGAGGGCAAAACTAAGGTTAAAGAATGGTCATCAATATGTTACTGATGCTCCACAGTTATGATGAAGACTGTCCAAATGAATATATACTAAATGCAATATATACTAATAATAGTTGTGTAGCATCAGCTAGATGTAAAGAGGCAGAGGACAACAGGAAGGTTGGTCTACGAACAAAGATATTCTGCCCTGACTGTGGCAAAGACCTTGGAAGATGCTCAGAGGGAAGAAATCTCCATGGAGATTCATGAAAGCTGTTCCTTATTACTATTTTGAGGAGATATTTCTACCTCTGTACAAGCCCTGAGGCCTATTCACATTTTCTGAACATCTTTGAACAAGAAATCTAACTTTGAAATGGGAAGAGCTAAATATAAGTGGTGGTTTACAATCTTCTGAGGGAGGAGGTGGGCCACTTACAGGTGTGTATGAAGAGAGGTATCACAGCACTGTTACAACACCATGGTCCCAGCATTGTGCACCCATCTTTTCCAAGAATCTCCTGAGCATTTTAAAGTATCACTTATGTCTCAATCTATCATGCTTCAGGTTTTGGTTTCAAAGTATCTTTAAGTTAGATTATTGTACTAACATAGAATTCTGGATCAGTGTCTTTACAGCCCAGAGAGGAACTGAGAGATGACAGGAGGGGCAAATACTGAATTGCTTGGGTTTACTCCATGCTAACATATGCACTTAATTTTCTGAAACAGAGTTCAGTTGGTCAGGACATGAACTATAGTCACTACTTGAATAACCTGAGGTCCTTCATTCACTAATTTCTATAGCTGCAGAATTAATAGGACTAATTATGGCTAGCATTTCATTTGATGATATTTTAATTGAAAATGTTCAGTTGTATTGAAGATTTTCTAATATCAGTCGCTCAGATGACAAGAGATGATGAGGCTGATGGATCTACTGATGCAGCCAAATTTTAAGTGGGGTTTTGACTGCAAGGGTTATCATTATGGGAACCTTTCAAGTTCCTGCATGTACTTCACTGGCAGAAAGCAAAAAGTACTATTGTGTTCTGTTCAAGTTTCTCACTTTGAAAGAGTCATGATTGTCATCCGTGCCGAGGTTTAAATTGACATTTTTATCACAACACTCCTGGCATGGTACTGCAAGTTACTTGCTTGTGAGTACTTATCAGCTGGCAAAAATTTAAAGGGAGGTTGGCTGATTAAAATTATATGCCAAGAGCTATACAGAGACAACAAAATAACCAAAAGCAGTCAAAGGCAGCAAGGGTTCTTTAAAAAAAATGAAAAAAATCTTTTCAGAGAAAGGAAAATTATACATGCAAAAGTCATAAATCACACATCTTCATTTAATATTTGATAATCAAAAAGCTAATATTGAAAACAGGGAGGGATAGGTTGGTCAAGTTTTACAGCTGAGCACACTCCCTGAGCATGCTCAAATCAACACTTATGAGATTAATTTATAAGCTCTTCAAATTCTGAATCTCCAAGGTTTATGCTGTCTGTGCATTGTTTGCATAATGCAGTTTTATACTACTAAAGCATTATAAGGGGATTATTTTCATATTCAACATATTAAAGATACAGCACAATTCATAGATATCGTACTGTGTTTATGCCTGAGATAGCAGGTACAGTGTCTTGCATTCTGATTATCTATGAAGCAAATGTAGAAATGTGGATGTTTTGGGAGAGAGTGTATCCTCAGTGAAATTAATTCCCCAATGGTTTTATTAAAGTCTGCAAATTGCATTATTTTCCCATCATATTTGAAATATTGCACTTCCTTAATGCTTGCTCTAACCCATGGCATGCCATCTTCCCTGGGGTGTCTAGACATGGTGTCTTAGATTTATGTGTATGATCTCAGTGTGTTACAACATCACTCCTGACTAATGCATTATTACAATACTTACATATATTCCCAAGTGTCACTGTTTTGATTAAAAAATCACCAATCTGCATATGCACACCATCTGTGCTTCAGAGAAGCAAAACATGCAGGATAACATTTGCCTTACTCAAAAGGAAATTCAGATACTACTAAAAAAACAAATGGGAACCCTTTTTTATGTTTTGTTTTGTAAAATAACAAAGAAAATGAATACTGTTTCTGTAAAACAACAGTCCTTGCCTCTGACATTTTAAAACATAAGCCTTTTCCTCTCTACACAGCAAGGAGATTTACCTTTAGTAACAACATGCAAACAATCTGTCCTTTTAGAGATAGCAAATAACACAGAAGGGAAATGTACTGCTGTAACAAATTTTAAAAACCTCAGCTCAGATGCAAGAACGGGACTTTTCAGCAGAAGGGAATGTAGTCAGCAGTGAGTCCTTTCTCAGCTGAAAGCTGCAAAAGTGGTTGTAAAAGATGAATGAGGCCCTTGCTTACTGGGGTGAAATGCTTTTAAAGGACAAGAATCTGCTTATCTTTGATTGATTGCTCAGTCTGATACTTTCCTTTATAAAGTTTATTGACTACAAGCCCATAAATCAAAGAAAAACAAATCACAGGTTCAATTTGGGGGGCATTGACATCCTGCCATCTTGCAGCAATAGCTTAGAAGTCACAGGGCAGGGAAGAGGAAGGATACAGGAGACTCACCGAGACAAAATATTTATTTCAGGGAAACTATTATTTAAAATGTTTGTAAATGATTGTTCATTTGTACCCTACCACATTTTTAAGTCAAGAGAAAAATGCAGACAACCAAGCTACCCAGACTACCATTCTGAAGTTCTTAAATGCAGGATTCACAATTAACAGACATATTTCTCACTATGCTGCTGCACATCTCTCCAGTTCTGTGAGATTACAGTCACATTCTCACACATCCCTCACCTGTTGTAAGAAAGTTACGTTTACAATTTAAACTATCAAAGTAAGAATCAGGTTTCTTTCAGGGGAGTTTGAGGACTTGGGAAACTCAAAGTCTGTGTACTGAGACACCCCATACAGTTGCATGTAAAGAAAGCACTAGCCATGATTCTTTCTCATACGGGGCATACGGTATAATATGACAGCATGATAATACAGATTAATTTGTGCTGTTGACCTTGTCACACTATTCTATTGTATCTTCTTTTAAAGCCAGCACTTGGGTCACTAGAACATCTGGTGTTTAACAAAAAAATCCCATTCTGAAGTGCTAAATGTGTTGAAACAAATGGTACTGTACTATCATTACACAGTGCAACCTCTCTGCTAGGGGTCTAATTTCAAGGCTACCCTGACTGAACTACATTACTATTAGTGGTTTGGTAATTCACATCTTGCCACAGTACACAAAATAGCTAATTATCAAAAGTATTCTTTTAAAAGCTGGATTGTGTTCCATGTAACTGGGACTGACTGTCATTTTCTTTCCATTTTATCTTTAGAGACATCTGGAAGGGCTAAGCCTGCACACTGAACATCCTGGCCTTGACCCAGCAGAGCAGTTCAGCATGCACATGTATTTGTATACACAGATAGCGCCTATATTTCAGCAAGACATGCTTTTAGGTTATGTATGTGCTGAATCTATGAACTGGGTTCACTGCATCAACTGGAAATTGCACAGCACTCAGTATTAGGCCTGTCCCATCTTACACCCTGTTACTTTCAGCTTGTGCTCAAACTTGTCATAGTGCTCAGCACTGGGAAAGGCTAATGCAGCCTTTTACGAGGCTGAATCGGGGAAATGATTTTTGGCAGAGCAGCAACTTGGTTTCACGGGAGCCTTTACATGATGTTTAACATGGAAAAAGGAAAGCAAAGTGTGATGACTCTGCCCTAGAAGGTATCTCAGACTTACCACCCCTCTGACACCACCAGTATCCCCATGTCTCTCTACCACTACTCTGCCAGCTCTCTGCTTCCTGCAGAGATTCTCCATGTAACCATTGTGTTTGTAGGATCCTGAGGAATCTCACAAAGCTTCCATGGGAAGGATTAAGCATTTCCAGGGATCTGAAGACCTTTACCTGACCTGAAGCAGACTGGAACATCAATTAGCATTTCAGCTTTCCCTGTTAGTAGGAGACACAGGGATAGACACAACCCAAGCTGGGCTCTTCCAACTGTTCTGTGAGTCACAATGGGCTGATTCTCCACTGCTTCACAAATCTAGACATTTATGTCCCAGCAAAACAAGTATGAAATGCTACTACTCTACTTTTTCACCTAATTTGCCCTTGCTCTGCAAGCACAGGCAGAAAGGAATTAGCCCTGAGAAACACACTAGTAGCTGAGTACTGCACATCTGACAATACCAACATTTTTTTAATAAAGTGAAAAAAATTCTCACTATCAAGAGCATGGAAAAGTAGTATAGGCATCTATGAACTAAAACCTGTGGGTCTCAATACCTGACAAAGGACAAATACCTTCAGCTGTGGAAAAAAAAGGAATATAGCAAAGGCTAGCATGCAGGTGTATTTACAAAGAGCAGGATGTGTGCACGCTGAGCCAAGCAAAGACGGGGCAACAGGAAGAGGCTCAAGGTCGTTCAGCACAGGAAAGTAATGACACAGGAAAGTAATAGCCCAGAAAATGCTTTTGACTCACAGCAGGGCTGGAGGAGGAGAAGGTATCTGTTATGCTGTGGCTTGAGCCAAGGTGAAGTAATTTCCAGTTGTTTTAAATGAGATTTCTGCCACGAGGTCCCAGCTGATCTCCATGAGAAGTTTATATATGGTTACTGAAGAAAAAAGGAAAAAAAAATTACACCACTGAATGAGAAGACAGCATTAAGCAATCAGTCACCAAAGATCTAATCTCATTAACTCCTTCTAAGATTTCAGTCGTCAGCCTGTAGCTGGCAGCTAGTGAAGTACTAAGCACAATGAAATATCATTTAAACATTATTTTTTCAGGCCATCTTCCTGATCTTTTATACTTGTTTTTTCTGCAGTTTCTTAGAAGTTACAACTGCTGAAGGAAGTAGAGAAAATACAGAAAAAAAAAAATAACCTGCTCTCCTATGCCGCTTCATGCCGCTGGGTCAGTGATTTACAAAGAGAAGGTCCTGCTGCAGGGAAGCTAAATGGAGTTCATTATGGACATGAAAGTTAGCAGGGCCAAAAAGGTGAGACTATAGGAAAGAGGATGAAATAAGAGCCTAACAAGTGTGGATTTTACTTCCTCAGTGCAATAAGGATAGCTTTTAACTACCAACTACTCTAAAAGAAAATACAGAGAGACAATAGTTCCTTTAAGATAGGTATTTTCCTGTATACTACAGCCATATTATTTTGCATATACTCAGAAAAATTGAAATTGTAACATATTACTTAAAAAATTCCGTGTTGTGCTGTAATGAGTAGTCTTTCATTTGAGGATTGAAAATTTGGTTTTGCAATTTTTTCTGGAAATACTAGGAAAATGGAAGCATTTAAGGAGAGTAGAATGATGTCATTAAACCTGAATGGGGACATCTATCTCAAATCCTCACAAATCTCTGAGTTTGTTGCCAGTGCTCATTGTTTGAGTGCAGGGGAATGCCAGTGCTTCTTAGGGATGCTTCCCAGCAGCTGCAAACTTGCTGGAGAAAGAAACTACAGACAGCTCACTCCTATGACACTGACAGAGTATGGAATTACAGCCAGCAGACATCAAGATATGAGAGGATTTTCTTGGCCCTGATGTCTGCAAGCAATAGCCTGTGTCTTGCTCACAGACAATTTTTGGCTGCACACTGCAATACTGGGTGCCTGGGCAACACTAAAAGGATCAGCTCTCACAAGGTGTCATATTTTCTCCCCCAAACTGGTAGTGAGTAATTTCTCTTTCAGTATTTCTGGCTTAGGCCAGTTCCACTTTGATTTTACACTAACATTGACCCAATTGTCATCAGAGAACATGAAGGTTTCTGCTACAGCTGCCAGTGTCCTGTATTACTAAAGAATCCAGATGGCTTTATTACAACCCTCCCACAGAGATGTTTGAATAGGTGGCAGTCAATTAATTGGTGACATGAGACACTGGCTATTGTAGAAGTTGCTTATAAGTGGGGCTCACCTGCAAAGGGTGTATGTGATGATAAAGCTAGAAAAAAATCAAGTACATGTCAAAATAAGTTATCTGATTAGCCTCAAAAAATCAGGCCCAAAGGAGTTATGAAAAGTAATAAACTTTTCTCAATGAACCTTCAGTCCACAAGAGATCAAAGACTTCTAAGGAGGAGTGTGTAGGCAAATTCCTTTAACACAACATACATTCAGTAACTTCAATATGTAAATAAAAGTTTTCAGGAAACTAGAAGATGAAACATGACTTGAGGTGCCTGGTTCCAGGATTGCCTGATGCCTAGAAAACTGCAAAGAAAAAGAAGAGTGGATAAACCGCTGATGAATGTATTACTTGGTTCCTGTAATTAACCATGTCAAGGATCCCTGTAGAGATTAGCTCTGTCAATAATTTTACCTGTATACCAACATCTTGCTTATTTCTTTGTTGCTAATGTTTTAATGTGATATAAATAATTCTTCTGAATTAATAATCATAATTCCACTTTTTGAGGGAGGGGACTTCAGCCCTCTTATGAGATACTATTTAGAAGAGGATCTGTTTCCTAAGCAACCCTTAGAACAGGCAGGAAAAATCAGATGTAAGAGTAAATTAATGTGATATTAACTTGCTTCCAACAGCTTGTTAATGGAAGTGAATTCAATAAGCATCATATGAAAGAAGAGGGAAACTGTCCCCATTTGCACTGTCGTGCAAAGCAAACCTCAAAATAAAGCAAGAGGTACTTACACAAGCATTCCTGAACAACTGCAGTCTCAGCAGAGAAGACAGGGATGAAACAATGCAAGTCCAAGTAAACTAGGCAAGATAAAAAGGAACCAGTGGAAAAAATGTAAATAATTAAGATAAGAATTTTCATTATACTTAGTAGGACTTTAGAGCCACATTAGGACTGGTACAGCCCCAATAGTGCTCTGTGATTTAAAATTCATAAGTATTTGTGCAAAAATCTGTCTTGTAATAGCAAAAAAACCCTCAAACCAAAACTAAATAAGCAGCATAGTGGCACACGGTGATAATGATTATAAGAATATTGCTAAATCATGTAGAATACTGAAAACACCATACTTCTAACTTTACTTCCCACGGTTACATGCTCTCAGACTTGAAGAGAAAATGAAGAACCTAGTTTGTTATTTTGCTCAGATCAAAACAGTTCTAAAAATAGATTAACTGTCTGTATCATGAATTAATATCAGAAAAATACAGAGGCTCAAATAAGAGGCCTAGGCCATAAGCAAAGGAGCAAGAAAACAAAACTCATGTTTTGACCTGGGAAAGGATAGGTACATCACTACTGCAGAAAAATGCTTACCTAAAATGAAAACTGTATTTAATCATTCTGTGGGCTTTTAAAATCTACATTTTGTTTTGTTCTGCATAGAGACAGCTTTTGATGTTAAACCATAATGTACTATCTACAAAAGCTGATGCTCAAGTTAAAAACCTACAGCTTTTAGTTCATGCTTTCAAGTTTTTTTTCCTTCCTCTCCTTTTTTTTTCTTTTTTTTTTTTTTAAGAACCTCTGAACGTCTAAATGATAACATGTTTCAAGTAGCTGCTCCTTCCATGGAGTTGAACAAAATAGAATAGATCAAAGTTAGTGCAATCTTGTTCAGAGGTTAAGAGGTGAAATCTTATGTGTGCTAGAGGATCAGAGCAAAGAGAAACGTACAATGCTTAGTGTGCGACACCTGAAGCCCACTTTCATCAAGGTATCTCATTTTCATCTGAATTCAGAATGTATCTCATTTAATGGTAAAATAAGGAACAGCATAGGATTAGCTTGGTTACAAAGAAGAGAAGCCCTTGCTCAAAAGTAAACATCAGTAAAAGGTGAAAATGGTCAATTTTTTTTTAGAATTATGAAGTTCATCACATTAAATTCTATATTACTTCTTTAAGTAACATTTATATAATTGAGTAAAATTAAACCATTACACCCACAATGTTTTGAGAATCATAATGCTGTTGATAGTTGAGTTTCTTAAAAAAAGCCCACCATGTTTTGAAGGGGGTTGCAGAGAGGGACATCTAAAAAGAGTATGTTTTTTCCATAAAATCTTCATGTGACTGATGTGCCCTGACATAATGTATCACAATGAAATACAGCTGCCAAAAAAGAACTTCAAATTAAGCCCTTTTCTAGAGAAAGAAAAAAAAAAGGTGATAAGAAAATAGGTACCTTTTCAGCAAAAGCTTTTAAAGCTTTAAAAGCACAGCAAGTAAAAAAGTAAAAAAGTTCTCTCAATTTTGTCTAAGTAACTAGAAGCTAAATGGGGGTGAAAAGGGTATGGAAAATAATGCTCCAGCCTCTGTGAGAACTGGAGACATCCTGAGCACAAGACACCATTACACAAGAAGAAAGCAGGATTTTCATGTCCTTGTCCTAGCTTGGCATTTTCAAACTCATAGAAGATCCACTTTCTAATTATTGGGAATTGTGCTGCATTATGCTAATAATGCTAGTCTGAGAATGTTTTAGCATAAACCTGGACTTAGATATGCAAAGCGGTCACAAACATGCAAACATTCAGAAGCTGAACAGAGTCATATTTCATGTTTTGATTATGTAGAGTTTCTTTTGCATATGTACCTGGACTGTTGCTATAGGGCTCTACTAAATTCCAATCTGTACTTCACTGCCCAAAAGACGTAAGTATTATTTATATATTGTCTACTTATACTAGGTCAGAAATGTTGTTTGAAGTTCAATATCTCTGAGATTGTATGATCTAAAATACATATAAGCAGGTCTCAAAGGGGCAACACCACCACATGCTGGTTCACACATGTTAGCACAAGGCTTAGAGTAGAGAAATGAAGCTCTCGTAATTGCCTCTTTATCTGTTTCAGGTCACCATATATTACTTTACATTTTGGGTGAGGAAAGAATTATCTGTTGTCCTACGTGAGTTGCCAACCTCCTGATGTTAATCAGAGGAGATCACTGTGAAAGTGCTGCAGGCAAACTAAATCTCTTGATGACAGGGAACATCTACATGTTTCATAAGCAACATTACATTGACATAAAGTATCTAAGGACCAATGACATTTTGCAGCATGGAAATGTGGAAACCTATGGAAACAGAGGTTGTGCTGCCTGTGTGTCTTTATGCTTGAGTTCCTCTTGCATTGTGGTAGTGTGTAGACAGTTGTATGTGCAGCTTTGAATGGGTTGACCCGCTGGGATTTCAGGCTTCTTCTGAAGTGCTCCATAGAACTGACTTCAGGTTTTTTTTTCACCAAACATTTCTGCAGCGTTCAGATTCTTCCAGCAAACTTCTGAAGCTCCCCTACACACCAGTGCTTTACATAAGTCACAAACAATGTGCTGCAAGCATAAAGATGGCTTTCAGTCACCAAAGACTATGCTGACAGCACTATGTTCTGAGCTACGGCTTCCCCTTCCTACGTGACTGTCCCGTTCATCTGCACAACAGAAACATGTGGTCAGTCACTGTTCTGGTACTCACAACAAAGTCTCACAAGGTGAGATAATAGAGCAGATGTATTGTACTGTTATTGTTCCTGTCTGTATTTGTATTTGTAATGGACTATAAACCCAGATGATCCCAAGAAGGCTTGTGACCATGAATCCCAATTGGCTGAGCAGTGCTATTTCATGGAGGGGCGAGTCCAGCTGTAATGAATTCAGTCAACATAATGATTTCAGTTTCACCACACTGCTCTGCTTCCTGGGAACCTGTAGAAGATGAGTGACTGTGTCACAATCATAAATTCAGACACATGCAATGCTGAAATTTCTTACAGAGCTTTAAGCCCCTGCGAAATGTCAGCCCAATAAATATGATGATTGTATTTGCTATTTGGCAAAAATATTAATTAACCTGGAAAAGTTAATAAAAATATATTCCTCCAAATTATGCAACAGAAAAATATTTTTTCTTATTCATAGTTATGAGTGCAAAATGCCATGGATTCTTCATCTTTAATACCCAAGGGATTTTCAAGCATATTGCTTCCATAAAACTTGGTTCATCAGTACAGTA
Source organism: Calyptomena viridis (assembly GCA_013390005.1). Classification (NCBI taxonomy): domain Eukaryota; kingdom Metazoa; phylum Chordata; class Aves; order Passeriformes; family Eurylaimidae; genus Calyptomena; species Calyptomena viridis. Next base: position 20,519 of record WEIV01011228.1, on the reverse strand, counting down.
CACAGCCTAGATATGCATATTTAATTACTCTGAAAGTAATTTACTTGTACAGATGGTGGTATTAGAAGGTCTAACTTCAATTTAAATTACTTCTATTTGAAAAATAATGTTATTTTGCTATGAATCTTGAGTGAAGAATTCACTCTTATTACAGATGAATAATACTTGACAATTGTAATTAATCTGTGACTAATCTAGTACTTCCTGGATAAATATTTCCTTTCCAGTTTTACAAATCAAAGCATCCTCTTTCCAGGAGGTTGACCTAGTAGCATTTCATGTCCAAACCTGCTTACTGGGAGGGACCACAGCTTGCTCTTGGGGCACATGAAGAAAAAGCCACAGAAGAGTATGTCGAACACCCCTGGGAGTTCCCAAGGCAAAGAGATGTTACAAAATTTTTTGCATCTTTCTGAAGATTAAGCAGGGATTAAAGCAAAAGGGTACATTTCAGGAAAATACCCACCAGACATAAGATTTCAAGAAAACAGTGACTCAACATGCATGTTGGGAGTTCAGAAGAACCTTTAATGGGAAAAGATCCATAATATCCTGGGCAGTGAGCTCTCCAGCAGCACAGGTAGCAGGACCATGTGGAATGCCCACCCCACGGCTGTTGCCATCCCCCATCTGTGCCACCCAACTAACAGCAATTCCCAGGAGCAAGCATGCAGCAGAGGCAGGGAAAGCTAGCAGTGTACTGACTCTTACACACTTCCTGGGAAAACACATCTGCTTCTCAAGCAAGATTATTTTCTTATACAGCACTGTAAAAGGTCTACATGTGTTTGTTAGACTTTCTTCAGCGAATGTCTGTCTTTATTAAAGCAATGGCTATCTCGAAGGGGGTTGATGTGGTTGCTATGGTAAGCATTCATGTTTTATTGAAGACTAAATGGCCACGAGTCACATAAAGGGTTCCCGAGTGGCTCTAAAATGTGCTCTGCCTTCTCTTTCCACTACCTTTCTCCTCAGGACAAAACAATTTTTTGACAGCTGATCTGATTTTGAGAATCTACCCAGAATATGGCACTTTGTCCCTTCTATCGATGTAAATTGAACCCCGTAGTCTGGATTTAATACAACAAACCTTGTGGAACTGATTCAGAGAGCTGGAAAGCACCTGAATTTCCCATAGATTTCCAGGAGAATTGGAGATGATGGGTGACCTGAGCCGGTGAAAGACTGCTAGAACCACGTGCTTTTGTCACATTAAAATTGAGAGGCAGGGAGTAGGGGGGGAATATCATCACTGGCTGGACCAGCAGTGCTGTACAGCCCAAGTCAGATTAACACAGCTTGGGGTGCAGATGTTTTGCCTGAGAGGGGTAATCTGGGTGCTGGAGGAGAGAAAAGGAATAGGACACATCACCTCATGAGTAAATCTGCTCCTGCTATAGCAAAGAAGCTGTGGTGCTCTGTGTCTGGCATTCAATTTATGAACTGCTTTTCTTTTTACTTACCCTAATTAAGAAAAATCTTTACCTCCTTTGGCTTTCCTGTGCTTACACTTACAAAGAACTTTCAATAGAGTCTTCTTCCCTGGAAATCTAAACATATTTGCTTTCATTGAGTTTAAAAAGGACCAAGGTCACTTCTTTTCAATTTTGAATTTTTAAAATTTGTTGTTGTTGTTTTTTTTGTTTATTTCAAAAGTTTGTGGTTACTGCATCTCCAAGGAGCTACCAACACTCTCACATAACCCAATTCACTGCTTCAGTCTCCGGCTGCTGAAATTTCACTGAGCTCCGCCCACAGACACCACTTGCATTGCTGTGCAAGGAATGCTTTGAACAGGGCAGTGCTCCTGGACTTCTCACCCCTAACTCTTCAGCAATTCTTTTCTCCAAGGCATTTCTCACTAAGTGTTGTCTATTAAAGGGAATGGGATCCCCATCTGTCCTCTTCATAGCCAGGGTGACCCCACAGACTCTCCAACATGAGTACCCTCCCATTCCTCCAAATACACAGGCACGCTGGCTTTAACCCTTCAAAGACCCACGATAGCCGTGTGTAAAAGCCAGAGACCCAGCATCGGATCAAACTGTGCCTGCTCAGGCACGGGTGCCTGGTTTGCAGGTTGTGGTGAACAAGGTGGGGAGGGCAAGGATGGCCCATGTCTGTAGCCAGAGGGTAAGTGGGGAGGCAGAGGTTGTAAGTAACAGTCCTGTAGAAGTACAGGAATAAAAGAAGGTGAGTCAGGAATTTGGAGGAGAGAGGGAGTAAATAGATGCAAATCGTAGGATGGCTGTGGCTGAGCTGCTCTCAATTACAATGTTTCTCTTTTTAAGTATATCATTTTAAAGCATGGAAATTCAAGGCTCCAGTTTGTATTTTATAACACAGAGCCAAAAGCCCAAAACAGAAGAAGCATCTTAACAGTTCTGTCCCTTATTTTCATACAAATTCACACACATGCACTCATACGCATATAAAGTCAGCTTTAAACACAAGATCCATGGTAAGTTTTTCAACAAAATAATCCTTTAGACACTGATAAATCAAGCAACAATGACATGAGGATATCATAGCATCACTAAAAATGTCACCACAGTTAACAAGCCTGCTTGCTTCAACAAAAAATATTGGTGAATAATCATCCGTCAGTTAGCACGTTAAAAAAAAACATGCCTGGTGTTCCTTGCCCAAAAATGATGGGAGTGGAAACATTGTTTTCTTGCCAGGTTGTTTTCATTTCAGGAAGAGAAATAACCAGGGGAAACATGGAGAGAAGAATAAATAACAAGAAGCAGTATGAGGGGAAGAAATCCTTCATAATTATGCCATTGCCTCTGCCTTTTTCACTATCAGATCCCTCTCCTGTACCACACTGTGCCAAACCAATCACATGCAGGGCATCCGCCACATGAATCAACACAGTGGCAAATGGATTGGAGTGCACATCAAAGGTCCAGAAGAGGTGTTTGATATTGAACAAATTGGGGATCAGATCTTGGGGTTTTTTGTTTTTTTTTTTTTTGAGGAGGAGGAAGAGTAACGGAAATAAGATTGTAGGCCAACTTGGGAGAAAAAACATCTCATTATCTTCATAAAATTTATATTAACCACAGACTCTGTACAGCTTCATCTTCTAAATGATAAATTAAACCAGCACATATGCAATCTGTAGATTTGTTTCTTTATCCATCACTTGAAAAATACACTACAAAAGACTGCCTGCGCTAATCTGGGCTCCTACATCCGTCATAATGGTGCACACTGGGGAAGAGGGGCTGAACTGGAGCACAGTGTGCAGTGCACAGACACAAGCATAGCCAAGCACCATCATCCCAGCCAAGCACAAAACTCCTCCCTAACATGGGAAAACTCCATTTTGGGCAATCTTACCATAGTAATTCCTTATCTTACTTTGCTAAAGCAAAACTAACTGATTATGTCCACAGGCCACCAGGTGTGACTACAAGCCATCACAATCTCCCAGCTGCCTGACAACTTCCCTGAAACCAGCTTGTGAAGGCTTTCTTTTGTTCAAAATCATTACTGATGAAACACAAAACCTTTTCCAAATTAAGTTGACAAAACCTTCTTAACGACTCTTAAGATAAGTTCTCCCACCAATAAACACCTGTTCAACAGCGAGTAATAAAGCAATGACCTCTAAAAAGCCTGACATCAAAAACTGACAAAAAGAGAGAGTTCAAAGTCTCAAGTCCTAGGCCCAAGAACATGATTCATCTACTGCATGTTCAGCCTCTTCTCACAAAAGTTATCGGAACAATTGTGTTCTACCAGTGAAAAGATGATGTCCTGCCAAAAACTTGATCATGTCCCTTACCTTTCAAGAAGCAGAATTGATCCCCATTCATAGGCAGAGCCCTGTACCCACCTTGTCTCCCGTCCGTAAAATCTCCCCCATACATACTCTTTTCTTCTATTCTTTTTTTTCTAAAATAAGAAAAGCAAATATGGCAATCATTAATCAAGCAAGTAATAAACAATGTCAGTCAATGGAGAATACAGAAACTGAGAAGAGGCAAACAAGACACTCCAGTACATCTCCTGAGGAATAAATGAGACTTTTCTGCAATGGAACTGTATCTCATGGAAGATTCTCATAAAGAATGAAAATTGTCATGTTTCAAATATTTCAACAGTAAAAGAGTTGGTAAATAGGTCATAAAATATTAATATTTGCATATATGCTGTTCTGTGTATTAGTGACGGAAGTTTCTATGCTAAGATGGAGCTCCAGCAGTGACATGAACACCTCTAGCCTGCCCTTTGTACCTATTGTTTTCCAACCTACACTCTTGTAGCAACCAAGAGCTGAAAACAAAACCAGAGCCTCCTGCTAGGGTAAAGAGTATCTGAAATGCAAACACTTTCCTATGCCAGACTCTGAAGAACATGACTAATACACACTTCCCTTACACAAAAAAATTTCCCTGTGACCCAAATGGACATTTTCCCAAGTAACAGCTGACCTAAGGCTTCAGAGATTGGCTGTGTGGTCTCAGGGGATTTTAAGGCCTGGGTAGACTTAAACATGGACAAGGAAAAAGAACTGACTTTCAGCGTCAGGCCATCAGTTGAGTGGGACATATGCTTTAGAAAGCCATGAAGTTTTGGTAGGTATTTCACCAGACTCAACAGGAATCCTTTCCAGTACCTAATTATCTCCACTCTCAGAAATGTGTAATATACTCAAGTTGTAATTTTCCTGGCTTTAATCTCAATTATTTGGGAATTTTATAGGTATTTCCACTACATTCTCAGCCATATTACAAGTCTTCAGGTAGTGGGCATCTCCACTATACCTAGGTATTTATGCATCCAATTCCTTGCTGCTAGTTTATCATACTTTTTTCTATAGATTCAAGTATGTTCTATTTAGCCTCCTCAGAGGAAAAAACCCATGCTTTTTTCTGTTGGTTTTTTTTTTTTTTAATTAAAAAAACCCACTCAAACTCCAACACTGTCAGTGATATGAAAATGGATCGTTAGATTAAAGATTTTTTTCCCTTTGTGTTGCTTGAACACGTAAAAGTGCTTACAGCAAGAGAGGGATACAAATTTCAGGGGCAGAGAGCGAAAGCATGTTTCACAAAGTGGTTGTGCGTGGGTCTTTGTGGCCAGGGGGGCACCTGGGAGTGTATTTGCCTTGTCTGAGCATTTATGGACTTTTTGAATATCATACTACTATGGGCAAACTGTACAAGCCCTTGTGTATTCCCTTAAACAAACCCCGAAAACTTAAAATGCCGTAAATTATGGGTTTGGTAAAAAAATAAAATAATCAGTAATGGCAACTGAGATTGATTTTATATTTGAATTGAGTGCTCTACCCCAAACCAAATTTTTACTAAAACCAATCACCTGTTGTTTCTTAGATTATTTATTGCACCTTTATCTATATTACAGATATCAATATGAGAAATTAGCTCTTATTTTTACATCTCATAAATACATAAATTAAATAATGAATTGTACATAGTTCTGTATACAACATATCTCTGTGAAACGCAGTATTTTTCTCATACAAAATGTCTGTAAAATGCCTAGCCTGAGACTGCTTTAGCTGGCTAAAAAATAATCAGTTGCATAAAGCTCAAACTTCTGTCAACTGAAATAAGAAGGCATAAGGCTATGCCCCTCAGTATTTTGATTACGTGGATGAGGAAAACAAATTTCAAGAATTAACAGTGCAAATTTTTAAATATGCCAAAGCCTAGTAATTCTAAGTGCTGTTACAAGTTGGAGCAAGGGAAAGGTGTTGCTTTCAGATTTAGAAATGCCTACTACAGTCTAACCTCTTTGTCAACACGTTTGCAGTTTTGCAACATCCATTTCTAAATGAATTACCTTATGGAGGAAACCAAAAGGCAGAAAACTAAAGAAATAGGGGTCAAATTCCTTCTGTGAGATCTACCTTGTAAAATTATCCAGAATGTAATAATACCATGTTATTGACTTAAGCACAGTTCCCTGTGACATGCTGCAGCTGACCTGTAATTTTTATCCTACATGTTGCCAGCACTATTAAAATGACACTTGTGAATGTAAATTAAGCTCACAAAGGGGACAGATTGTATGATTCTGGTTTCTCTCAGATGCCTGTAGGCTATCACAGGTTCCATATGTGAAGTAATTATGTTCACTGAAGGAAAGAATAAATGCTGTCAAATTGTGTACTGAGAGAGAAAGCAGCTATTATATTGCAGTAGTCACTGGAGCATTGCCTTAGAAAGTGAAAAGATGTATAAGAAAATAATAAAAAAGAAAAACTGAGGCAGAGCTATATTAAATATAACCTTTAAATGACTATCTGCTTTTGAATATATATTACACAAAGTTAATATTTCACAAATAAAAGCATTTCACCTTTCTAATCATAGTTTTTTTCTCCCATCTAGAGGGCACAGGGCAGAATATTTATCAGAGGGGTAAAGGACAGATGGAGCATCTTTCAGCTTTCTGTGTTTCCTCAAGAAGAGGAGCCCTCCACGGCCCCAGAGATTCTGTCCCCACCTCCTTCCCCACCACAAACCTCCTCCTGTAGGAGCTGTGCAGCAGCCAGCCTTCCTCCCCAGCAGGCACACGTGTCCCAGCCCTCAGCCCTGCCTTCCTACCCTATCCATCCCTTATGGACAGCTCCAAAGTTATGTCTTCTGCAGGCCTTGAGCAAGGGCACCAAGGCTGGGCAAGGGCACTGCTGAAGACACCCTCCTCTGCAGTGTCAAACCCTGGCTCCACCAGACTGCAGCAGCATAGCAGAGGATGAGGCTTCGATCATGGAAGCCAACATAGCTGCTAAAAGGAAAGGCAATACTTCCATCACCTCCACAGCTGCAGTGCAGTCCTGTGCCTGGAGGAGGTGAGCCTGTATTTAGATCAGCTAGGTGATCAGTGAATAAGCACAAGAGGGGAGTGAACACTAAACTGGGAAAGTGGCACTTAAAACCTTTCACTTTGAGGGAGCCAAGGACACCAGAAGCAGGGAAATAAAAATTCTGAGTCTAAGTGCTTGTGTGGGTTTGGATTTTCATCCAGAAAAGAAACAAGAAAAGAAAGGAAATTAGGGTGCTTTGGAAACAGCCCTGAAAAACATAAACAGGAAGGCACATTTTCTAACAGGGATGTAACTATAGATATAGAGCTCATAAAGGAGCCCACAACACTGAAAAACAGAAGGTTGAATGCTTCTGTGTGTTTTTGTGGTTTAGTAGAATAACAACTGGGCTTGGCACTCCAGAGCTTCCCATGACAATGGAAAGTGGAGATTTCTGCAGTATCCCACTAGTGCTAGTCCTGTATCTCTGCAGCCTCAAGCTTCATGGGTTGCAAAAAACAGCCAAGGGCAAATAACTTCCCAACATTGCTGCCTTCCACCATCTCCAGCCACCTGTGCTGTTGTTAGCTGCATATCTGTTGCTAACCCAGCTACCTTAATAGCAGCATGTGCTCAAGCCAGAGAACCAACTGCTGAGCAGTACTGAGAGGTGGAGAGCTGGCTGGAAATACAATATGACACAACTACCCAAGCACTGAACCCCTCGTGCAGCCCAGATAGTGGTCTCTCTGTGGCTCAGCTCTGTCTGTGCTCCTCTGATATTCAAAAGCTAGTATGTCCAGGAGACCAAACCTTTCAGACTGCTCTAAGAAGTGAAGGCAGCTCTCAGGGAACCAAGGCACCTGCTGAAGCAGAGGCAATGTCTGGAAGCTCTCGAGTCCTCTTCCTCTCTCTTCCAAATCCAAGCTGCACAATGTTGTATGGAAGCAGTCCTACTAGGTATACAGCAGGGTTGATTTGCCTGACTAGCAACATCAGGTAATTTGGAATTAACTTGCATCCAGGGATCTGTGCTGATTCTGGACAAACACAGTTTACAGGCAAACTGCTATTCTGCCTTGACCAACACCTTTCCCTGGAGTTCAAGGGTATGGGCACACTACCCACCAAATACTCATGTTCCCATTAGCAGTAACAAGTAACTGGCACTGGAATATCTCAACAAAGCCAGAGCTTGTAGCAAACCATTCCATTTGCATAACATCACATTTCTGCCTTTGGGAAAATAGAAACCATGATTTTATTTTTGAGGTTTCTTAGGATAAAAAATCTGACAATCAACCTTGACAGTCTCTCCATGGAAGCCATTTTAGGAGCGGCATACTGCATTTAGTAGAGTAATCCAGCAAAGAGAAGCATTCACTGTGTGGAACACCGTGCAATTGTCCTTCATTGTTTCTGAACACACAGGATACATCTTCACTACTGAAGGAAAGGGTCTCCAGGCTGTTCCCGGCACTGGCACCGTCAGACACAGCAACACAGCACAGTCCGCATCTCTTTACCTAAACTCTCTATATATGTTAAAATAGGAGGGTTGCATCTGAATTGCCCATCAGGAACAGGGCCTGCTCATTCATCAGGTGCCCAGGAGCAGGGTAACAGCCTGCTACAGCCTGCTCTGTGTCCACCTTGACTGACAGGGCTCCCAAATCACTTTGGTTTCTCCACAGTCAGCACTGTGAAGAAAGGAAACATCATCCCATCTCCTTATTTTGGTCATTGCTTTTCCACCTGTGCTTCACTCCCTGGCCAGCCACCTCACTCATGCCAGCACCCCCCTCTGCAGCGTCAGACCCTGGCAGCAAATTTCCCTCAGACATCTTCAGCAAAACCAACTAATTGCCTCTTTTTTCAAGGCTGGCTCAATAACAAAAGGGCTGTGAGCACAGCCCAGATCAGCTTCCAGATGCAGACACGAACACAGAGCAAACTCTTCCATTCCATGCACCACACCTCCCTCACAGCTCATACTGGCCTCTGCAGGCTTCAGAAGCTGCTCTGTAATTGCTATTCCTTTCCATATATTCACACTTGTGAGTAGGTGGCTAAGAGACAAGGGGAAACCTACCCAAGCAGAGCACAATTTGAGCACTGGCAGAGGGCCCCACAGCCATGCCCCCCCGGCTGTCACCCTGTGGTGTGCAGGGGCACAGAGCCCTCACCTTGCCTGCCCTGTGCTGCCAGCCTGCAGCACATCCTCACCAGTTACCCCCTCCTGCACTCCTGAGGAGACAGGTACCCCAAGAGAGAGTCCTTCCCAGGCGAGTTTTCTGGGTGGGGGTGCTGGTGTGTAAATGAACCATCGCATTGCGCAGACTATTGACACCAACTGGTCACGGCTGGGTGGGCAGTGCCATGGGCAGACAGACAGCCTGCCTGCTTCCAATTAAACACAGTAGCCGCTGTACAACACACTACTGCAACTTCTCTTTAAACAAAACAAAAAAAATTGAAATAAACTACTATTTCCTAAGCAGCTGAAAACTATTAAACAACTGTTTGCAGGGTAGCTCATGTCATACGTGGGAGGCTGAAATGTAGTGTAGAAATAAGAGGGCTTTTTCTAGTTGGCAGCATTGACAGCAACTATAATGTATGACTCTTTTGGATACAGCTTGGCAGAACCAGGGTAAGGATCATCCAGTGTTATTCACTAGAGAAATTGCTACACATAAAGAGAAGGCAGAACCAAAGATCTCAGGATCGCAGAAAGGAGGGAGAGAGGAAAAGAAAGAAAGATGTGGTTTGCTTTTGCAGTTTTAATAAGGATTTGTGGAGTAATGTTGTGTAAAGGTAATACAGCTGGATCCTTAATAATAACTAGAACCAGCTCTCCATGTTAACTGACCTTTAAATATTATCGTCCCTTTCAGTTTACCAAAAAGACATTTTCGTTATGAAAGATGTTTTTCAAGTGCTTAAAGATCCAATGGGCTAAAATATGCTAAACTGACATTTAGAATTATCTCATAACACTTTTTTTATGATAACTCATATTCTTCCCATGTGACTTGAATGTGAGGGGTTTTTCTGGGTTTTTCTCAAGTATTTTGAAATAATTTCAAATAATAGGCAGATATTGCCTGGACATTTAGGCTATCTGTAATGATATTAGGACCTCTCTTAGTAGCTACTGAATAATTACTTCCTCATTATGCTCAAGGCAAGTTGAATCACATGCCCTACTCAAGATTTAAACCTACATCACACACACAAAGGAAGCATTCAGAGTGATATTTTACATACCTAACTGTGTTTTTATAATAATGGGAGCATCTGTGGTATATTGCCTTGATAATCTGTGAAATCAAGCCAACTGGGAGCATAAGAAAAAAAAATCTGTTGTGTTAGGGGGAGAAAGGCAGTGGGACTCTAGTAAAGGTAGATGTGCTGATTCTGCCTGTAATGCAATCATTTCCTAGGGCCTGTTTCAGCCATGGCTGTGCACAAGCAGGGCACTGCTTAGGGCAGCACTGTGTGTGGGTGTGCTGGAGCCTCAGCTGCTGCCCCAGGAGACGGGCAAGCAGCCTTGTGCACTGACACCCCGCCCACCGCTCCGGGCCCCCAGCAACTCAGCACTCCCCCCCTTCCAGCTCTTTGCAGAGCCATGCTCCAAATTTTCCTACACTGGTGAGACAGCTCTGCCCTCCAGGTCCTCCCTCCCCTGACAAATACTCCAAGCCCACCTCCAAAAGTATTTGGCATCACAAACCACGCTTGAGAAAACAAGAAACAAACATTTCTCATTCTTTCTTAGTCCTGGTGTCCATAAGAAGGAGGACAGAAGTTCAAGTTGTGACACTCAAGCTGGGCAGAAAGCAGGAGTCATCACCCAACGACAGCAAAGGCACAAGTCATCCTTGATTTTTTTAATTCTGCATTTTCTTACCTGGCAGAATTTTCCACCCCAGGGGCCTTCCTGCCCCAGGCTACTATGTGTTATAGCCCACCTCAGCATCTGGTGGGAGATGGGTCCCTTTCCTTGGATATCCTTTAGCTCAAAGAGGAGGGAAAATCAACAGACTGCCAATGTGCCAAGGACATGTAAAGAATACGTAAAGACATTGTAAAGTAATGCATGATAATAAACACCATCCAGAAATCTGCTTTGGCACTCCTGATTAAGGCATTTCATAATGCAAGAGAAAGGAGTGGTCATTTGTGCGATAAAAGACTGTGAAATGATTAAAAGAAACACACACACTCAGCAAAGAACTGAAGCGGAAGCTACAAAGAAAGCTACAAAGAAAACCAAGCTCTTACGAGAGTTCTAGTGTTCCATGATTTCAGCAAAAAAATAAAGAAGCAAAGATAGAAGGGACAAATTATGTAATAGGCGGGAGAAGGTTAATTTTATAAATAAAATCTGTAATATTTTCTAAAAACACATTCTAGATAGGATGTGTTTTGGTTCAGGTGGCTTCTTCATCCACAATATTTTTAACATTAGCAATTTAAAGGACACAAACCTAATTTTTACTTTGAGATTACAGTTAATTTCAATTGAGCTAACAGCAAACTATATGCAAAATCTAAACAGAGGACTTCAATGAAATGCTTGACATAATCATAGCATATCTAGCTCATGTAGAGCTCTACTGTGGAAATACATTACCAGTTTTGCACCTTCCAATGAACTAAAAAAAAGTATTATCTCTTTTCTTATTTCAACATTTATTTAGTGAGTTCTGGTAAATTCTGGGTCAGATATTATACACCTGACAACAAGAACAACTAATTATCTTAGAAGTACACACTGATAAGAAAACTGTGCACTAAATATGTTATATCCAGGCAACAGCAGAAGGTAAGTTTGTATTTCATTTGCTGTGGATTGCACAAGTTGGTAAATGTTTTCTGGCAAGTGTCCTTCAAATTCTAAAAATAATGCATCCATTTTATAGCATTATCTAATTTTCTGTTATATTTGTTTATATCTTTGCAGTGAAACCACATTGTTATTAAGAGTATCATTATAATAGAAAATTGTATTAGCTTTTAAAACCCTGTTCTATTTTATGTGTATATAAATAGGAATATTATGATCATGTATGATTCCCATTCGTCCTTGATATACTCTTGACACTGCTGTAAATGGAAGCAGAGCATCAAGCCCTTGCCTGGGCTTAAAATATTGCCCCTATGATTAGCTGCACAGAAGCTGGTTTTGCTTTTATCATGCAAAATCTGACCCTGTTGGCTACATACTCAAAAAGATACAAACACTGTGTTTCTCTTTACCTTTTACCACCAAGGTGTCTCTTTACATATGTATTTGTAGAGTGTGGCAGCCACAAACCACCCAATATCCGACAGAGGACTGGTTTTTGAGGGGTTTTACATGGGTAACAGCAGTGAAGTGGCTAATCCCAGGTGCACAGAGGAAAAGCGGGGCACACTCTCACCCTCCAGCAGGTTTCTGAAGGAATATGTGACACCCAAGGCTCCCTGAGGGTACAACTTGTGTGATTACTTCTCAAAGCACAATGCAGAAACTTTCTGTGGGCTCTGATATGCCCCTCCAGAAACAGGAGGAGCCAAGATTTCCACCTGCAAGGACAGCCCAGCCTACAGACTTCTATCCAAGAACTCGAGCAGCCAGACAGGCTGAAGATGGACGGCACGGACCAAGCCAGGGCTGGGCAAGGGAGCCAGATGTGCAGTAAGAGGCACTGAGTATCTGCACACCCAAAAGAGGACTGGGATGTCCTGTCAGTAGAGTGCCACATGATCTAACCACATGTGTGCAACACACGTGTGATGCTCCAACTACACCTTGAAACAGAAATAAGGCACTGAGGCATAACAAAAAATCTTTAAAAATCATAAGCAAGATGTTGCGTTAATGAGAGTAATTAACATTGTGACTGCTGAGAAATCAGACAAGTTAGGATGATTTCATACCACCTGATGACCAATTAAAAGCTGTGAATTTTGAGAGCTTTTTTTTTTTCACAGATAAGATGCATTTAATTTGACTGTCTTGAAAAGTGCAATTGTGTCTCTTCCTTGCTTACACAACACCCAGTAGTTTAGGGAAGACTAGGGCACGTGATTACAGGGCAGATCCCAGTCAGACACACCGTGTAATTAGGACTGATGTATGGTGCTACACTCTGAGAAAACCCAGAAGAGTGGTCTAAAAAGTTCTCTAAATTGAGATAATTACAATGGTAATCACAATCCATTGAACTAAAGTGGAATTAAATACAAATTTTTTGTTTATATAGTAAACTCTGAATGACAGTAAGCTGGCAACAGCATTTTGGTCTGGTTTAACTGTCTAACATTTGGAGAATATTATTTAGAGTCATCAGCCTTTTGGCCAGTGCCCAATATGGAAGTAGTTTTACCCCCTTTTCTTTAAACAACAGAACAGCCTCACCAAAACACACGTATTTCTCTTTTCCCTTCTCAAAATGTTCTCTTAAGTAGTTTCAAATATTGTAGAATTTAGATGGGATAAGCCACTTGTTTCTGTTTAGAAAGCAATCAAAATTGGATCAAAATAAGAGGGCAATTTTAAACATTTAATTTAAGCAAAGATTGTGCTGTTTATGAGAGTCCGTGGTAAAGGCAGTTGTTCCAGCTATTTAAACAATATGATTACATGGCATTTCACAGGATAGAAGAGACAGATTACTAGAAAGTTGAAAACTGTGTGCCCTTGTTCCTATATAAATATGTACACATAACCTATCACTCATTACTACCAACTTTATATGAAGTATAATTTGGTCTTTATTACAGTTTCTGTGCTTGAAAAGAACCTCTTTATTTATGAAGAATCCTTTTTTTTTCCTATAGTAATGAAAAAACACAGTTGTCAGCATAATATCCTGACATTCAGGATGCTAGCCTGTCTCTACCGGAGTCAGATGTGAAAATAAATAGATATTAAACTGTCAGTCAATGAAATTACAAAGTCAAGAGCAGCTCTAGCTGCGATCCTGTGTGTTCTATTTGATGGACACAGGTGTTTAAGTGTTATGAAATCCAGCAGAGCCTCAGAGTGAATAATGTACCTTCCAGCAGCTCTGCCTTAGCCAAAAGAGCTGCAGCAAGTTCCCTTCTCACCCCGAATCCCCCAAGCAGATTGGGCCCTAAGAAAGGGGATAGAAAGGCCTTTCAGGTTTATCAGAGCTAAAACCCAAGAATTCTTACAGCCTGGGTTATAGCACATATTGAGGAATTGAAGCTACACTTCTCTGAAACTGTGAAGGTTAGTCCCACTGGCTTTGCATACAAATCTAAGGCAGATGCCAAAATCCACATCATTTATTTATTATTCATAAGGCACTTAAAGTCAATCATCTGTCACTAATAAACATTAACACTATTAAAAATTAATGATCATCCTACAGCATGCTGAGACAGATTCTTCTTTCTATTTGATGAGTATTGGAGCAAAGTACATTGCTTTCATTTTCTGACTCTGAAAGCGTTTATGCTTTGTATAATGCTGCTACTTCAGCTGCTCCTCTGAACAGCAGTGACCCCCTTCTCTTGGAATGCCAAGAAATCATCAGTCTCGTGAGAGCAGCTTGAAAGGATGGGTTTAGCTACAAATATGTATCTGCAGAGAAGAAAAATAAATCATGGATTCAAGGTTATCACACAGCACAATCCTTTGTGATTACAGGGCTTTTTGTCTCCCTTTCCACTCTCTGCTAAACAGTAAGATGTCTGTGATGGAGACATGTGTTCTCCACCGTACAGGAGAGTCGTGGACTCGGGTACCATACAACAAGTGGACAATGAGGCTGGAAATAACAGCTCTGGCAAGACTACCTGAGAGTCTCACAAGCTGGAACAAGAAAAGGCTTCCTGAAGAGCAACTAAAAAAGGTAACTTCACCAAAGGTCCACACAGTGTCGTAGGGCACTTTCTTCTCTTAGTGGGTGGGAGGCAAAGCCCACTGCTAGAGATGAAGAAACAGCTTGCACCTTAACCCTCAAAAGGACATTCCCTCTAAAAGTAAAAATGATCCTAAACCCTTTATCTTTTGTGTTCACATTTTCAAATACAAGTCTTGGGGAATACATTTTCCCCTTGCCTTTATGCATTTCTGCCTTGCAGAGGCAGAACTCATAACTCAGCACTGCCTCCTAACAAACCCTCATCATATTTTGTCCTGCTTCTTATTTTAGCAACTAGTTAATTGTGGGAGTGCTAAAGTATATTATAGATAATCACTCAATACACATTTGATTCTGTTAAAATGCAGACAAATGAATCTAACTAAACCTGCATTAAAGACCAGTCTAGTAGTAGAAAAGAGACAATATGATTATGTGCATCAAATCAAACTTTCTGTGAGTTACATCAAAGCTCTAAAAACAAACTAAACTTAAGGTCTCAGTACTAATGATATAATGGGAAAACTTGCCAAGACGGAAGACATATTAATCTCCTTCTTGCAATTTACAGTCTAGTATTTCAGCACCAAACCATTTTTCATAGAAAAATGGTGACTGTTAAGAAATAGAAAGATCCGTGTAGAATTAATGACTGCAATCATGCTGTTTTCTTTCCTCACTGATGTTTCACATGAAATAACTAATGACAATTTGCTGAGGAGCTATCAGAGCAAGATAAGTACTGACCAACTGGAAAAACATGATGCCACAGGACCATATTCCCTCTGCTGAGGACTGAGAAACGTTTGTATCACATAGGTACTACCTTCCTGATACTGTCATTACAAATGAAACTTGGGGCCATTAGAAAAATGCTGTCATTCAAAACTAATTCTGCCTTTCAGGGTACAGGAAGTCAAGAAGCGAGAACTCCCTGCAACGTCCTCAGCAAAACTCAAAGAAAACTCTTTTCAGATACTGCAGATCATCAGGGACCAGTTCAGTGCCTTGCACGCCATTTTTACATTTGCACATCTCCCATCTTCTGCAGAGCCACACAATGATGGGCAGCTCCATGAATCATGACTAGGGAACAAAGATCTTGTCCTGCAGTCACACACACCAATAATCCCCACAGAACCTGTAATTAAACAGTTTTGAACAGAATTAAAATATACAACCATTTAAATCTCAAGCTGAAGAGTGTTCTAAACATTACTCTTTAGTCACATCACCTTGTCCTGCTGCCTGCTTTCCTCTGCCAGCAGACTTCTTCCTAATTTGTCTAATTTTTACCTTAGATTTCATGTACTCACAAGTCAAGTTACTCTTACAAAGACAGCTGGATTTACAGTCAAGAGAAAGATGTATTAAAGCATCATTTTTCAGACTTAAAAATGCAATGAAACTGTTAACTAACTTTCCCTAAGGTGAAGATGGTTATTGCTGAGTTTTTGCATCACAATTACATTTAAACAGACAAATGCTATCTTAAAATAAAGCATTCATTTTTTTAATCTACCTAGGAAAAATGGGAAACCACCTTGAAAGTAAGCTGCCTAATATCAAATACTCAGCCTAAAAGCTTTACTATTAAAAATATTAGAATTTTAAGAATAATTTTGAGGAAACCAGGCAGCTAAAATGCAGTGCCTTATTTTCCCTTCTTAAATATAAACCACAAAATCATAAAGTATCTTGGGTTGGAAGGAATCCTAAAGATCATTTAGTTCTGAGCTCCCTGCCATGGGCAGGGAACCTACTGCCAGACCAGGTTGATCAAAGCCCTGTTCAACAGGGCCTTGAACACTTTCAGAGATAGGGCATATCCACAGCTTCTCTGGGCAACCTGTACCAGTGTCTCACCACTGTTATGGCATAGAATTTCTTCCTAATATCTGATCTAAACCTATCCTCTTCCATTTTAAAGCAATTACCCCTTGTCCTATCACTACATGCCGTTGACAAATACCTTGCATCGACTTTCTGCGGTGCAGAAGTTTGGAACTTATTTCTATTTCTAATACGAAATGTGATGGGTTTTACATTATGCTGTGCAAGCCACATTTCCATAGATTTGTTGCAGTTGGCACAACACAGTCACACCGCAGCCAGCAGACATGTGTACATCGGGTGGTTCCTGACTGCTGCCCTGGAGCATCTCCCCAGACCACAGCGGCTGGGAACTGCAGGACTTCATAATTGCTTCACATGAAGCTGAACTCTGTTTAAGATGGGGCAATGGCAGGTATGGCACTGGCTTTTGGAATACCATCAGCAGAGGCACTGGATGAGGAGAGATGTCTATGGGACACAGTCTGACAGGTTGCCCACAGGCACAGCACCTTCACTTCCTAGCCTGCCCTTACTGTAGGGTGTTAGCTGGGTCTCTGCACTGTCTTGTCTGTTCCTCTACATTTTTAGGTGAGTCACTCAGGTGCCATCTTCTTCCCACCTGCAAAGACACAGGGCCCTTTGCCTCACTAGACAAAGGCGAAGTGATGCTGCCCCAGAGGCCCATCTGGAGACCCATCAGAGGCCATACAGATTATAGATAGCCAGGGACCCCGCGTGGGCCTCAGGCACAAGAGACACAGTAAGAAACCCAGATCATTACAGCAGGAGGGAATACGGCCCATACTGGGCCATGAGAAACAGTGACGCTGTGGCATCAGTATTTACAAACACAACTGAGGGCTGCCGTCTCTCGCGTATGATTGCTGGACCACAAACTACGGGCCATCTGCCCACAGTCTATTATCACAATCTGTGAACAATTAGAAACAGGATATTTCATTTTAGAAAATAGCAAAATTAACAAAAAAGGCACAGGAAAAAAAGCCAGAAAATAATCAAAAAGCAAGAAACAAAACAGCAGTCAGCCACTGCACAGAGGCCCATTTGCCAGCCCTTGAACCAGCAGATCCCAGACCCACCACCAACACATTAGCTGCTACAGAGGAGAGATGAATTCTGCCGCTGCTGAGGCCCTGGTGAGTGCCAGCAGCAGCTCTTCTCCTGCAAACACAAGCACCTGACCCTGGTCTCAGAGACCTGAGAGCACCACAAACCCGCCTGTGAAACCAGCTTATTACGTGCAGGAGGCATGAGGGCAGACATAGTCCACATACCACTCTCAAAGCAAAATGTCCTTTTCACAGTCGGCAGCTGAGCTTGCACTAGTACTGCCAGCCCTTCCTCAGGCTGCCCTGTCTCTGCCTGCTCCATCACCATCCTCCAGTTCCCTCTCCTGTGCTGGAGTGGCTGCTGGCAGAGGGCCCTCTGCACCTTGGGCCACAGGGGCTGCACAGGGCTGCAGTGGGAGACAGAGTGCTCCAGAGACTGATGATGCATTGGGCCCCAGCCAGAAAGGCAGTGGGGAAGGACATAACCTTACTACTCCTGGCCTTCGATCTGCAATGCTGCTACAGAGAAAGCTGGGTAGATGGCAGCTGCACCTTAGGTGGTTGGCTTGCTGTCACTGAGCAGGGGCTGGCAATCAGCAGAAGATGGGGTTTGTGAGAGCAGACCATGGCTGTATGAGTATCCCTCTTCGAGAAGCCTACCAAAACCCTATGCAAAAAAATTCCTTCTGGGATGAGGCTTTTACCATGAGGCTGGGGAAAGGCTAGGTCTTGGGATTTTGCACTCTCCTCATACTTGCCTTCATTACATGGCCATCATCTTGGATCTGAGCATCTCTACTCCTATCCCACCCTTTGACTTAGGACAGCCTCGATCCAGATCAAGCAGGCTCTTCTCCTTGGTGAACCTGGGATGTCCCCGTTGGTCAGGCAATGGCTGATACCAGGAGGAGGTTGCCTGGAAATGCCATTGCTTTCTATCCACCGATGGTTAGGCCCCACATGGTGGGAGTCCTACATACTGAATGGCCCAAGGAGTGCAGGAGGCAACCAACTGCTGCTCAGCACTGAGTGCTGCAAGGGTGAGATGAGAGACTGCCACTTCTGCCATGGGATAGCCCCAGTTCAGCTGATGCTGTACTCCTAGCTGGGGCTGGGGACCTGCACCTGTAAAGCCCTGACACCACTAGAGTCCTGCTTTCTCCAGGGAAATGTCATGCTCCGGGTAGGAGACTTCAAGGATGCCCCAGCAGGCACTGCCAGCCGGGATGGCACTGTACAGCTGCTGGGGAGGCAGCATGGGATTGCACTGCTGGGCTGAGCCAGCACAATCCAACGGAGAAGGCTTAGAGAGCAACAAACACACATGCAAAAACTCTGCATCAGTCTTCAGTGTAATCTGAGTAATTAGTGGTTTCTTACAACAGGGAAATGGTAAAGAAAGTAAAAATCCAACTGCTTTAAAACAACAGATACTCTCAATTCATTTCTAATTTATGCATTCTTGTCATATGAAAGCCACTTGCTTAAGCTGCTTTTCTATCTATTTGCAGTCTATTCAGTCACACAATGCTCAGTGGGGGTCTGTCTCCATGATTCATTGGCTCAGATTTCCTATAGAGTTTACATGATGTCTACTAAACCCCATACAGTTTTGTATCCATTATAACCAGGGACAAGCAAGCAGAGCTCAGGAGGCTGAGCATCCATCTAAGAATAGCTTCCTGTCTTCCAGCTCTCTTCACAACAAATGAACAATGGTTACATTTTACCGGCTAGCACTGCATGGTGAGGGGAAATTAGAGGAACTTGTCTGAGTTAAATAAGGGAAGAAGCATTTAGAGTGAAGCTCCTTAAATGAGCAGGTCAATAACTAGTTTACTGAGACCAAGGCACATAGCTAATGAGAGAATAAAGAATTATTCTTGTCAAGAGAGAAAAAGATGCTGCCCTGGTTTTGTGCTAAATAATTACATTCATTATGTCTAGGACAGCCTTGCAAGTGGTCTTCTGCACCAGTAAATTCATTAGCAAAGCTAATAGGCAAACTACTATTGGGGCAAATCTAAACAATTGCAATAGGATGGATGGCAAAGATGGGGAAAGGTAGTATGAGAGCTAAGAGCCAAAGTTAGCTTTAAGTATAATTGAATTTATCTTCTCATCAACTTTAAGGCCTCCTTCTGGGCTTGAAACAAGGACAGGAAAAGATGTTGAAATGAAAGGATATTCACTTGATTCGATTTGTTGCTAGCTTTTCCAGCTTGCCAAGCTGTCTAAAGTGACCTCTTAACATATGACCACAACTATAAATCCAACAAAAATTAAAATGTTAACTAAATTGGCTCAATGTTTCCAGGTGACAAAGGATCTCAAATGTGTCAGGAAACGATCTGCCCAGCACTGAAACACTGAAAAAGTAACCAAGCTTTGAATTTACAAGAAGTTCATGAAACTTAGCTGGGCAGCTGGAAGGCAGGCTCTCCTTTAATCATGCCCTCCCCTAGGCCATAAACACAGGAGCTTCATAGGTACAAATGCAGCACACTGAGGTGAGCCTGGAAAATTATTGAAGTCAACTGAGCAAGTCTGTGGTGTACAGCAGTAACTCACGTAGGACAGAGCAGACCACTGATGGCACTTAGGGCAGCATCTGGCACTGACCACCATCTCCAGGCAGGGATATGCAGGTCCCCCAGCCACAGGGCTACCTTCTTTCCCAAACTGAGGCACAGGGAAATGGGGGCAATTCCTGTTACTGAGCTCAGTAGAGGACAGAGCTTTGGCTGAAAGAGCAAAAGGGATTTTTTTCCTTTTTAAATGTTGAAACAATTTTTAGCATTTTAAAAGTGAGATTCCAAAGTGATTTTTTTTCCTAAAAATAACTTTACCACTATGAAATGAAAATGTGTTATGACTGAAAAAAATACCTGTCATGCCGGACAGGTAAGAACTGCTCGCTGTTCTTACCTGGGCTAGCCA
>WEIV01011227.1:230389-268839 GCA_013390005.1 Calyptomena viridis | reverse complement strand
CCCCAAATTTGCAAAAAAATTCCATCAACTTCAGTAACTTCTTAGAATTGAGATAAACTAGAGCAGCATATTACTCAGGAAATGGATTATACTTGCTTATGATTACATATCATGCATAATTTTTTATATTATACTTGTTTTGATTCCACTAATAAAATCAGAAACAGAGAACACCAGGTTCAGTAATTCTATTTGTTAAAGCACCCACAGTTCCTGTAACCTAAACCTACACAAACTGCTCAACCCCAAACCCTCCCCAGTNTATTTCATTTCCTCCTCTCACATGATTAATAAAAAATACAATGCAATAGGAAAACTACTTTTTATTACAATAATAATTATTATTATTATTATTCTGGTCTGTGTAATTATTACAGACCAGAAGAAGGTAAGGCTTAGGTAGATGGCACTGTATGAGCAGAAGAGTTTATTCTACAAGGCCCTGAAAATACACCTCAAGAGACAAAAAGAAACTTAATTTTCATTCACCCTAATATATAAAACATTAAGATTCTAAATACTGTAAATAAAAAAAAAATTAAAAGACCTGTAGCCTTTAAAAAAAAAAATCTGCATCTAGAAGCATGCTGGAAGCATGAAAGGTTGGCACAACAATCATCTGCAAACAAAAGGGAACTAACTTTTCCTGTGTGTCCAGTGTGTTATGCCTTGAATTTTACTATTGAACATTGAAAAGACTTGGCACGCTATTCAACCCAGAATATTCAAAATGCTGATATCTCCCTGATAAAATGANCCCAAAGAATCCATGTATCTAAAGGGTTACATCCAGACCTCACAGAGGTTAAACACCAGAATCATCTCTTCCCCTGTTGGCACACAAGGGTATTCAGTTATTCGTGTTCTATAAGGACAGANCGTGGCACCAACAAATTAAAAAATATAAATCTTGGAGAATAAGCATTAAGAGTATTTCTAATTTTATACAGTCATCTGGATATGAAGTTATGACACTAAGTAATATTTTACAAGTACTGTGAGAATAACCAGGAGACTCCATTAACTTTACCATACAGTCTCATTACAACTTTTCAAGTACTCAGCAGAATAAAACAATAGTCATCCTGAGCTCTCTAGATGCATGGGATCTTGAACAGCAAGCATGGAAACTGTTGCAGCCTGTACAAGATGGAAAGTTAAGGGGATGGAATAAGGAAGCTTTACGGAACTTGGAAGTTGTTTAAACATCTCCAACACAGCAGACAGACAGCAGAACATGGCTTCTAACTGCAAAACAGCATTCAGTCAAAAAACACCTAAATTTGGTACAAATTTCTCTAATAAATACAAAACCATCTATCCCTTACAGCCCAAATGCAAAACTACATAGAGGCTTTAACTGAACCCAAACTAAACTTCAATTATTGCAAAAGAAGGATCAAGTTTGCTTGAAAACATATATAATCTATACTGTAAAAGACTGAACTACAATAAGACTTAGTACAACAATGCTTTTCACTAAGGGGACAGCACAACTTCAGAGTTAACTGTAGCAAGGTTTCTGTGCAAATACAGAGTTAGGGAACTACTGGACTATCTAAGCATTCAGTTTTGATTAAAGACAATGCATAGCTTCAGGAAGCAGCTATATGGAAGCTTTGTAACATCTGCAAGGTTTCTAAACAAGCAAAATTCTACAGCAAAACTGTAAACAGAAGTTTGCCTTTAGCTCTCCTCCCACAGCTGCAATAAGCTAATTTCAGGCTACATGTTTGTCACCATACTAAAGTAAAGGAATATACAGATAAAAATCCTAATTAAATGGCTATCGCTTCTCCCATAAAACAATAACTTGAATTCTCTAGATGCATTAAAGAATGCATGCTGCTGAGTGATGAACTTCTGAAGTTATATTGCTATTTAGGTCAAAAGAAAAAAAAAGAAAGAAAAAATCAACTAGCTAGATACAGATGTCAGAGTAAATCCCGGTGAAATATGGCAGGCCTTTTGCACATTTCTATGTCTTTCATCAGCTTTCTGCTTTCACTTGACAACACAGTAGAATTTTTGGAAAGCAGAGATCTGATATCTTAATCTAGTTGAGATTTCAAACCTTTGCAGCAGGGACCATCTAGTCCCTGAAAGTACATTAGTATAAATCCTACTCCTCCAAGTAAAAATTATGTCACAACCATCAGGAAATAGTGATAAACTTCCTAAAATTAACTATTCCATCTTGAGCTGTTGTTGGATTTTTTTTTCCTTAAGTGTCCATCTAGGCTGCAAATTCCTCAAAGCAGGAAGCATTTCTCCTCAGTGGTAAGAAGAGACCCGCAAGCATACAGGAGGAAACTGTGATAAGTAGTACATACACTGAGTACATATTTCCACCACATTCAACTAGGTATACTACTGAATAATAGCCCATTTTGAGCAGAACACATGAAAGTTTTGTTATTTTCTATGCAACTTCCAAGCAGTGTTTCTGGCAGGACTTCCAAGCAACTGGCTTGTTCCCAGAACTCCTGGAGAATCCTTTCCTTCCTGTGGCATGCCAGAAAGCACTTCAGTGTGAGCATGGATTCCCCACAAAAGCAGCACACAGGAATGGAGTACAAGAAAAAAATGCTAATAGTAAGGCTCACAAAACCTCACAGTATTCTTTTGAAGTCTCCAGCGAAACTCTTTTGCATAATGAATACTTGAACTACAGATGAAGTGAGTGGAGCTTTGGATAAACTATTTGATTAGCTGGAATCAGATGGGGTTTGGGGAATTTTCAGTTTGTCATGAGTGTGAGAGTCTACCATGGACACATAGGAGCGTCACCATAAAGACTGAAACTGTATCTGATGTCATACCCTAGTAGGTCATTGCATTGGTTCCCTTCTCACCACTTAAAACAGGTCTTGGAGAAAGCCTTTGGGAAGTGTCTCCACACTTCACGTGAGACTAGGACAGCAAGCCAGGGAAGAGCTGTATCACTGAGGAGAAAGTGGTACAGGTCTCTCCCCTATCACAGCAAGACCTGGGAAAGATTTGTCCTGGTCTCATTGTGGAACAATGGATAGGGTTAAAAATTAGAGGAGACTCAGCTGCTGCACCATGGATGGAGTAGAGCCCACAGAGGCTCCCTAAACAATGATAAGGGCCTGCAGTGGGGCATGCAGAGGAGAGGGGTATAGCATGGAGGCATCAGGATCTCCCTCTACAAATATTCCACATGGAGGGGAACATGGTGAAGCTTTGTAGTTCCAAGACCATACCACATCTCTCCACCAAGGGAGATAGACACCAAGGACAACAACCCAATTGAGCACTTAAGACTGAAGTCACTCAAGATCCACCTAAAATCTAAAGAAACAGCATGAAAGTAAGTTTGGAAGTATGGGGATTTCTGAGAAGAAGATTCCATTGACACTGCTGGGACAGTCAATAAGCTGAACCTGTCATTCCCCCCCCATAGAGACATCTACTGGGTAAAAGCCATATTCTACACATATTAAATGCTCTTTCAGGACTAGGGCTTGTGTTGCTATATATTAGTATATTGCTTGTATTACAGCTTGTGTTTGTGCTTGCTTTGTATTGGTAGATTGCTTTAAATAAATGTTTCTTCAGATAGACACCATCACTGACAATCCACTAACCTTATTAACCTGTTGCAATTCATATTAATAATAAGTATTTTTCCATATACTGTTGAATTAGTCCTTCTAAGATGGTGACAGTTGCTGATGGTGGATAACACACTGGGAAGGCTGGGTGAGGAGTCTCCCTTCTCTGCCAGCTCAGCCAGCCCACCGAAAAGGGCAGTCTGATGTACCCTCTGGTTTTGTGAATCTGTTTGGTGAAGAGTCTCCCCCTTAGAGGACACTGACAGACTGCTTGGAACTAAGGGTGTCAGCTTCCCGGGGGAACTGACAGACCAATAAATCACCAAGGTCAAAAAATCTCCCCTAACTAAGGATCAGGCAAAACCTCCCCTTTCACGTGACACACATCACACAAGATGCCCCATTTGTGTCCTGATTAACTTGGCAGGAAGAATATGCAGCCTCGAGTTTGGGAGTGAGCCTAAAGCTTTTGAGGTGCATTGGGCTTGTTGCACTCATAAAGCAGCTCTTTAGAACACAGCCAACAGCTCTCAATACTCCCAGGGCAGATGACTCATTGCACAGAAGCTGTGCAGCCTGGTTTTGTGCTGGGGAAGTGTCCACAATTTCCAGATATAGAGCATGCTGAGAGCAGCACTGATCAGCAACTGGCCAAATATAGAAAACTCAAATCACACCAAGGTTTCTGAGATGGCAGAGAATAAAAGAGGGGAGGAAAAGACATGTTTATGAAAGCTCAGATATACAGTAGCTCTAATTGGAACTCACATGACTTATCAATGAAAGTTACAGTTCTGGTGGGGCAGAGCTTTCCTGCAAATCAAAGCATGTACATTTGACTACCTTTTAAAATTTGCAGTCATTATTATCACAGAGCAAATCACAAGGCTGTGGATAAAGAACTGCCTATCAGGTAATCAGTGATAACAGGGCCAAGCAGAATTTCTGATTTGACTTCCTCTGGTCTCATGTACCTTGAGCCCAGTCACAGACCCTTAATTTGCACTGGTGTGCCTGGATTCTCAGGCTGTTTCGTACATCCAGCCTGTCTTGGTTTGCAAGCTCAAATAAGATCTTATGCACCCAGTCCCCCATACAATGTATGCCAGACTTGTCTGAGTTTGAGACAGTTTGGAGGGGCAGAGACCTTGGACAGAAGTCTCCTCTCTCTGCTTCAATACCCCTGGTTTTCTCCAATACCAGGAGAGAGACCAAATACACCCAGATGTGAGTGGAAAAAATACCTGTTTACCAAACAACAAAGAAAAATGGAAAACAAAACAGACTAAACCAAAACCAAACTATAGCAAAACAGAATGTCACCCAAAACCCATCCTCTCCCTTCTTGGTTAAACTGGAGAACCTGGAAGGTGTGTTTCTTTTGGAGACAAAGGGATCCCAAAGGCTGAGAGAACGGCTGCATGGCTCCCCAGGGAAGGTCATGGGACCACACTGGAACCTTACACCTCTCACACTTTGCTTCCCCAAAACTGTTGGATATGAAAAACTCACCCAACAAAGTCTTTCTTGTTCTAGCTAAACTACAACAAAACTGCCCAGGGTGCTGTGCAGCAGTGATTGCATCTAAGTTCCCTGGCTACTGCCTAATATCAAATCTGAGGTTTTTTATTATATTGTCATAATTAGACTAAAGCAAGGACACACGCAGAACAGTTAGTAATTCTTCCAAGCAGGGCTGCTCTTCCCATGCAAAGCATTCTTAAACCAAGGATTTCTTTAGATAAATTATTTGAGGATGCCCTATCTCCTCCCCAAAAGAGTAAAGTTCCCAGGTTCTTGAAGCACTCTGCTGTTTCACAACACTTCCAATTATTTAAACAATTCTCCATGCCCCTGACACTAAATGCTTCCTTTCACTAGTCACTTTTTCCTGCTGCATAGGGCTCACCTCCTGTATTTTCCAGAAAGGAGCCTCTGGAAGCAGCTCCTGTGCTCCTGTAAAAGTGCAGCCCTCCTTTTAAGCTTTGTTTTTGGCCTAAGCACTCAGTTCTAATAGTACTTGAATGGCATCATTTGATGAACACCAGTGCAATGCTCACAGCTTTTAAAGACTGAATCAGAACAGCTCTTCATTCCTCTCTAGCTCAACAAAACAAATCAAATACACATAAATGAAAAATGTAAAATCATATTTATGTACAAATTTTCTAACAGTTACTAAGTTTCTAAGTAAAATTGCTTCTCAAGATCAAAGTTGAAAACAGATGGCAAGTACAGCACTGAGCATCTGATAATGTTTTGGTAGCTCAGCTACAACTGCTTATAGACAGTGTTTTGAGATCCTTCTCTCACCTACCTCTTCATATTAAAAATTCTCCCAGCTAAATATCCTGAAGTTCTCCCCAGTCCTTTTTCTTGATATTGCCTGGTCACTTTGAGTGCTTGTTTCCTTTCAGGACAGATATTCCCTGCTGTGCTTTTCCTAGTTTCAGACTATTTTTAATATTTACTTTAAGTTGCTATGGCAACAGGGAATAACAGATGGTAGGAGTTAAAAATGTGCCACAGGAGACATTTATCATCATAGTTTTATATAATGTGAGCTCTTGTTCTCTGAGATTTTCCTCAACCTGGACACTCCCCTGCTTATTTTATGGTGCCTACACTAATGAATGCACATGCCCAAGAAATAGTATAAGCCTCTGAAATTTACCAGCACATGTGGGGTATAGTAATTGCATTAATGAGAAAGTAGTAATTTTTATTTCTTTCCATTTCTCACCACTACTGAAAGAGTCAGACTTCTGATACCGGATTTCTTGCTTACCTCAGACCACAACTAAATCACATTAATTTCTGTGGTGTCAAGTTGTTGTTTGTTGTTTTTTTTTAAAAAAGTGGTATTTAATGCCATTAGAGTGACTGGAATCCAGAGTGGGTTACTTCAGATACCTTGCACTTTATGCAACTAGGATCCCTCGGGGATCACAAACATCTCTAGTCACTAGAAAGGAGTACCACTATCTCAAAAAATATGGTATGCACTTGTGAGACCTGAATCTGAAAGGTGCAAAGTACTGGACTTGGGGTCACTCCGTACCTCTGAACCATCTGGACAACTTTCAAAACTGACTTTGGGAAAAATTTGCACGTGTTGCTTCTCATGAAGCTTAGGCCAGCTGAACCACTTTTAGTTGTCACCCAAGGTAGGCATGCTTGGCTAGCAATAGCTCCAACATCTTCACAGAATATTCTGAGTTGGAAGGAACCCACAAGGATCATCGAATCCAACCCTAGCCCTGCACAGGACCATTCCCAAGAGTCACACCATATGCCTGAGTATTTCTCCTTAGGTTTTAAAAATCTCATTATAATGATAAGAATTCAGAAACCATCAGTTTTTAGACACAAAACTCCCTTCCAAAAATGGGAAATGATTACTTGGAGCAAATCACTAGCAAGACCATGAGAGTTCAGCCATGCCAGTCTCCCTGGGAATTCTCACCATCACATCAGCCAGTCACTAGTGGGGATCTTCAGATAGCTTCAACTGTTTGGTCTCCTAAGGATACAGCAGTCACAGAACATCAAGCAAATTCCACAGGGTCAGCAACCTTAAAAATATCTTAACGGATACCAAGGCTCAGTAACCAGGCAATCCTAACAAAAAAATACCCATATACTTAGAATCATAGATTGGTTTGGGTTGAAAGGTTCCTTAAAGGTCATCTAATTCCAACTCCCCTGCCACTGTCAGGGATACATTAGGCCAGGTTGCTCAAAGCCCCATCCAGCCTGGCCTTGAACACTTCCAGAGACGAGGCATCCACAGCTTGTGGCAGTCTGTTTCCGTGTCTCGCACTAAAGAATTTCTTCCTAATATCTAATCTAAACCTGCCCTCTTTCAGTTTAAAGCCATTCTTCCTTGTCCTACCACTGCATGCCCTTGTAAAAATTCCCTCTCCATATTTCTTGTAGGCCCCCTTTAGGTACTAGAAGGTTCTATAAGATGTCCCCAGAGCCTTCTCTTCTCCAGGCCAAACAATCCCAGTTCTCTCAGCCTTTTCTCATAGGAGAGGTGCTCCATCCCTCTGCTCATCTTTGTGGCTCTCCTCTGGGCTCACTCCAACACATCTATGTCCTTCTTATGCTGGGGGCCCACGACCAGGGCGGGACACTCCAGGTGGGGTCTCCATGAGCAGAGCAGAGGGGGAGAATCACTTCCCTTGACCTGTTGGCCCTGGAGCTTTGGATGCAGTCCAGGATGTGGTTGGCTTTCGGGGCTGTGAGTGCACATTGCTGGTTCATGTTGGGGTTTTTGTCCACCAAGATGCCCAAGTCCTTCTCAGTTCTGCTTTCAATTCATTCTCCATACAAACTGTATTTGTGCTTGGATTTGACCAGACCCAGGTGCAGAACCTTACACTTGGCCTTGTTGAACTTCATAAATATCTATCCACTTGATATCCACTTGATATCCACTTTGATAAATATCGATTTCATATCAAAGATGACACATAGCTATCAATTTCATATCGACGTCATACCAAAATCGAGGACGTCACGTCAACATCATATCAGCTTCACATCAAAGTTGATGACATCATATCGACTTCACATCAAAGTTGATGACATCATATCGGCTTCACATCACAGATGATGACATCATATCGACGTCACATCACAGTTGATGGCGTCAGATCGACGTCACATCACAGTTGATGGCGTCAGATAAGCCTCATATCAAAGCTGATGACGTCATATCGACGTCATATCAAAGCCGAAGATGCATTTATTGAGAATTAAGAAGCCATTCCAAGCATCCCAAGCCATTCCCTTCATATAAGGAGATTGACAAGTTACTCTTCTTAGGACCTGTTTTCCCTTAAAACAAGTCAGCTGAGCAGGAGTGGTATTTTTCTACACACAGTTTACTCCAGGTCCACAAGTCTCACAGATTGCCTGTGAGAGCCCAAGCACAGAAGGCAGCATTGGCAGAAGATACAACACAAGTACATTGCCCTCTTCTAATCCACACTAGGAATTAGTAGCATGGCACAACTAATTGCATTGTAGGTGTAGATAAGCAAGAAGTACTGGGGGGAGCTGAGACAGTTTCACCCCTCAGCAGGAAGGTGACAAATTTCATTCATCTGAAGCAGACTAGGACTTAGGTAATTAATCCTAGTGATCCACCAGGAACACAGGCTCCTGACAGCCTTAGCAGAGCAGTACTAAAACCTGTACTGTGTTTATTCCAAAGTTGTAGAGACTATCCTAAACCCAACACCCAGACCTATGGTTTTAACTGCACAAAACTCTCCTCTTGAAATAACCTGCTCAACATGTCAGCTGTGGAAGCTCCTGCTGACAGGCCCCCAAATCAGCTGCAGGCTGCTGGCACTAGGAGGAACTGCACTGAGAAAAGACACCACCAACCATCAGACTGCAAACCCAACTTGTGAGCCAATGATCCATGTGAAGTCCCTCCATCTCAGGCACCCACTTGGGCTCTGTGAGCCAGGTAAGGCCTTCAGCCTCAGTGACTTCCATGGGGCCCACAATGATACGTAGCTACTTGAAGTGCATCAATAATATCAACCTTAATGAGTTTAATTCTGTCATCACCGGAGCGCTCTAATAGAAGTAGAAAATAATTCTCAACATATACATTATTCCCTTGCTAAATCCAACTCAGATCTGTTTAACAGAACACATTTGTTCCAGATGAATTGCAAGTTAAACATCTTTCTTTCACCTTGTTGAGGAACACAGGGAACATCCCAACACCACACCCAGCTTTCAAGAGTAACATGCAAATAGCATTTCTTTGACACATTTTCACTGTAATTTAGCACATGCTCTGAGCAAAAGATACTGCTAATGATCACACTGCCAAAGGACCTCATCAGCATATATTGAAGCCAAAAGGAAGATTCTCACAACATGGAGCAGATGCTGAAGTAGGGCCATTGTGGTTGGACATGTGCAATATATCCTTTCAGTCTTTACTTGTTGAAATATAGGAGTCTGGGAGGAGATTACACAGCCCATACAATCTTTTTTTGCACTTCCAGAACAAAACAGGTTAGTTGCTGCTCTGCAAACACAATAAAAGTAATGTGGCCAAAGACATTGGTACTACTTACATTCTCCAAGTCACAAATAGAGCACACAGTATGTGCTTTTGTCCACCAAGGAAAAGCAGGCTGACTGAAGAGCACAGAGTGATTTTTTTTTTCTACATCCAGAGGGTTCAGGAAACCCAAGTTTTGGAAGTTTATTGTTATTAAAGCAAAACAAATTCTTCCAAGTTCTGCCTCACAGTATATTTCCCATAAATTTTTGCCAGATGCAGCTAGAATTTGTTTGTACCCAGCACAGCTGGTAACACATTTGTTCTCACTGGTATCACTCTCACTGACTAGCTTGGTCCATAATGACAACTTTTATACTCCAAAGGAAACAAAACATCACATGAGCAAAAGCACTACTGAAGGCCACCTATTTATGGGTTATAGCCCATACCTTTAAACTTCACTTCCCAGCAGCACAAAATATTTACAGCTTCTTCAGGCCCAGCTCCATAATAGTGACAGCCCTCACTTCTTGCTTCACTTGCAAATTCACTTCCTCCTTCCCTGGGAGCAAACATTTTGGCCCCTTCATCTCCTGATGAGGTCCCCAGCCACCAGCCAGTCAATGGACTAGCATGGGCTGAGGGACCACCTCAATCCTAGGCAGACCAGACAGCTGGCAGGACAAACAAAATACACCTCAAGTCCTTATGTTGCCTTCATTTGTCGTATATAAGGATGTTGGTTTTGTCTTGGATTTGTTTTCTTTTTTAACAGGGGATATTGGAGCTGGCCAAATATTAGAAATTCAATCAAATTTAGCCAACAGGCTTGCAGGAAGGTGAAGAGAGACAGACTGAGACTACTGTCACGTGAACATCCTCCTCAGTGCATCAGAAATGGAAGTTATCAACATCATAACTTCTTCAAAAAGAACAGCTTTGGATATTCTGTAGATCCATCTCCTATACTCAGATCTGCAAACCATTGTGATGAAAAGTGAGACTTTTTTCATCACAATCCCCTTTCAGCAGCCAGTAACTCTGGTGAGGGCCCCAGGGCTGAGGTAGCAGAGGCACAGCCACAACCCAACCCTACTGAGTTGCCCCCAGATCTGCAGGTCCTGGTGCACTCCTCCAATATCTGAGTTTCCTAAATGGATTAGCAGCCCAGTCCTAGGAAACATGGCTGGGACAACCATGGGTAGCAAACACAAGTTGAGGGAAGACACAACAGCAGCTCAGGGGCTGCTGGTACATGGAACTCTGGTTTCACACCTGATTCACACCTGGCTGCAGTTCACACTGCATCCTACTTCAATGGAAGGTCCTTGATGGGTACACTTTTTATTTTGTAAAATAGCCTGAATAAGGGCAGGTAGTTAAGGCCATGAATAGAGTTTTATGTCCAGCTCCATCCATGCAGGATGCTCCCTTCACCTTCACTAACACTGCTCCCTACCTCCCTTTTTCTAAAGATCCACATGACTGAAGGACAGCTATTTCCACCATTTAAACTAGCCTAGCTCACTGAACAGAAACAGGTCACATTTGGACCTGACCCAACATGCTGATCTCCACCCAACCATCACCACTGCTTCTGGATGGCAATCCCTGTGTCCCAGGTTTCGTTGCTGCTTAGAAGTTTTGCTACACAATAGCCCAAATGTTTGGTTAGCCCCATAGCTTTTTACTCTTAGACTTTCAACTAGGTCATAGCTTCCAATATAGTTATTTAAAACAGATTATTCCCTCTTGCTACCTAAGGATTTAAAGCCAGCTCATACAGATTACATCTTCCTCCAGGCAATATGAATATTCATCTTACCTGATGGATGTAATAAGAAGAAACAACCTTTTGTGTTGTAATTATTACATATGCGTGTTTTTAAGATTAAAAGTACTTATTCCCTCTCCACATGGGCACCAGGTATGTAAGGAAGTGCTTTAATTAAATTCATTGAGCAACAATTTGAGCCATAATAGAAAAATGAGGTATTGTACTTCCAATGATATTTTGTCATGGGAATGAGAGCAGCTGCCAAAAGAAAAAAAAGCTTGAGGGCAAACAGTCTATAGGCTTGGTCAACAGCAAGTAAACAGAACACTGGATCTGAGACTGATTACATGGGGTTGTCTAGTTTGAAAAGAAAGGCTGAAAAATTAACGAAGTCCTCTGCAATAAAACTGACACGTAAAAAAAATAACAGACTCTGAACACACTCTATTGATAAACTGAAAACAGCAGAGTCCTCTCCTCTGAGGATACATTCTCCAGTAGTTACAACAGGAGAAACACAAACACTGTTCTGTGAGTATGGTTTCACAGGAGTTAGAGTTGGTTCAAGTAGAACTATTTAATATCTGATTGGGCCTTGCCTAATTTTAGCTAATTCTTGGGAGAAGATCCAGTTACACCTGCAAGTACTTGGAGTAAAAAGTCATACTATAAAATACAAACAGTTTAGGGAAGCCTTTACCAATTTCTGTAGTACTTCAACTGAGTGGAAAACATTCCAGTGTAAAAAAGCCTTGCAAATTCAGGATTGCCACAATTTGCTCCTGCCATAGAAAAATCATCTTGCTGCATGATCCGGGCAAGCATCCTGGCCATCTGAGGCTGATAGGTTCTCTCTTAAAATGAAATCAGCACCTCCTGTCCTTACAGGACACTAAGCAATGGGGAACTGTCTGTATTTTCAGCTATCCTGGGACAGGAGCAGCAGGAGTGCAAAATCGCGGAGGGCAGAAAGCACCATGGCATAAAGACTGCTACAACAAACTACAGAGAAAGGTTTACCAGACCGTCAGATGCACACTAAGCTAAAAAGAAAATTTAAATATTCTTTAATGTCCAAAGCCACAGCTTAAAATTAAGACAATACAATGCAGAGGTATCAGACCTAACCCATCTCCCAGTTGTGAGCACCACTGCTTACTCAGTGCCACGGTCCCTGCCTGGGTGGCAGCGATCCCGACACCTTCTTCAGCCCTGGCCAGCGTGAGCTGCCTCGCCAAGGGCACCGGACAGGTGTGGGTCACCCGATGGCACAAGGGTCCTTCCCGAGGAACACCAGCCACCAGGCGACTAAGGCCCCACTAGACAAGTGGTACCCCCTACCCACACGTCCTGCACAGGGACTATGTGTGTGGGCTGGTTGGCCTGACCTTGCCTGGGAGTCCTTGTCCAGATGGTACGAGCGCAGTAGCCGTCCGAGGGTAAAAGGGCAGAAAGCGACTCACTCTTGTTGGGGTGAAAACAGAGGAACAGTTTATTGGGGGTCCAAACCCCAAGGTAACCAACTGAGAGTGAGCCCTGACTGACTCAGGGCACGGGGTTTTATAGCGGGCAGAAGTGAGGGGAGGAGAGAGGGTAAGGAGCAGTAGGGATACAGGAGAGGTGGGGTTTAGGGATGACAGGCAGCAGTAGAAGCCTGAGGCCTGCTGCTCAAGCCTATGGGGTGTCGAGTAAGGATGATTGGCAGGGAAAGTTCCAGAACGAGGGGAGGAGCTGTGGTACATATTTGGAGTAGGGATAGGAGGGGTTTAGGGGAAGGTACAATTCGTGGGAGTGGTTTGAACCGGGGAGCAACTAACTGAAAGGAAAAGGGGGGACACTGGGGCAGTCCATTTATAACACATCATAACTGGGGAAATACAGAACTTTACATAAGATAAATACAGAAATGCAAACATAAAATAACACACCACCACAACTCAGTAAGAACATAAATGTCTGTTTGAAATAAAAGAATCCGAATGAAACTCTCAAACCCAATTCCCACAGGCTACCCGAACATTAACTGTAAATATTTTAACAGATCTGTTGTTCTAGCTTAAAGTCAGAAATACTAATAACACTTTATTTCAAATTTTTTGATAATTGGCAATATTTTGAAAGCACCTGAAGACAAAAGGTCATATGAGAATTACAGGCTTCCTTGGAAACTGTGGTCTTACTACTGTAGAGGGAAAAAAAATTGAGAACTCTATATTTTTCTAAGCCTCATTAACTTAAGTTCAGAATTTGGGAGGAGCCTGACTTATGATACTGGAATGTTCTGTGTTGTCGGTATTGGATAAATGCACTGTCACACCTACCCTTTCTGCATTTCAGTCTGGACAGCAGAACTGAGCTGAGATCTAGATTGGGATTTTGATCAAATTTAATCATGTCTAGCATGCATATATGAACCACCTTCAATGAACAATGACATCTCCTTTACAAGTAAGCAATCTACTGAAAACCCATTATAAATAGTATAAAGGATCTAATGGTTTTTGCTTCAAATTAAACAGGTTTTTTCAAGTCCAAACCATTGCCAAACTCAAATAGAATGCCTCTAGTTACATCTTAACACAAAAGGCAACCTAAGTATCCCTTTCCTGAGGTAATGATGGCATCTAATCAATTTAATTTCACATTATTAGTTGGGCAGCAATAAGGCAGGGTATTGGGGCATTAAACATAACTGCACCTCCAGGGCAACCTGGGAAACTCCTCCTGCAATAGCCCACATCTCTAAAGAGTTCAGGACCACGCAGATAAAAGGCACTAGGGAGCATCTGGACAGTAACACATGAATGCTTTGCATGAGTCTTCAGCTCCGTCTCCCTTTTGGTGCAGGCAAGGTGATTGTTCCACAATAGTTCTTTTCTTTGACACAGTTCTACTATCAATACTTTTTCAGGCACTTAAAACTATTCATCTGACTGAGCTCAGAGGGCTGGCTAAAGCCCTTCCAATGTAAGTCTTCTTGAAAGTGTTCAAAAACTCAAACCCAACCTTTTTCTTTTCCACAAAACATCCTTGCAACCATACAAATTCATGTAAGTTCTACATGAATTACAGTTCTGTAAGTTACTGCACCCACTCTGAGAGCAAGGCTGCAGCTGCAGTTCAGGGGCTCTCTGTGCTGTTTGACCTTTCAGGTAGCTGAGCAGCACGTGCACAATTTGAAACCAGACATATTACACTATTGCCTTTCACTCAGCCAGTAACTTGGGGATGCACAAAGACAAGTGTGCAGATATTCTGCACAGGAGAAGGAAGTGGGAAACACCTTCAAAACACCATAGGGGAGAAAAAGTAAAATCAGGCTTTAGTGATTCTATCATTACCAGGTTAATTTCAAGTTCATATTTTTAACTTCATTAGTAGGTACAGATTCTCCTCTTACCTTTGCCGAGCACTTTAGGATGAAATTTGCCAAATGCTGAGAAGCTGAGGACAATGCAGCAGAGGCAGGACCCAGGTCAGACCCATTAACAGCTCCAGGCTTTGCAAGGAGCAAATTAAGTCCAGGTTCCATCCAGGGACTCCCCTCAGGAGTAGCAGAAGACAGACAGAGGACTGGAAACACACAATGGACACTGGGAGACCCTACCCAGGAGACAGCTGCCAACATCACACATCTGATCATCCCACATCAGGAGGCAGAACCAGAGGCAAAGCTAGAGACCAGCACTCCTACAACATCAGTTCCTAAAGAGGAACTGCTACTCCTAAGCTGAGCTCAAATAGGGCTCCTCTGCCCATGGGGATGGATGGAGGATTCAGGTGAAGTCAAACAAGGTCGTTACAGCCTGTTAGGGCCTTCACAGTGAAAAGTTACCTTTTCTGGAACTTAATCAGTGTAAGTGGTATGGTAAAAAGAAGGTGAGCATTCAATATGATGCCATTCATTTGGAAACAAATTCACTTATTCTAAACAATGAAGACAGAGCTTTAGGATTTTCACTTTAAACAAGAAAGAGGTGCTCACATGCACATTTTAGCCACATATTTCTTTCTCAAAGCCTCATAATAAGTATGTGATATTGTGCTTTTATGGCACTGATGTACACATTCGCTGTCAAATAAAGCATGTCAAACTATTTACTAAACAGTGAAAATTAAGTCATACACAAATCCTATCACAGACAGTTTCTATAGT
Organism: Calyptomena viridis; assembly: GCA_013390005.1. Lineage (NCBI taxonomy): Eukaryota > Metazoa > Chordata > Aves > Passeriformes > Eurylaimidae > Calyptomena > Calyptomena viridis. The sequence continues at coordinate 253,288 of WEIV01011227.1, read as the reverse complement.
CAGACATCAAGGATTTCAAAGTGAGACTACAAAGACAGTTTGGCCATTTAGCACAAATTCTGGAGGAAGGCTTTAACATTGATCACTCCTAAACTGAGCCCATCCTGTCCCATACCCTCACAGTACCTATTCAAGACTGGATTCCAAGTTTCATGAATGGTTGAAAAGAAAGAGAAACACAAGTCTCTTAGGGGAAGGATCCTGTTAAGAGACTTCCACTAGAGTCAGTGGAAGCTCTCCAAAGTCATTGTGACTTACTGTCCTGGTTTGGGACAAATATTCTCTGATAAAAAGGAAGCTGCAGCTCCCCCTCCCCCACCTGGTTCAAGGGGAAAAAAAATACTTCCTCAAAGGAAAGTGAAAGAACTACTTATTTAACAAACACACAAGAAAATAATAATAATGCTAAACAATAAATAATGAAGTCTCTCACGGTGGAAAGAGAGAACCTGGAAGATTCAGAGTCCTTTTGTTGATATGATCTCCTTCCCCCTTTGCCACGGAGGGGAAAATGTGGGGGGCCCCCCCCAGGCCAGGCCAGTGAAAGGGTCTCCCAGTGAAGTTTCGAGGTTCTAATGTCCCAAACAAGTCCAGAAGAGGAGAAACCAAAGTCTCACGAAAACATAGAAACTCCACCCTTCATCCCCTCTCCAGCACCTCCAGAGGAGCCCTTTTCAAGCCTTATATCCTGCAGCTGTGGGAAGGAGTGTTAATGAGCCCAAAGGCTCTGCAGCTGGACCTGGGTATTCCAGGGGTCTTGCTGGAAATTTCCTCCTCAAGCTGCTGTCTCAGCTCTCAGGCCCAGTTTAAAGACACAGAAAGGCCCAAGATTCATTTTTCCTGGTGTAGAGTTGGCGATATGGAGATATGGGATACATCATAAAGTCACCCCAAGACACTTACTAACATGATCTTCCACATCCACAGCCCTCAGCTCTGCAACAGAGGGTCAGACTCACACTCCAGATTTCACTCCTGAGCTGTTGACAGGTTGCAGATAACGTGCCTTAGCATCACACTGCACTGCCATCATGAACCAGGTCTCTCCTTGCACAGCCAAATAAGCACACAGAGAAAGAGATGACTAGGGGATGTCAGACATGCTTGCAAGAAAAGAGACACTGTCCCTCTTGGAAGTTATTTCTAACAGCTGTTAGACCTCTATGTCCCATTTCCAACAGCAGCTGCTCTCACTTTGTATGAGTGGCTGTAGGTTTGCAAACATTTTGGACTACCAGTACTGTGAGATGCCCAGTAGTCATGGCACTGCATTGCTGGTGGCAGCAGCTGCCAGGGAGGCAACATCTGGGCAGTGAGATTGTTGATGAGAGATCTTTGCTCTTCTTGTTAGATGTTAGAGCTGAGAACAGCACCATGACTCTCTTCTCCTCCAGACAGGGTAGAAAGTTGGGTTTGGCAGCAAGTCCTCTCTCAGTGCCATCTACAAACACAGGAGATGTAACACCACATCCACTCATACACACAGAGGGAAAATAGGGAGTTGTCCTCACGGGTAACAGGGAATCTCTATTAGAGGAAAATGGTGTCACTTAGATTTTTCACTGCTTTTTTCAAATAGAGCGTAGGATGGGGGATGCTGCAGGAAGAGGACAGCAGAGTGAGGGGATGGACCATGAGTACCCAAGGCAGAGAAAGAGTCATTATGGGGCCAGTGAAAGTAGGAAATTAAAGATTTCCCACCAAAATCATAGGGATTTTGCATTTTAACTGAGCTCTCAGGCTTCAATATTGTTCTTTTACTTAGTGCAAAGTAGTTTTTAAAAATCAGTTTTTGGAGGGATGAAATAAAGAGGCACAGTTATATGATGCTTGGGACAAAATGCTGACTGTTATCTTGGGCAGTTCACAAATGGTACTTCTGCAAGCTGGGAAGTGTTTCACCACTGCCAGTACTGCTTTAACTCCTGGCCTTTTCCTGGACTTCAGATGGGAATGATTTTTAGTCTGTTTGGTCTGGACTGAATTTGATCCCAAGCACCAGGGCAAGGAAAGGGAAAAAAATATTCTTTAAAAACTTTACATACTGGATGCTTAAAATTTAAAGCTCACGCCTTAGAGTTATATTCCTAGCTCAGAGCTGGTAAGAAGCAACATGTTTTTTTGCTTTAATCCTTTCCAAAGGCACATTCCATAAATGGTTAGCATCCTTGCCAACCACTCAGTCTCTTAGTGAGCCCACATACCAGCTTTAAAGTAAGCTCTTCTAAAACCAATGCAACAGTCCTGTGGGTTAAGGTTATATTATTTCCAGATTGGTATAGCTGCAGGCTCCTTTTAAAGTTGCAAATGATAAGTCATCTCCTTGTTGACAATATTTTTCTTTCTTTTTTTTTTTTAACTTTGTTTAAACATTGTTCACTGATGCACCTAGTGAAAAACAGACTGCACTAGCTGTAACTTAGCAGTATATGCTGTAGCAACAAGAACACAGTACATATTTTGCAGCAGGAGGAGAGGAGAACCCTCTTTGGACAATCCAGCCTATTAGTAACTCCAGTACAGATACGAGTTGTTAAAAACAAATTCAAGGAACAAAAGCAACATATTGCACTGGTGCATCACCTTTCATCTCAAAACATACCAGCTGCATACTCTTAAAAGCATAAACACAAGCTGTGCAAAGAAACTACCCTAAAAAAATATGAGGGTGTAAGGAACGTCCCTATAGTATCATTCCAGCTAACCACAGGAAAAAAAACCAGTCATAATACAATCACTCCTCCTACTGTCCCACTGGGGTCCTGATTGTTCACTGATGGCTTCATGTATCCCTGCCCTGACCAGCACAGAAAGTAGGGAACCAGGCATCAAACACTTTCAGAACTTCAGAGTCCTTGCTTTTTCTCTCTTTTCTGAGAAACTGTAGAAATTTATTGTAAAAATGACACCACTCCCAAATTACAATGTAGAAACAGAATTGTCTGTAATTGTCTTATTTTCACCTTTTACTCCCTTCCCCAGTTTTGTCTTCCACTGTACTCTCCATCGGTCTTGCCAATGCTCACCAAAATTCAAGCTGGAGTTGAGAAAGCACTTGCTTCTCTCCACAAGGGGAGTTAATTTTCTCCTCTGTCTTCCTCTGATTTGAAAACTAGGAGCTTTTCCTCACTTCTCTCAGAAGTTTGGTACCAGAAGCAGAAGCAAAGAGGAGCAAATGCAGAAAACTCCAGGCAGTGGAGTTTTATTACCCTGTATCTTCAGACTTCATACCATGGGGAAGCTTCCACTCTTGCTTGTTCCAACAGCTCACACTAGAGCTGCTTCTTGGTGGTCAGTGGGAGCTCTTGATTTAGTTAAAGCAGAATCTGCTTTTACACTCCCAACTGCACATATAAGTGTAATGATGTGCAGTAATGCCCAGGGAAGAGCCTGAGTTTGTTTTCAAATTATAAATCCTGCAAACTCATTAGCCTCCAACTTAACCTTGATAAACAGCTGGGATCTGGTGTTGGAAGCTCCAGTCTGGACTGGATTGAGGCTAGCCAGCTTTTTGTAAGAATACTACTTTTATCAGTATACTGTGTTTGACCCTTTTTGTGGATCAGCTGGGAAACCAAAATTCCCATGACTGCTGATGTACTCACACTCTGGTTCTGTAAACATTTATAAAAAGAACTTAATCCCACATACTTGACTGGTCTCCTAATTGAATGTTTGCAAGTCTTTGACTTTAGTGTAAACTAACTTCACAGGAGACCAGGCAGCATTTTCCATGCATTAAAAGACAAGTCTGGTGTTAAAATACAAAAAATCCCACATTTTCTTCATGCCTTAATTCACCCTAAATTTACCTTATGTCCTCCAAAACAGTGAACAAGAGGAGAAATGGAAGGATGCATAATCAGAGTGAGGGTGACACATGGAAACAGACCTGACTAACGAGCTGGCCCAGTTCCCCTTTGCTTCCTCTGTCGTACTGTCATGGTCAGCCTGATTGCTTGGGGGCTACAAAAAAACCAGATATGGTACATGTGCTTCTAAAATTTACATCTTTAAATGTGAAAATTCAGGGGTTTTCTTTTAAAGTCTGATTCAGCTGCTTACTCTCTTCAGGAGAACACAAAAAGTAGGGTTTCAATGTACAGTTAATACAAATATTTATTGACCTTGGGCATACATAGGAGCTACTTCAGCTATTGTATTAGCATATCATAAAGGTAACACACTGCCTGGCATGGAGCAGTGAAGTTGCATAATTATTTTGCAGGCAGAAGCGAGTGAAGAAGCCTGCAAGACTAAGCTTCCTCCTGCCAGTGCCTCAAGCTAAGGGCTGGAACACTTTTGGGATAAGCCTTGGGTTGGAATGACACTATTTCCCTCTCATTTCCCTTAAATGGTGTGTCTGGCTCACTGTTACAGGTGACATGCCTTGCTCACTCACTGTTTATCTGAATTCTAATCACATGATTAAAATAACTGGTTTATAATTCCCAGATTGCAAGGACCCACATCCTGGGATCTCTGACACTGATTTAAATCCTGACCCAGATCTGGCTGTGAGCTGCGGTGCAGAGAACACAGCCACCCTCAGCCTTTTCCAGCACAACTGCTCAGTTTGGGATGGCATCAGGTTTTCAAAAAGTCCTTGCAGGTCACTGAGAGAGGGAAAGGATGGTCCTGTAGCTCATCTGCTGAAGACAAAAAGTCTCATACCCTTGTCGAGCCATAACTTAGTAGGATAGTGCAGAAAACTCATCAGACTTTCTCTCTGCTCCAGTTCTCCAACTGAACAGGGTTAGAGAGAAGAGATAAAGAGAGCTAAGCTGGGGTTTTGTTTACCTTCACCTGCCTTTGTAAGCTGTGCTTTCCCACTTTAACACCAGTTTCAGTGCTGGGTCAGGCTTTTAGATAGGTTTTTTTTTGCTGCAAGTACTGTCCAAGTGGTTTTGTTCCAGGCCTGCGTCTGTTTCAATTAGCATATAAAAAGAATCCAGATGGCAGGGATAACCAAGCTGGTTTGGGACTGGGCCTGATAGCTCTTGCCTGGCAAAGGTGAGTAAATTTGGTGCTAGCCATTTTCTCCTGATGATACAGGAGATGAGGTTTTTCTAGCTGAGAGGATGCTGTCTCACTATTCAGCTGGTGAGAAGGTGAATTTAGGGGCAGAGGGTCAGAAAAGGGAGTGTTCCCTGGACTGCAGCCTTGGTGCTGCTTTCTGTAATGGCAGGAGCCAAGAGGACCTCTGAGTGCACATGCTGGGAGTGAAAGGACACGAATTTGTTGACACTTAACAAAGCTGACAACTGAGGGATGTGTCATAACATTCCAAGGAGCAAAACTATAATAACGGACTGCGTTTTCACTTGAAATAGTCTTTTTGGCTAATGGATGCAGAGAGACAAAGGATGAGTCTTTATGAGAGAGGGGCAGATGAAACTCACAACTTTAAACTCTGCAGCCACCCCAGAGAGAAAGAGCAAGTAGTGGGACTCACCCATACTCATTCCTCACTGGTATCCCAGATATCCATACATGTGGAGGAAAGATAAAGGCTCAAAACTAAACTCAACCAAGTCCCGTTGCTGGGACAAACCCTTAGTGACATCCATGGGGCTTGGATTAGGCCCCTAATGAGCTGCCTTTATCCCTGCAATTTCCTTAAGACAATCAGAGTATCTTTACCTTTGTCTAAACCTCATGGCAGTGTTTAAAGACCTTACCAGGGGCAGCAGTGGTCCTGAACAGCACAGATCTTCACAGAGTTCCCAGCAACTCCTGCACCTCATCAGAGGGCTCTGGTGGTCAGAGATTTTGAAGGCTTCTCCTTGCTGTTTTTTACCAAGTGCATCCATTTCTCTTCCATGGCATCAAAAAATGAGCAGTCACTTTGTTTTACACTGTCTGTCTTTTGCCCTCTGAATGCACTTAGCATTGCCTCAGATGGAATTTTTTTTTTAGATTTCTACAATTTCTAATTAATCCAGAACTTTTCCGTATTCCTCCCTTCTGCCTTTCTGTGTGGATTCCTTCACCCAGAAGGCAGATCCTGATTTCTCTTAGGCAGGTTTCTGATTTTTGTTACCATTTTACCTGCAAATGTTACTCTGCTCACTAGGTCAGATATGAGTTTTTGATGACAGCCTTAAAGATGACAGGGTTCAAGACAGTCTATAGGTAAGAAGATAGAAGCCCCTGAAACAGGCTCATACAACCTAAGAACATTTTCATTGTGAGCTGTGAAGGTCATGCAAGGCCTGAACCCCAGGAGTAAGTGAAAAAGCTCTGATCCCTAGAAACAATAAGTAACTACATCCTTTACTTCTGCCATGGTGTCCATGGGGAGTGTATCACTCACAAAGGCACTAGGCCAGCCCAAAGAGAGCAGTGAAGAAATCTAATGGCTAGTAATAGTAAAAATAACTATTAAAAATGGAAGAGGCCAAGAAGCACTATCAGTCTAAAGCTGCATGGTAGGACAAACCTGCCTGAGCTGAAATTTGGCTAAGACGGGACTCTAGAATCAACACTGTAACAAATGTCACCCAGGCAATACTGTGGTGATTGTCAAGACTTTGGCTTTTTATTTCTCCAGAAAAGCAGGATCTTGCTTTTCAAGAAAACATGAAAATGGTACTGTGCAGAAAGAATTATACCCAGGGTATTTAATAGCACAGAGCACTCTGTAAAGGGAACAACTGAATCAGGCCCTCTCTCCATGGCTATATGAGTTGCTCACTGTTACTCTGGCATTTACTGCTGAAACAACAAACAAGGCAGCCAAGGCCATGCAAAGCACTGACATAGTCTCTGTAAGCCCTATATAATTTTGGCCTTAACAGGCACAAAACAGGACTGACATCTTTTTATGCCTTTTTTTTTTTTATGTGAGAAGGGAATTTTCCTTATTAAATCTTTTTTCAAACTAAAAAATTGTTTTCACTTAAAAGCAAAAAATCCTATTAGACGTGGAAGCTCTATGTCTTCAGCTTGTATGTTTTCAGAATATATATATATCTATTTAATATATGATGTATATATATCTATTGCATGAGCCTAACCAAACTCAGAAGTAATTACAGGAATTTTCAAATAAAATTAGGAAACTTCTACCCAAAGAAAATGCCACTTGCTGTGCAGTCAAGTGTCCCTGCTGCTACTATGCTACAGAACCATCCCATCTGGTTGAAATACACACATCACATTGTCATCACTCCATAAACCACATGGATGCTCTGACAGAGCAAATGGGTCTCAGTCGTGCTGCGTCCAGTCTTCTCATGCATGGCCAGTGGGCTTGGGAAAGAGGTGGTAGAGGATGAGCCCGGCAACAGTTTTGGGCACCTTGTCAGGAGAGTCACCCACCACAGAAGGGATGACAGGGATAGAGAGAGGAGGCAGCAATGCCTGGCAACACTGTGAGGCACAGCTCAGGATGTGGGGTGAACCAAGGGGCCTGTTGGAGCCCTGGATCTCATCCAGAAAGAGCCATTGGGAAGAGTGGTTGCAAAGAGCTGTTTTCTTCCATGACTATCCAACGGGACTCCAAAAACAAACTCTCGGAAAAAAATGCCATGTTCTTCTTTTTTTACCTCTTCTTTCTGCTTTCCACTCACAGTTCTAATGAGTGTCTTTTGGAAAGAGAAAGGAAAAAGAAAAGAGGGAATATGACATGAACTCTGGCAAGGGTTAGGCAAGATGTTCTCCCAGAAAGACAAGGCAGGGTAGAAGAAGGAATGGGCCAATCCTGACCTCTCTGAGCTTAAGAGGGTTTTGACAGGAACCAGAGAGGATCCTGAGCATCTCTATGCTGGCATGCCCTGTCTCTGCTCTTCTTTCTTCAGTGCCCAGCAGGATGTGGCCCCTCACACAGGCCTCAGAGCCAGTTTTATTGCATTAAATATCTGTGAGCTGGTGGTGCCCTTATGTTCCTTCTTTTGTAAAAGAGGAATGCATTTTGGCTGTTGAACAAGAACCACAAAGATGGGTCATAACAGACACAGTTAAAGTGCTTAAACCAAGTTTTTTTCATTTCATGTCTTCTCTCTTCCCCCCATTCCATTCACATAACAAGAACATGTACACACTGAATATAAACAGAAATAGATTTTTATGGGAAAGTTAAAAAAACCCCTCAATTATTTTTTTTAAAAAGGATTTAAAAGACATGTCAATGAGGAGCTGTAAGCTAAAATCATTGTCATTCTTAATCTTCTAACACAATCAAACCTAAAACCCTCCTAGGTAATTCCTGTATTTGCATAGGTCAAATTCATAAATTATGTTGCTTTTCTCCAGGCCCTCTCCACAGCCAAAATTAAGCCAGGATGAGCAATAAATCTACTCACTAGATGGAGCAAGAGTATCTAGATAGTAGAAGGTATGACAAAGTACTATAATGGAAGTCTCAGAACCGGGACAGCACAACTTCATTTACAAGCCTCAGAAAACCATGGACAGAATTCTTTGTCTTTTAGGTTTATTCCAGCAATGTCAGTGCCATGTTTCAGTAGCTGAGCAATGCTGATCAATGATCCAGTTTGTTTCTTAACTGGAGATTAAGCAAGCCCTTTATGATTTGGCTTGTGACACTCATTCTGAGGAAAACTTCTGGTGTGGAAAATACCACTACGTTTCTGCAGGACTGAAGTTTAACAAAAATATTAATAAGAGAAAATAGGATGTAGACAAGCCTAAAGGGGTTTTTTTTAAATGTTAGTCAACCTTAATTATTGGCCCTGCTATCAACTTCTGCTGCCTGTGTCTGGCACCAAAACGACAAACAGTAATCAAATCTACAGGCACAGAATGTTACAAAGGTCTACAAAAACTGTCTCATGTTAAAAATAAATCATACTCTAAGGACCATTTCTCCCCAGTGTTTGATAACCCATGTTTCTGTGAAACATGAAGAGAAAAAGTCACCTTTCTTCCCAACTATACCCATGTGTAGAAGCAGCAGTTTATTCCCCACATACCCCATAACCCAGTACCATCCTGAACTTCCAGAAGCCTTTGGAGAGCTGCAATTTTACAGGGAGATATTCAGTTTCTCAACATGGAAAGTGATTGACATGAGAACAATGATTTGGCAAGATTATAGATATGCTGTACTTTTAAGGAAAAGACAACTCACAGCAAACATCCTTTGTGGGAGGAAAGTCTTCTATAACATTTATCTGCCTTGCAGAGAGCTGTAGCAGAGTGATTTTCCCCGGGAATGCTGTCTTACAACAGGAACCATCCTCTTTGCTACCTTCCTTTGACAGTATGATGTATTTCACAAAATGCCTGGATAATTAATGTTGTATCTTGAGAAGGCTAAATTATGACAAATAAGAGGCAGAGATGCAAACAAATGTTCAAAAAATGGCATATATTTTTGTCACAAAAAGCTTTTTTCCCTCTCCTTTTTCTTGTCCTCACAAAATGTTTTTCTTTTGGACAAAGAAGCACAGATTTAAAACTAAGTTTTCTCCTGTTTTCTTAGACCATTTTCTATTAAAAAAAGAATCTTAACTCATTTCCCAAAATCACTTCCAGTTTTTATTAATACCCCAAAGTAAGTATTAGTACCCCAAAGTTGTGGTTCCTCATTTCATTTTGTTTTAATGCATGAAAAAACACTTTTGCCTTCTGAAACACTCTAAGGAAAAAAAAATTCAGCTCTTCACAATAGTAGCACATGCTGCTTTATGAAATATGCTTGCTCCTGTTGGCTTTTTATAGAGCTAAGCACATCTAGGCTTATTGTAGGGTTAGATGGGAGACTTCCAAGCCACACAGGAGACAGTGGGAGGATTGCTCTTTCTGCAGCAATACCTCACACTGCTTTATGATCTCTTTTACCTTAACAATAAATATCTATGCACATGGTGAGGTGAGGTCTCCGACTCACGTTTGCTTGGATTCTTGCTGTCAAACTTTATACTGCCTTTATGGTCATGCATGGGAAAGAGGTACATGTATTCATTACTTTACAGTCTTTGGGGAAATACTTTTATCTCCACCTACTAATTTTTTGCCTTGTTTTATGTGAAAAATGGGATTGTCATTCCTGTACCATGCCCATGCCCCTGACATGTTTTGAAACCTCTTAAGTTCCTGCGAGGGCGGAGGATTCACAAGTTGCTCCTAATTACCTGTGATCTTAATCTCTAACTTTGAATAAAGCATCCCCCAAGCCCCTGCATAAGTCATAAAATCGCAGGAGGGTCTGGCTTGGAAGCCTTAAAGAACCTTCCCAGTCTGACCATTCATTGCTAGCAATCACATTCCCATCACCAAAGACTTTCACTGCTGAGACCAAAGATCCTGACCCTACAGCAGGGACACTTTCCACTAGACACCTTCCACTAAAGTCCCATCCAGCCTGGCTTTGAACACCTCCAGGGATGGGGCAGCAACAGCTTCTCTGAGCAACCCGTGCCAGGGACTCGCCACCCTCACAGGGAAGAGTTTCTTCCTAATATATAATCTAAACCTATTCTTTTGAAGCCATTACCCCTTGTCCTCTCTCTACATATCCTTGTAAAGAAATAGCCCCTTTCCACCTTTCTGGAAGGCTTCCTTCAGGTTTTTAATTGAAAGCTGCAATTATGTCACCCCTAGGCTGTCTCTTTTCCAGACTGAACAATGTCAATTATCACAGCCTTTCTTCATAGGAGAGGTGCTCCTTCCCCCTGATCATCTTGGTGGTCTCCTGTGGACCTGCTCCAAGAGGTCAATGTCCTTCCTGTGCTGGGTACCCCAGAACTGGATGCAGTACTCCAGGTGGGGTCTCATGAGAGTGCAAACACACCAAAATAGGCAATTTTAATGGAGTAACAGTAGTGTGTTCAGGATGTATGACTTTACACTACAGTTACTGTCCTATATAAGACAGAACACACATCTATATATATATATATACGAGCACTCACATATTACAGAAGAGAATCTTAAGTTCAAACATTTTCTAGCACTGAATGTGTAGAAATACTAACCCTAGAAGAAAGCACAAATAGACAGTAAGTTTGCAAGGGTATTATTTTTCCTCTCAGGCTTACAAATAGAGGTAATTTTAATTTTCTCTTTGCGTTGTATTTTTAGGTCACTGGATGTCCTATTTAGTGGTGCTGTGCATGTGGCAGCACTGCCACACAGGTTTTATGAACTCTAAAGATCCAGAGTATCAGTGGCCCAATGCTGAAGACTCATCTCCAGTTTTTAAGTTACTTGTCCAGTCATGTCAGGGATTCAAACAGGGCAGCTTGTGGATGTTTGTTCATTTATCAGGTAGGTATCTACTGTCTCCCCAAACCAAAATCACCAAAGAGATGATTGAGCTATTGCTGTCAGGAAGACTGGTGCTTCATCATTTGAAATACCAAGCACAAACACCCACTGACTGACTCAGCTGCATAAAGGAAGCAGTTCTAAAAGCAGCAATGGGGTCATGATTGAGCTCGTAATTTTCAGATGCATCCAATTAAACTGACTGCAAAGTAATGATTGGATATTGACATTGATACTGTAAAGTACGTTTTACAGTTACAATTGCATCAATGAAAACCATAATACACTCATTTCCTGAGTCCCTTTTATTTATTTCAAGTGATTTGAGCTTGAAAAACATAATTGGAAAAGCATAGCAAATACATATTTTGTGGTAGTTTGCTTAGATTTGTTATGAAGCTGAAATCTAAACACTGGTCAAATAATTCTTTACAAGTATTGGTCATAGGTCTTTCCTTTTTACTTTAATTTCCTGTTACATTTCTATTTAGAATTTGAAATTGTCTGTCCTGAAAATTTCCCCTGTAGTTGCTCTGCTTCAGTCAGAGAAATTCATGTAGGCATTTTCTGAAAACTAAGTATGCAGATCTGAACTTTTTCTCAACTGTTCAGATTGCAGCTTTTAACACCAGAATTCTGTAAAATATTTAACACTCCAGTAATGAGAGAAGAGAGTCCAGTTCCCTCCACCTTGACCTGTCTCAGCAGCAGGACCTGCTGGAGACTACAGCAAATGAAAACCAAAGTCCTGTAAAGAGTTTGACTTTCTAAGGAAAAATGTGGATGTGTTTCTTTCCTGAGTCATGTTGTATTTCCCCAATGTAATTATTCTCGGTTGTGCAATCATGGCCTGAAACCAGGAGAAGAGTCACGTCCCTGTAAGGAATTGACCTCAGCTGGACATCAAGTCCAGCCCAGTCACTCTATCCCTCCCCTTCCCAGCCAGGCAGGGGGAGAGAATAAGACAGCAAACAACTCATGGGTTGGGATAAGGCAGTTTACTGGAGCAAAGCGCACACGTGCAAAAGCAAAGCGCAAAATAACAAGTTTATTCTCTAGTTCCCATCAGCCTCTCCTTAGCTTTTATATCTGAACTGACATGGTGTGGAATATCCCTTTGGTCACTTTGGGTCAGCTGGCCTGCTCGTGTCCCCTCCCAGAACCTTGCCCTGGACTGGGGAAGGAACATTGCAGTCCCGATGCAAGTGACTGCTCAGCAGGAGCCAAAACACTGTCGTGTTGGCAACACCCTTCCAGCTCCCAGTGCAAAGCACAGCACTGTGAGGGCTGCTATGGGGAAATGGACTCCATCTCAGACAGACCCAATACAGTTCCCAAGGTGTCTTCCAATACCACAGTTTTCCTGTGGTGCAAGCAAAGAAAGTCAGTCTGCAGACAACCCCTCTGGGTGGTTTTGCAAAGCATATGAAGCTGCAAGGCATGTTGGAAGTGGCCCCAGGGCCCTGGAAGAGAAGCTGAAGTCATACATGACACTAAGTTTGTTGGAACATCTTTATTGACAGCAAAATCCAGCTTTGGGGCAAATGACAAAAGAGAGTATAAACATAGCCATCCATGGTTTTGCTTGCATGCTATGTGTATCACCTATCAAAATCAACTCTGTAACTCGGGAATTAGCTCTAATCAGGCATGGTGATGCTTCTGTGCAGACACACATCTGTAAAACACATCCTAAATCAGACTGGAACTCACACTGGAGTCACACTGGAGCTCCGTGAGTCACTGGAGAGAAGCAAATAGTGGGAAGCCACCATTAATCTCACTTAAATGAAATGTCTAAAATAGGTCTGATGACTCACATCCAAAAAAGGACTGTTAGTCCCTCCTGTCAATAAAAGCAGCCAAGAGAGAGCCTTGCTCAAGTGGGGATATTTATACTGCAGACATGTACAAAGAGGTGAGATAAAGCCAGTCCCCTTTGGTAAAGAAAACAGTATCATCATGCCCTGAAGTGTTGCATCGAAAAAGGCAGAAACTCTTCATCCAGCTTTAAATTTGTATCATGGTGGTTTAAATCAAGTTTGAAAATGTTCTTGGCCATTTGCAACAGCATTACAAAGATTTGTGAGAATGATCTTCTTGACTGTTGCAGAGCTGGAAGTGGTCAGACCAGCCTTCTGCAGGCTGTTTTCAGACATACATTTATTTTTATGAATCAGCTCTGGAACCAGAGACACCAGCTGGCACCTATGGCATAATTCTACCAATGCAGTGTAAATTGCCACTGAAGACTTCTGAGCTTTCTCTCTCTACAATTTTTACTTAAAAAAGTGCTTATTACAGTTCCTGTCATCAGAACAAGGAGGCACAAATACAGTTAAGTATGTATGGATTTCATCATCATGGCTTCTGGGATCTCTGACTCCTGGAGGCAGTGCATTTCTGCCTTAGCAGAAGTCCTCCTGGAAAGGATCGCTGCCCACAATTTATAACAACACAAACAAACAGTGCTCCATGCCAGAGTGGCCTGTCTCTGGTCTGTCCCCAGGGAGCTCCACTGCCAGAACTGGGGCCTGCACTGCTGCAACAGGGAGACTGTGATTTTGACAGCAGAGGTGGGAAATGTGGACATGGGCTCTGTCCACTCTTCTGTCCTGCTCACCCTAAAGTGATTATTGTGCTATTCACTCATTTACATTACATTTACTCATTTACATTACAAAACCTCTTTTTGCTCACTGAGTAGCACTATGTCTGCAGACTGGGTGATTGTTGACATGACCATGGGGTGGCACGTGAAAGAAAAGGCTACAGTGGCAATTGGGGTGCTGGGCTCACGTGTGCATGGGTGAAGGCTCAGGAAACTTCATTTTTAAAACAATGAAACTTTTAAGTACACTGCAAAAATAAAATGCACAAAACTGTTGTAAATAGAGGGTGAGGTAGAAATCTCAAGGTTTTTCAGAAACCTCATTTTATTACTCAGACCTCCATTAGGCTGATGACCAGGCTAGAAATCAGGATTATTCATGCTTTGCAATGTCTGGCCCTCTTCCTGTCTGTCCATCCAGGCTGCTGCCTTTATGGGTCCTCCTAGGAATCTAGCAAGAAATACACCAACAAGATATGAAGGTTGCATTTCAAAGTCTGCAGTTTATTTCTACATTCAGGGGAAAAAAGAGTTTGTGGAAAGTCTGGCCCTCTCCCTCTGTTGTCAGCAGGACTTCCACTATTTACTGCCAGGAAAACAAGGATCAGGATCCCAGGTTATAATAATCAAGATGAACACAACAAAATGTGAGTGCTAAGAGCTAGATTCACTATTGCAGTTTTAATCAATTCTGTAGTCATCAGTGGACATGTTGAACACATGAGGGCTAAGCACTTGTCTAGCAACTAGACCTGTGTCATCGTTTGGACAGTTTATATTTTTTAATTTAGGGATACAAGACCAGAAAGATGAATAGAAAGATAAAAAACTTTATTGAAAAAATATATATAAATATTTATTATATATCCATATATATATGTAAATATGTGTGTGTGTGTATGAGGTAGCGATTTGAATGTAAACACTAAACAAAACAATAGAAACCCACAACAATTACAAAAAATCAGAACTCTGAGATAATCGTCGTCCCTTCTCCGTGTATGTCTGGTGTGCAGCAACAGCTGCAACCAGCAGAGGGTGCCAGAGGGGGAGTAGCAGGAAGGTGCTGTGCCCTCTGGTGGCCAGCGGTGGCACCAAGAGCAGAAGGAGGTTGCAGTACATTCCAATGACCAACAGGGGGATGCCGAGAGTAGGAGGAGCTGTTGGGGGGTCTCCGGGGGGTTCCAGGGGATGGCTGAGGTGCCACAGAGGTTTCCTGAGGTCGCCGAAGGTCCTGGGGGTCCCGGAGGGTAAGTTGAGGTGCTGCAGGGGGTTGCTGGAGGTCACGGGGGCCCCGGGGGGTAGGCAGGGAATGAGGGTTTTAACAAATCAGAAAGTCGAGAAGGGCTGGAGCAGCTGTGCCGCCGGCAGCTGGAACAGCAGTGGTGGGTGCTGCAGAGCTTGCACACGTGTGGTTGGAGCGGCAGAGGCTGCGGAAAAGATGGCAGTGGCAGCAGCTGCCAGGGCTGCGGAGAGCTCCTCTCTCTGTTCTGGTGAGTTCTGAGTGACCATGTGTGTAATGGTGGATTTGTTATATAGGGCCTCCATTTTCTCCCAGAATTTCCTGTGATCGTGCCTGCGCGGTTCTCTGGATCCGCCCCGCTGCTCCTCCACATAAGTGCAGCTTAGCTCTGTATTGGACAACTGCCGCCATGTCCACCCCATCCTCAGGCCCACTCCGCCTCCTCCCGGTTCCCGGGCGTGGGAAACAGCCTTTGTCTTGCCGTGTGGCTTGCGCACCCAGGTTGGCATGGCGCCCACCCACACTGCAGTGGCCTGGGGGGCACCTGCCTGTTTTTATGTGTGCCATGCTGCCTGCCCAGGAAACACCCCATCCCGTGTACGCTGTGGTGCCGGAGCGCCCCTCTGCCCCCCCTTCTCCGGGACCACTCTGTCCCCACCCAACTCCTGTCCGCACCTGTGGCAGCTGCCGAGGTGCCCAGAGCAGGCACCGCGACATGGGCTGGGCGCTGGCAGCAAAGGTCTGGTGTGGCATCAGCCCTGCACAGGTGCTGCAGTCCCTTGGGAGCGGCCGGCAGCGCTGCCAGGGTCGGCCCGCTGGTGGTGGTGGCAGAGCAGCGGTGGCAGGGCCAGGACTGGCCATGGCGGCCCTTCCTGCCACCATGGAGGGAACCCAGCGCCACCAGCCCCTAGTGCACACAGCCTCTGTGCAGGAGAAAACCACTGCGGGTTCCCCAGCTCCCCTGCATCACCCCAAGTTCCCTCCCTCACTCCCCCTCCTTCCCCAAAGGTTTATTTATTTATCGGGTGAAAGAAAAGTTGTAAAACAATTTCTGCCCCACAACAACCTGCATGGCAAACGTACTCCCTCACCTCATCCTTTTTCCCCCAAGTCTTGAACTGGACAAGATATTCACACTCTCTGCACATAGCAGCTTCAAGTGACCCGGTTTTACCGAAATGCTGAGTTCAATGAAAATTACTGTGCATAACACTCAAAAACAGGGACATAGGAGGCAAACTTATTAAGGACCTTTTGAAGAAGACCAAATAACCAGACTTTGTGAAGCCTTTTTTCTCACCTCTATTAAAACCAGATCAAATCTACATAAAACTGCAAATTAAATTGTATAGTGCTTTGACAGCCCTTACCTTATCTTTCTGGGAGTACAGGTATATCTAATATAGCATCCCTACTGTTTCTGTAATCCATTTTTCCATTTGGTAACTCAACCAATTCTTCTTCATTCCTAGCACACTACCACTGGACCCTGAAAGAATTAACATCACATAGCATCTGTATGATGCTTTTTTTTAGGGATATCATTAACAGAAGACCTGATCCTTGCGGTGGTGAACAACTGCAATTCCCACAAGCAGTGGTAGAGGCACAAACTGATCTTTGGCAACCAAAGCAGTAAAAAGCCATCTGTCACACAGCACTGCTGAGCTCACAAACAGAAATGCACTGCAACAGCTCATCAGGTCACAGCACCCTCCTACTACTTCCAGGAGATCCTGCTATGCAAGTAGTTGCACCACTGTCAGATTCAAAAAACTGCTGTGCACGAGCAGCCACTTGTGGGAGAGAAAGTTTCACTGGAGTAACAGAACAGAACAAGCAGATAAAAATTATTAAAACAGGTCACTTAATGTTTCTCTCACGGAGGTGGCTTTTTCCAGCTAAAATATAAAAATCCTCATTTTCCCCTGTGCATCATAGGAATGCAGACAGGACTGTAAAATACAGAATGTGATCCAGCTGGAAATCCATACCTCAGTACAGCTTTTCTCAGGCTTTTTCAGATACATCTTCCTCTCAGACCCATTCCACACCTGACCCTGTCTCCTCCCATCTAAGCACCTCTTATTTACAAGGAGCTCTGAAGCTGGCAGGGCACACCATTGAGGAAGGTGTCACAGAAGAATGCTGTGTTGGGAGCAGCTGGAGAAGGTACTTTGTGGTTGGATGTGGAAGTTTAGGCAGGGCCACATCACGGGACAGAACAAAACCACAACAGAAATACAGTAGCCATTGGGATCATCAAGAGCCAGGCAGTGACTCTTCTCCTCAAACAAACATGAAGGACCATGTGAGTTCAGCCAACAGGCATTTGCTTCTTTATTACACAGCCAGCAACTTTCTATGGAAAATGTTTTGGCCCCTTGCTGGTGTTCATTATTTTTTTTCATTTATGTCCTGTTCTGAACAAAGATGTCAGTATTTTAGGGGGATTCTGACAAAATCTGATTGATGTTGTCCAAGCCGAGAAAGCAGAACCAAAATCCAAGCTCCTGTGGAATTGGAGTTACTAAGGTAGCAGAAGGGAAGGGCAGAGTAGCTAATAAGGAGTTTGAGAAAAATAAAGCACTATGGGGTTATCTCCTCATCTGGAAAACCTTAACAAGTGAGAGAGAATACACAGTCCTTGGAAAAATTAATACAAAAGTATATGAAATCAAATTCCTGACACCCAAGGCACCTTCCATTTTCTGTTCTTTATTTGCCATGTGCTCATTGCTGAGCTCTTTTTTCATGCAACACTGGCGAGTCTAGTGAAGCTGCTGCAAGACAGAAGTAGGACTAATCGACAGTATGTACAATCAAACCAAGACAATGATTGCAGTTTTGCAATTTATTCCACACCAGAACTAAGTTACCTTCACAACATTTGTGAAACTACAGGGTGGCATTTGCAGGGATGAGACTTGCTGCCTTTCAGGAGAGGTTGATTGCAGCTTGCTGTCCCCATAGGCACACAGGCGTATAAAATTGTTCCCATTTTCCTGCACACACTTACACAACGCACTTGCTCCACCTGTTGTCCACTTGCATTTCTACAATTGCAATTTGTAGAAATTGCAATTGCTTTGTCTTTAGAGACAGTTATGAATCTTTATCTTACGCATCTTCTCACCCCTATCATAGCCAGTATCACTGCCTTCCATACAGACCCCAGGAAAAAAACCACCTGCAGAGTTCAGGAGCAGGCAAAGAGCCACAGATCTGACCTAAAGCACTAGCTTGGCTTTCATTACAGTACACTAGAGTTACTGAGCTTGACAATTGTCTATCAGGAAAGCAGGATTCACTAAGTAGTTAACTCCTCAGCAAAGCATCCTAAATTTAGGTTATGGGATTCATAGCACATGCACCTTCCTACCTTCCAGAACTTCTGCTATATTATCAGCAGGAACAAGGAGAAAAAAATGTCTTTCATTGAAAGAAACAGGCACTTCCATTAAACAGCTCTGGCAGGATCAAGGTGCTTCATGTGTATTCAGTTGTGCTGCTTGTTCCTAATGGCTTGAAATAACCAACCTGGAAGATGACAAAGGACTGCCTGGCTTCTCTGAGGCCAACAGCAACCAAAACATACCCATCTACTGTCACTGACTCAGCTTTCCTAGAAGATAGAGCATTTCTTCCACCTATTTAATAGGTACTAACACTTTCATACAAGTGCCAGACAGAAGGCGAGGAAATACTCAGGTGCTGTGCAGAGGGGGAGATGGAAGAGACCTGAGGAAAAACATGGCTATGTTAATTAAGCATATACTTTCTGAAGCCTGATAGAGTAACTGCAGCATCTACATTGCCATCTCCAACTGAGCTGTGGGTCAAAACTCCCTCCTTTCAGAACAGCTATCAGAAGTTATCTTCAGGCCTCTTCATTGCACCGGGCAGGACTTCACAGCACAGCAACATCCATAGTCTGGTATCTGTTGCCCTCTTCTGCTCTGTAAGTGTAACAGGAAGAACCAGAACAGAGAGCCTCTTCCCCTTCCTTCTGTAGAGTGGGGACACAACCTGGCTGCTAAATTCTGCTGGAATAGCCCCAGGAAGGCCCAAGTTAATAAGGCAGCAGGAGGGAGGAATGCCATGTCATAGCCATTCCATCCTGTGCGATACTGAATCCCTCTAGGATTCACCCATCTCCAGAACCTTTGGCCACCGTAACGCAGGAAAGAGGCAGCAACACCTGTTTGGCACAGCTCTGAAGAGGAGATTCCTTCTTTCCAAACTCTTCTGCAATCTTCATTTGACTCGCTAGTCTGTTCCTACCACAGTTCTGAACTTTCTTGAGCAGCAGAGTGGTCACGTAAACTTGTTTTTCTGCCCATGGGAACTTAAGGCTGAGGAGATGGTGTGGCTGGCACAGAAGACACACAAGGCAAGCATCATTTATTATGGACTCTGAAAAACAGCAGCTCCAAAACAGAGTGATCATAAACTTGTAGAGGCACAGCACGATTGGTTTGGTATTCAACTGGCACTCAGACACACTTTCCATAGACTTGACATAGACTGAAAAAAAAAAAAAGCAAAATGTAAATTTTGAAAGTGTGAGAAGGTAGAGACAGTCAGTCTCTCCTCAGGCTGTGCTTAGCAAGTTCAAAGCAAACTCTTTGGCACAAGTATGGTGGACTGAAACCAAGCCAGTTTTCAGATGGTCTTCTCCCAACACAGGGAACAGCAGACATGGCCAGAACAATCTGAAGTGTTACAAAGGCAGAGCAAAGTACAAAAGGTGACTAAAGGAAAGGGTGGAATACACTTTAAAACACCAACAGAATTTTGAATTGGCTGGCAGCACTGCCACATGAACTGCAAAATGTTAAATATCAGTCCACAAATGGCTCAGACAGCTCTACTCCATTCCCCAGTCATTCTCAACACAATCACAAAACCAACTCCAAAAAAAGTCAGGTTCTTCAGTATGCTTTTATTTTAAGGCACACTGCTGTGTCTTCCCCACTTCTATCCAAATGTTCAGCTTTTCTTAGGAACTTTATCCTGCCTCCCACTATCCCAGCATCCAAGGCCTTCTGTGAGAAGGTCAGTAACAAGAGACAGCCCTCAGCAGGCTTGCAGTTCCTTGTGCTTGTCATTCAAGTTACAACTCTGCTTGGCATCAGAGTACTTTGGAAAGTGAAGGGCCTGGCTTGGTCTCCAGAAGCTACAGTTTTAAAGACATCATCAAAAAGTAGCATTTCTTAAAATGAAAAGCAAGCATGGGAAACAGTGAGCATTTGTTTAGACTCACTGTTTTGGAATTAAATATTTGTTATTCCCAAGCAAATGCTCCCATTCCTTGGAACAGGTATGTATTCCCTCCAGTCCAGCTTACTTACATGTAAACATGAGGTATATTGGCTCTAAAACTATTTTAACCCAATGATGTATGATCAACAATTGTTTAAGGAATTTTTTACAACCCTGAAGGTCACTTATTTACTTATCAGACCTGAAAAGGAGACAAAGGGGATGGAAGTAGAAGGAAAAAAAGACTGAAGCCAAGTTAAATTCTATTTCAGGTGAATTTATTGAGTTATAAAGAACTTGCCAGCTCCACCATATTTACAAAGGTTTTCAAAAGGATCTAGAACTATTACTGCTACTGAACCCCAAGTTAAAAATGCAAAAACAAGCCAAATTAACCTCATCCATTATGTTAACTATAAAAACACCAGTTTGCCTCAAAGTCCTATAAGGTTACTCAAACATGGGGAAAATGCTTCCTAACCACTGATCTCTAAAGTCACCAGCAAGATTCATGTTTCTCCCTCTCACGTAGCTATGCCTGAAGTTCAGGACTCCTTATGCCACTGTTAATGCAAGTTGGTTTCTGTTCTTCAATATACATGTTTTATGAATTGGGATTTTAATTAAAAGGCAAAGTGTTAAAATAATCTTAAGGAGCACAACAAAACCCCCAGCTGGTTCCATTTGATACTTTTGTGAGGTGTTATTGCTGCTGGATGTGTACATAAAAATCAATCCTGTCATCACTTTGGAGTCACAATCAAAGTCAAACTTTCCAGGGCACTGTCACTATTCACATCTCAAGCAGAACTGTAAAAACAGCACCACCTGAAAACATCACACTAGTGTTCTTTTCTTACTGTCTATGACTCTTTGAAAGGATGTTTTGATCAATTTCATCCATTCAGCTGCAAGAAGAAATATTAATGCTCTCCAAATTCACTCACCTGCCTTAGCTTTCCACTCCCCAGAAGTGGATCCAGCATGAATTCTCTAAGAGAAGGGAAAGAGAGAGCACATCTCCCAGTTCAGCTGAGTACATTTCCATGTATATTCTGGCTGCATGTCAAGTCCTGAAGCAGCTGTACACTACAATACCACAATGCCAAAGGGATATGGACATGGCCTGTATGCTCACACATCTGGATGGATGCACTTCCCACTGACAAGAGGTGGCTCTGCTAGTCATGTTTACAAGTCTACAGTAATTTTACTTGATACTAAACTTTACACATTATTTACTGTTTAGGGAAGAATTTAATCACATGACTGCCAGTGGCCCATCTCAGGGCATTCACAGGTGAGTATTTGCTGATCAACCATCTAACTCTGTAACACTGACTTGTTATACACAGAACTAAAAACCCAGAAAGAAGTAGGTCAGTACCAAATAAAGTCACAGAGAAGCTGCTAATAGTATTTCAGAGGAAAAAAAAAAAAACCAACAAACCAAAACCAAACACTGAAATACCCTTTCTTGTACAAAGAAAGAAGAAACCTACCAGCTTTATATTTAAAAGAGAAACATAAAACTTTGTTCCTACTGCAAGGGCTACAAAAACAAACCACAAGAGAAGCCCAAGCATCATTCACTCAGGAGAAACTGCCTTCTAGCAGAAGTCTTTTATGGATTATATGCTACACTAATGTGAGCTGGCATCAGTCCTGGAAAGTCTTGCTCTGCCTATCAGGAAGACTGTCAGAGGCACACCACTGTCACACTGCTTTCCTCAAAACATAGAAACATCCTCTCACAAAGTGAGCTGCAGAGCTGCTCCAAAGCAGCAGCTACTCTAGGATTATAAAAGTTTATACTACCACCATATCAGGGAAATTCCCATCAAGATTTGTAGGTGGGCCATGCTGAGAACACATTCAGTTCTAACAGCACAAGTGTCACCCATGTCAGTAAGTGAGATCAGAATCAAGATGCTCAGGTGTTGAAATAGTGGGTCAGATATAAATTTTAGTAACAGTTCCATATTTGCAAGTAAGATTAAGAGCAAGTCTTCAAAAAGTGGAATTACTCTGATGCTTGTGTACATAAAGAGAACAGACTGCCATACATGCTACACTACCTCCAACCACTGTGTGAAATGGTCAAATTCAGTGCCAAACAATAGCAAGCTACATGTGTGAGAAGAGGTTTATAGGAGAACACTTTCAGGCATGCAAGAATCTCCTTCCACATCAGCATGATGGCTCAATGAGCTGCACACAGTAACACTTCTTACATGCCTCATGCATCTCTTCCAGCCCTTCAGAGAATATGATACAAATAAATTACTGTGGAACATTTAGCACAATACTTTTGCAACTCAGGAAAGCTTAGAAGGGGGTTTTTCCTATACCGAGTTTTACAGACGTGAACATGAATTATTCTAACAACTTGACTAAGGGATGACCAAACCTCAGTAAATGTTACAGAAGTGTTTCAAAGGTCCCTCAGTAACAGCTACATGACAATTTAAGCACTGAGCAGGAAACCTTTGTGCTTCTTTTGTGGACTAAAGTCCAAGTTAGATCCTATTACTGCAAACCAACA